>CM038706.1:3321394-3416394 GCA_021613375.1 Megaleporinus macrocephalus | reverse complement strand
ATATATATATATATAATGGTGATTATTACTATCCCAGAACATACTTTATCTTCTTCTGGCTTGTTTCATCTTGCTCTTATATACATTCCTTAATATTTCAGATACTCTATATATTCTCCTATTGGTTCATATCAGCTACAGTTGTCAAAGCATTTCACTGCTAGTTGTACCGTATATGACTATGTATGTAAATCAAAATAAACTTTGATTTGGTTTGAACAGATCTTAGAGTTAGTTTACTGTGAGGCCGCAGTTTGAGCTGATCCTGTGCTGCGTGTAGGTTTGAGTCTGTGGTTGGAGTTTTATGAACGTTGGTCCTCAGTAAAGTGGGTTTGTAGTATAGAGTACTGGCTGCTTGTGTTGTTGTGTTCAGGGCGAGGTCCTTCGCTGAGATCGACTCTAAGTAAACAATTGAATTAGTGTTTATTTGTTGGTGGTGTTGTAGCGAAGGAGCGGCGGCTCCGAGTTCCTCTGATCAAAGTAGCGTGTTAGCAAGTGTGCACACACCACCTGCTACTCTAATTTGCTCTTTCATCTCCGACTGCTGGGAATATTCTGCTAAGGAGAGTTTAAACTGATATAGGAAGTCAAACATGTGCACACCTCTTTCTCCTCCGCCTCCAGCCGTTCTGCCTTGCCCACACCAACCGTGCATTAAGTGTTCTTCATCCCGGATCTCTCACGTTTGAAGAGCACGCTGGCTCCTCCAGCTTTGTTCTTACTTGTTAGTTCTTACTTGTTTCATCTCCAGACTTCTGTTTGCATAGATGTTCAGTCTGTGCGTGCACAGGTGTTCAGGTGAGATGTGAGCCGTAACTCTGTTTTTGTTTGCAGTTACAGCAGCAGCAGCATCTTCCACGACAGATGGGTCAAGCACAGAGGAACCCGTATCCTCTCCAGCAGTTTCAGGGTAAGAGACAGTCACGTTCTCATTTCTGCTTGTTCGTTAGGCTTCCTGTAAATTAGCGTGGCTTATGGCTCTCACAGTGGAATATTCCATACTTCACTTATTTTACACTCCACCTCCAGCCAAGTGCCACTCCTCAAAACGTGAGTAGCTGCAGCAGCAAGCATTGAAGAATCTTTCTCATAACCACAAATAAACACAAATTAGCAGGCTAGGGGTTCGGGAAGTGAGGTTATAAGGGAGGTTTGGGAAGTGAGGTTATAAGTGAGGTTTAGGAAGTGAGGTTATAAGGGGGGTTTGGGAAGTGAGGTTCAGGAAGTGAGGTTATAAGGGGGGTTTGGGAAGTGAGGTTTCATAAGGGGGGTTTGGGAAGTGAGGTTATAGGGGGGGTTCGGGAAGTGAGGTTATAAGGGGGGTTTGGGAAGTGAGGTTATAAGGGGAGGGTTTCAGGAAGTGAGGTTATAAGGGGGGGGGGTTTGGGAAAGTGAGGTTTAGGAAGTGAGGGTTATAAGGGGGGGGTTGGGAAGTGAGGTTATAAAGTGAGGTTCAGGGAAGTGAGTTTATAGGTGGGGGTTTAGGAATGTGAGGTTATAAGGGGGGTTTTAGGGAAGTGAGGTTTAGGAAGTGAGGTTATAAAGTGAGCGTTATGGGAAAGGTGAGGTTCAGGGAAGTGAGGTTATAAGGGGGGTTTGGGAAGTGAGGTTTATAAGGGGGGGGTTTAGGAAGTGAGGTTATAAGTGGGGGTTTGGGGAAGTGAGGTTATAAGGGGGGATTTGGGAAGTGAGGTTATAAGGGGGGGGTTTGGGAAGTGAGGTTATAAGGGGGGGGTTTGGGAATGTGAGGTTATAAGGGGGGTTTGGGAAGTGAGGTTATAAGGGGGGGTTTGGGAAGTGAGGTTATAAGGGGGGGTTTGGGAAGTGAGGTTATAAGGGGGGTTTTGGGAAGTGAGGTTATAAGGGGGGTTTGGGAAGTGAGGGTTTCAGGAAGTGAGGTTATAAGGGGGGTTTGGGAAGTGAGGTTTCAGGAAGTGAGGTTATAAGGGGGGGGTTTTGGGAAAGTGAGGTTATAAGGGGGGGGGGTTTGGGAAGTGAGGTTATAAGGGAGGTTTGGGAAGTGAGGTTATAAGGGGGGGGTTCAGGAAGTGAGGTTATAAGGGGGGGGTTTTAGGAAGTGAGGTTATAAGTGGGGATTTTTAAGGGGAGGTGTGGTGAAGGGGGGGGTTCGGGAAGTGAGGTTATAAGTGGGGGTTTAGGGAAGTGAGGTTAGTAAGTGAGGTTTAAGGGAAGTGAGGGTTAGTGAAGGGGGGGGTTTAGGGAAGTGAGGTTTATAAGTGGGGTTTGGGAAGTGAGGTTTATAAGGGGGGGGTTTGGGAAGTGAGGTTTCAGGAAGTGAGGTTATAAAGGGGGGGGTTTTGAAAAGTGAGGTTCAGGAAGTGAGTTTTATGTGGGGGGGTTCAGGAAGTGAGGTTATAAGGGGGGTTTGGGAGTGGGTTTGGGAAGTGAGGTTTCAGGAAGTGAGGTTATAAGGGGGGGTTTGGGAAGTGAGGTTCAGGAAGTGAGGTTATAAGGGGGGGGTTTGGGGAAGTGAGGTTTCAGGAAGTGAGGTTATAAGGGGGGGTTTTGGGGAAGTGAGGTTATAAGGGGGGGGTTTGGGAAGTGAGGTTATAAGGGGGGTTTTAGGGAAGTGAGGTTTATAAGGGAGGTTTGGGAAGTGAGGTTATAAGGGGGGTTTGGGAAGTGAGGTTTATAGTAGTGAGGTTTAGGAAGTGAGGTTATAAGGGGGGGGTTTGGGAAGTGAGGTTAAAAGTGAGTTTCAGGAAGTGAGGTTATAAGGGGGGGGGGTTTGGAAGTGAGGTTTTCAGGAAGTGAGGTTATAGGGGGGGGTTTGGGAAGTGAGGTTATAAGGGGGGTTTGGGAAGTGAGGTTCAGGAAGTGAGGTTATAAGGGGGGTTTGGGAAGTGAGGTTCAGGAAGTGAGGTTATAAGGGGGGTTGGGGAAGTGAGGTTTAGGAAGTGAGGTTATAAGGGGGGTTTGGGAAGTGAGGTTATAAGGGGGGCTTGGGAAGTGAGGTTCAGGAAGTGAGGTTATAAGGGGGTTTGGGAAGTGAGGTTATAAGGGGGGCTTGGGAAGTGAGGTTCAGGAAGTGAGGTTATGAGTTCTTTAATATTCTTCTACACGTCACTGTAGTACATCAGTGTTTTAGTTAGTACAGCCTGTTCAGAGCTGAAATGGTAAACGCTGTGACCCGTGTGACGACCAGCGCAGGTGTTTTTAAAGGCTCTGTTCGTTTTAGAGTCCAGTTGTTAATTTCACTCCTTCTACAGCAGATCCTTCACTCAGTCTCCAAATTACTGCTTTGCCAAGTGAACGCAGGGCTCCTGCCAGCATCGGAGCTAATGAGAGAGAAAACACATGCACGCACGCATGCACTCGCACTCCTACTCCAAAACACACAAAAACAAGCATGTACATACACACACACACACACACACACACACTCAGGCAGACGTCGGGCAAAACACAGATCAAATACACGCATATGTAAAGTACATCTCCCCCCCCCACACACACACACACACACCCTGAAGGGGAGTCTGCCTATTGATCTTGCTGTCATGTTGCCATGGAAACCATATTAGATTTAGATCCGGTGGGAAATACCCTTTTAGTCAGTCCCATCAGTGGGATCGGCACCTGAGGGGGATCATCAGGCGTCAAGGTTTTTTGAGAAAAGAGCGACCGACTCCAGTGAACGCAGCGTTTCCAGTCAGATGGTTTGGAAAACAAATGAATGTTATGAGTTCAGAGGCCGAAAAATACAGAAACAAATAAAGTACAATGAAAAACAATAAAACACGGGCCCTGTAACATTTAGACACTGATGACTATCACCATGACGATATGAGAAGAATTATATTACTGGATGTGTAAACAAACATCTAACTAGCCTCTACTTTAAACAAATAGCAAAACACTCATTATTATGTAATATTGTATTATATTATAGTATAAATCCATCATCTTCTGCTTCATCCTGCTAGTCAGGGTCACCTGTGTCATCAGTTGAAGGTGGGTTAAACCATGGACAGGTCGCCAGTCCATCGCATGACCAACACACTCACTCACACACTCACACCTACGATCAGTTTAGAGTGAGGATCCTAACATGCATGTGTTTGGAGAGAACATACACACTCCACACAGAACGACCCGGACCGATTATCGAATATTGTATTGTATCGTATTGTACTGTATTGTATTGTATTAGAAGGACTGTTATTGAAGAGTGAGTTGTAAACAAAGTAGAGCTACACTAACAGTTCTAGTCAGGCTGAGTAGGAGCTGTAAGTTCTAATTGAGTTCTAATATGAAATCTAATATTTTGGGGAAACAGGCTGGTGGTCTCCTGTCTGGAGGAGATTTTGATCTGTGTACATTTGTGTTTTGTAATTGGCTTATGAGTTACATTACTCGACCCTCAGGTTTATTAAAACAATTTAAAAATACCACACAAAGGGACCAACAGATATGCAGCAGACATTGGTTGGTATAGTATAGTGTAGTATAGTGTGGTATAGTGTAGTATAGTGTGGTATAGTGTAGTATAGTGTGGTATAGTGTAGTATAGTGTAGTATAGTGTGGTATAGTGTAGTATAGTGTAGTATAGTGTGGTATAGTGTGGTATAGTGTAGTATGGTGTGGTATAGTGTGGTATAGTGTGGTATAGTGTGGTATAGTGTAGTATAGTGTGGTATAGTGTAGTATAGTGTGGTATAGTGTAGTATGGTGTGGTATAGTGTGGTATAGTGTGGTATAGTGTAGTATAGTGTGGTATAGTGTGGTATAGTGTAGTATAGTGTGGTATAGTGTGGTATAGTGTGGTATAGTGTAGTATAGTGTGGTATAGTGTGGTATAGTGTGGTATAGTGTGGTATAGTGTGGTATAGTGTAGTATAGTGTGGTATAGTGTAGTATAGTGTGGTATAGTGTAGTATAGTGTGGTATAGTGTGGTATAGTGTGGTATAGTGTAGTATAGTGTGGTATAGTGTGGTATAGTGTGGTATAGTGTGGTATAGTGTAGTATAGTGTGGTATAGTGTGGTATGGTGTGGTATAGTGTGGTATAGTGTGGTATAGTGTGGTATAGTGTGGTATAGTGTGGTATAGTGTGGTATAGTGTAGTATAGTGTGGTATAGTGTAGTATGGTGTGGTATGGTGTGGTATAGTGTAGTATAGTGTAGTATGGTGTGGTATAGTGTGGTATAGTGTAGTATAGTGTGGTATAGTGTAGTATAGTGTGGTATGGTGTGGTATAGTGTAGTATAGTGTGGTATGGTGTGGGTATAGTGTAGTGTATAGTGTGGTATGGTGTGGTATAGTGTGGTATAGTGTAGTATAGTGTGGTATGGTGTGGTATAGTGTAGTATAGTGTAGTATAGTGTGGTATAGTGTGGTATAGTGTAGTATAGTGTGGTATGGTGTGGTATAGTGTGGTATAGTGTAGTATAGTGTAGTATAGTGTGTGGTATAGTGTGGTATAGTGTGGTATAGTGTAGTATAGTGTGGTATGGTGTGGTATAGTGTGGTATAGTGTGGTATGGTGTGGTATAGTGTGGTTATAGTGTAGTATATGTGTGGTGTATAGTGTGGTATAGTGTGGTATAGTGTAGTATAGTGTGGTATAGTGTGTGTATAGTGTAGTAGTGTAGTGTGGTATAGTGTAGTATAGTGTAGTATAGTGTGGTATAGTGTAGTATAGTGTGGTATGGTGTAGGGTATAGTGTGGTATTGGTGTAGTGTAGTGTGGTATAGTGTGGTATAGTGTAGTATAGTGTAGTATGGTGTGGTATAGTGTGGTATAGTGTGGTATAGTGTGGGTATAGTGTAGTATAGTGTGGTATGGTGTGGTTATAGTGTAGTATAGTGTGGTATAGTGTGGTATAGTGTGGTGTATAGTGTGGTATAGTGTAGTATAGTGTGGTATAGTGTTGTGTGTAGTAGTGTGGTATAGTGTGGTATGGTGTAGTTATGGTGTGGTATAGTGTAGTATAGTGTGGTATAGTGTGGTATAGTGTAGTATAGTGTGGTATGGTGTGGGTATAGTGTGGGATGTATGTGTAGTATAGTGTAGTATAGTGTGGTATAGTGTAGTATAGTGTGGTATGGTGTGGTATAGTGTAGTATAGTGTGGTATAGGGTGTGGTATAGTGTGGTATAGTGTGTAGTGATAGTGTGGTATAGTGTAGTATAGTGTGGTATAGTGTGGTATAGTGTGTGGTATAGTGTGGTTATAGTGTGGTATGGTAGTGTTGTGTATAGTGTGGTATAGTGGGTGTGGTATAGTGTGGTATAGTTGTAGTATAGTGTGGTTGTAGTGTAGTATAGTGTGGTATAGTGTGGTATAGTGTAGTATAGTGTGGTATTAGTGTAGTATGGTGTGGTATATAGTGTAGTATAGTGTGGTATAGTGTAGTAGTTGGTGTGGTATAGTGTGGTTATAGTGTAGTATGGTGTGGTATAGTGTAGTATGGTGTGGTATAGTGTGGTATAGTGTGGTATGGTGTGGTTATAGTGTGGTATAGTGTGGTAGTGTGGTATAGTGTGGTATAGTGTAGTATAGTGTGTGTATGGTGTGGTATAGTGTGGTATAGTGTGGTATAGTGTAGTATAGTGTGGTATAGTGTGGTATAGTGTAGTATAGTGTGGTATGGTGTGGTATAGTGTGGGTATAGTGTGGTATAGTGTAGTATAGTGTGGTATAGTTGTGGTATAGTGTGGTATAGTGTGGTGTATGGTGTAGTATAGTGTGGTATAGTGTAGTATGGGTGTGGTATGGTGTGGTATGGTGTGGTATAGTGTAGTATGGTGTTGGTATAGTGTGGTATAGTGTAGTATGGTGTGGTATAGTGTAGTATGGTGTGGTATGGTGTGGTATCGTGTAGTATGGTGTGGTATAGTGTAGTATAGTGTGGTATGGTGTAGTATAGTGTGGTATAGTGTAGTATAGTGTGGTATAGTGTAGTATAGTGTGGTATAGTGTAGTATAGTGTGGTATAGTGTGGTATAGTGTGGTATAGTGTAGTATAGTGTGGTATAGTGTGGTATAGTGTAGTATGGTGTGGTATGGTGTGGTATAGTGTAGTATGGTGTGGTATAGTGTAGTATAGTGTAGTATAGTGTGGTATAGTGTAGTATAGTGTGGTATAGTGTAGTATGGTGTGGTATGGTGTGGTATAGTGTAGTATGGTGTGGTATAGTGTAGTATAGTGTGGTATGGTGTAGTATAGTGTGGTATAGTGTGGTATAGTGTAGTATAGTGTGGTATAGTGTAGTATGGTGTGGTATAGTGTAGTATGGTGTGGTATAGTGTAGTATGGTGTAGTATAGTGTGGTATAGTGTGGTATAGTGTAGTATAGTGTAGTATAGTGTTTATAAGCGTGTAGTAAAAGTGAATCTGAGTTACAGAGAGACGTTTATAAGCGTGTAGTAAAAGTGACTCTGAGTTACAGAGAGATGTTTATAAGCGTGTAGTAAAAGTGACTCTGAGTTACAGAGAGACGTTTATGAGCGTGTAGTAAAAGTGACTCTGAGTTACAGAGAGATGTTTATAAATGTGTAGTAAAAGTGACTCTGAGTTACAGAGAGATGTTTATAAATGTGTAGTAAAAGTGACTGAGTTACAGAGAGACGTTTATAAGCGTGTAGTAAAAGTGACTCTGAGTTACAGAGAGACGTTTATAAACGTGTAGTAAAAGTGACTCTGAGTTACAGAGAGATGTTTATAAGCGTGTAGTAAAAGTGACTCTGAGTTACAGAGAGATGTTTATAAATGTGTAGTAAAAGTGACTCTGAGTTACAGAGAGATGTTTATAAATGTGTAGTAAAAGTGACTTTGAGTTACAGAGAGACGTTTATAAGCGTGTAGTAAAAGTGACTCTGAGTTACAGAGAGACGTTTATAAACGTGTAGTAAAAGTGACTCTGAGCTGGACTGTTTAATAGAAGCTGAACTGAGCTCCACAGTTTAGAAGCAGAAGAGCTGGAAGAGGGTCTCCAGGTTCTCTGTATGTTACTGAAGGTGTTTATACAGAAGGTCAGTATCTGCAGATCTAAGATCAGCAGCTGGAACATAAACAGAGAGACGTTCTGTGATGTAGCAGGTTCTAGATTATCTAGAGCTTTATAGACGAGTACAGAAGTTTAAAGTCTGGTCTAAAAGATACAGGTAGTCAGTGCAGCTCTTTCAAACCAGGACTGATAATGAAACACGTTTACCTTCAGTTTAGATTCTGTATTGATTTGTTTTGGATTTGAATCCGATGCTCTTCCTACAGAATAGAAAGGAACAGCCGAACCCGTAACCCGAGTGTAATTAATATGTCGTTCGTCGCATTTACTGCGCATGCAAATGTGGCAGCTTCACAATGTTTGTTTGCTTGAACGCCATTGTTTCTGTCGCTCTCTCGCACGCTCGTCGTTCAACACACCTGCTGGGAGCAAATTATCTCAGAAGATACATCACCGCTAGCTGCTTCACACAGTGCAGCACTCAAATCTAAAGAACACACACACACACAAACGCACACACATGCACGCTCGGAGAGTGATAGCTGAGCTGCCCATGGGCTCGGTTTCAGCCCCTGAAAGCTCACTCCTCTCCGCTCTGCACTCCAGCTTCCTCTCCTCAAAGCATCACCTGCCTCTGTTTGTTTGTTTATTTATTTATATATTTATTGGCAGGGTTGAACTCTTTCTCCCTCTGGAAGCTCTGCCTGTTGCCGTGGCAACCTGGCCCCCCGAATTTCTCTGTATAATTCCGGTCTGAGTCGACGCGGATTATCAGGACAGATAGAGCCTTTCCAACTTAATAGAGAAGCGCTGCGTTCATGTACCAGCAGATCGTGTGTGATTTGCTGTGTGTATTTCATGTGAAATTCTTTTATATATACATATTTATTTTTAGATGTTTTGATGGATTTTCAGTAGGTTTTGAGGTTCGGCAGCAGGACTGCTGTAGTGGATGACCTACTAATAGTCCCTGTCTGTCTGTTTACTGTTGAACTCCTATAAGCCTGAATAATTATCACTGATATTATTTTCATTTTCAATTATTTCAATTATTTCAATTACTATGACACCCCCGGTGGCGTAGCGGTAATAGCGCCGGTCTCTCAACACAGAGATCGCGGGTTCGAATCCGCATAGCTGTCCATTGTTTAGGGGCCTGAAGGTTAGGGATACAGTCTTGTGACCAGAAGGAAGGTCGCCGGTTTGATCCCAGGGATCCAAGGGGCCATGACTGAAGTGCCCTTGAGCAAGGCACCTAACCCCAACTGCTCCCTGGGCGCCGTGAATAAGGCTGCCCACCGCTCCGGGGTGTGCATGTTCACTAGTGTGTGTATATGTGGGTGTTTCACTGCACGGATGGGTTAAACACGGAGGTCAAATTCCACTGTGTGCAAACTAGAACAAATTTTTGTTCCAAATTCTAAAATTCTTACCAAAAAAATTAATAAATAATTAATAATAATAAAAAAAAATGAAATATATATATATATATATATATATATATATATATATATATATATATATATATATATATATATATATATATATATTTAAAAAATTAAATATTTCTTACATATGTCTTTATATAATGTTGTTTTATATATTTCATGTCATAATGTGCATAATTTATACATTTGTAGTAATATATTAAATTAAAGTAAACATTAATTGTGCATTAATAGGTGTTCGCTGTAGAGGATGTGTTAATATATAAAAATGGCCAAAACACTACAGACTGCACCTCCTTCCACATGACTGTTAACGCTAAAAGCCCCAAAAATCACATGTTGGAAGACTTTAAATTACTGAACAGAAGTGTAGGAGTCAGAATACCGCATGAGATGAATCTATAGTGTCGTTAATTCAGCTCCGCCACTGTATCGGCCTTTACAACTACTGAACCGCAGATCTGTATTATCATCACTGTATTATAAACTATTTATTTAAATCTAGCTCACAGTGCAGTAGATGGTGAGAGTGTGTGATTCCTAGAGATAGTACTTCATGCACTCAAAGACTTCATGCTCGAGGAGGAGAAACATGCCAGGACAGAAGGGATTGTGTTTTGATAGGTGGGAACGGCCTGTGTTGACTGAAGCCTTGATTAATATGGCTGTGTATGTCTGATGGACAACTAATCTTTTTAAATCTTATAGCTTTAAAGGGTAATTATGATAATTAGTATTCAAGTACTCCATCAGCAAGTATCCAAAGCCTGTACAATGCAGTTTGTTCCAACCCCATATAGTTTATTAATTGCATTATTAATTAGATTGTCCATTACAGACTCGGAAAAGTGGAATCTCTTTATTTCAGTGGGATTAAATGTGAGAAATAAACTAATTAAGGCAAAAGGGATGTAGTTGTGAAGTTTGTCACATGACCTTTCCTCACACCTTCTCATTTGTCCCTGTAGGCACACCGCAGGACATGGCGGCACGGAACCAGGCGCTTCAGAACATGCGGAACGCTCGCCTCCTACAGCAGCAGCAGCAGCAGCAACAGAGCCAAGGCATCCTACAGATGACCTCGGTGCAGAGCTCCGGCCCCATACCCGGTCAAGGCGAGATGGGCATGGCCTACGGGAGCCAGGCAGGTGGCCAGACGGGCATGTACCAGGGCATGAACTCGGGGTTGAACTCTGGAATGGGGCAGATGCTCCAGCCTCCGCACCACCCCAACCAGGGTGGCATGGGCATGGGACAGAGACCCGCGGGCAACAGCACACAGGGGATGGTAGCGGGTGGGCCTGCGGGCGGCGGATACAGTCAGGGCATGCTGATGAACCCTGCTCTGTCTCAGCAGCAGATGAAGCCGGGCGGCGTGGGCCAACCGATGGCCAAAGTCCAGGCGCAGAGACTGCAAAGCATGATGGGAGGTGCAGGCCAGGGGTGGCCCCAGCAACAGCAGCAGCAGCAACAGCAGCAAAATCTACAAGCCATGGGCGGAAGGACTACAAACGACATGGTGGCGTTTAACAGTAGCTACCCGATGCAAGGCGGGCAGCCGTCGAGGATGCCCAAGCAGCATTTTGCCCAAGGGATGGGCGGCCAGGGCATGGTGGACCCGCGGGCCATGAACCCAGCTGGTATGGGCGGACCCATCATGCCACACATGGCCGGCCAGCCACGGACCGGCCAGCCGCGAGGAATGGTGATGCCCGGCATGAGCCAGGGCGGGCTGCCCAACATGGCGGCTTTCGGACAGGGCTCCGCCCAGACTATAGCGGGGGCGGGACCGGGGGGAGGGGCTTACATGTCAGCCGGTCAGCCGCAAGGCTACCAACGGACGTCTAGTCAGGACCTGGCGTACGGTTACGGCGCCCAGTCGGGAGCCGGGGGCGGGGTCTCTTTCGGCCTCTCGGATGGGGCAGAGCTGGACTCGACGGACGGTTGGATGGAGGAGTTTTTCCCCAGCCAATAGCCAACATGGAAACATGTCGAGGTTTTGGGACAGGCTGGGAAAAACAGGTTTTTTAAGAAAAAAAAAAAAGCGGAAAGGATCTATGGACGTGTTTTTGTTTCCTTGTTTTCATTTAATGTTCTACGAATTGGGAAGAATATTACATGTTGTGTATCGTACGTGTGCTGTCACTATATTTAAACCAACAATCTCTGAGCTATGCTCTCCTCTAGAAGCCGAGTCTCTTTAGGCTTAATGATGTGCCCATCTTTCCCTCAGTTTTGCAGTCGTTTCTTTATTTTTCTTTTCTTTTCTTTTAGATGTAAAGGTTCTGATTCATCTTCCCTCTAGCCTTTCTGCAGGACTGACACACGGAAAACCTGAAATGAATTCTGTAACGGAATGAACTGTTCAGTCTTGGTTAGACAAGATGTTAACCCTCATCCACAAAAGTCTGTTTGGTTAGTCAACAACAAATTGTGAAGCGTGTTTTTGTGTGAGAGAGAGAGAGAGAGAGAGAGAGCACAACCACAGCCCACTTAACCTAGAGATCCCTCCACTGTACCAGTGATTAGATCTACAGATCTTTCTTTCGGTCTACTCCTCTGTCTCTTCCTCTTTTCCTTCTCTCTGGAAACTGATGTCTTTTGCTCTGCTCTGCTCTGCTTTGCGTGTGAGAGTACGTGTGGACGCGTGTGCGCGTGAATGCATGTGTTTTTGTGTTTGCACTGCAAGCAACATGGTTTGTTTTCTCTTAGCATGTGTACCGTGGATGTTCTGCTGTAGCTGGACAAGCCATGCGCCTGTTTGTATGTATGTATGTATGTGTGTATGAGTGTATGTGTGTGTGTATGTGTGTGTGTGCGTCTTAACAGTAATCAAAGAGACTTGGCAGCTACGAACTGATCTCGCCACCTTAAATCAAAAGGCTGGAGGAGGTTATGTTTTTCTCATAAGTCATATGGCAGCTAGGAACACAAGCATGGCGTCACCAGTACAGGCTGAAAACACACCATTCTCAAACACACGCTGGGCTGTGGATGCTTCTGGAACAGCTTCTGCAAGCGACTTCCGTTCAGATTAGTCTTTCACTCCAAAATAAAAAAGTACAATTAAAATGACTATTACCCAAAAAGTGAGAAGAATCCCATCAGCTGTCATGTTTGTACGTTAACAGGAAGTCTAAAAGCTGGTGTATTTTATACAGTGCTATGCAAAAGTCAGAGACCTTCATTTATTTATTTAAAAGCATCAAAGCAGCATGTTATGTACAAGATACATGGGGAAATAGGGAGGAAAATCTGATTTATTAATCAGAACTTTCACCGTTTTCTGTTTTTTTCATAGATTTCGGCAGGGAAGTTCAGCCAGATTCCATTTTCTGCTTCTCACAATCCAAGCAATCCCAAATCTCCGTCATAAATCTGTTTAATCTGGTGGTGACCGTCTTGCATGGTCTTTAGAAATCCAGTTTTTTTAATTCTTTAAATTATTTGTTGAAATTCCCTATAAATTCCCACTTTTTCCCACTTGCTTCGACTTCACATCCCTTATCCAAGTGGATCATCTCGTACCTAATCTCCTCCGAGAGGTCACCTGACAAATAGACAACGTCTGTGTAATGGTAATTTTGGTCTCTGGCTTTTGTGCAGTACTGGACTTCTGCGTCTGCTGATCTATGAACAGGTGCAGATGTTGTGCGCAGATGTTACTCCTGGGCTAAAAAAAAAAACTGGCAAAACATTAATTTTTAATGATCTTAACAATAAACTATTAAACAAATAGAGGAAGTGTCTCAGTATAGGCATCTTTTCTGTTTCATTTCTTTAAATTTAATTTCTTTTGTACGAGTTGATGTTGTCCCATGGTTACACTATCAGTCAAAACTCTGGGGACACCGACCCACGTATTTTAATAGTAATAATATGAAGAGATCAAAACTATTAAAATAAGAGGTATGGAATTATTCCTGGAGCAGAATTAAACATCTGGTTGTGTTTAAAGAATGTTTAGAGGGTCTTTTAGAAATGAGCTCATTTGCTCTGATGCAGGTTTACATACTTTGAACATTCTGACCAGCAGCTTCATGAGGAGCCACATGAGCTGCTTCTCTAACAGGACTGAAGAAGATAGTGTAGATGCTGAGATCTTGTACTGATAAACAGGTTTGGTGGTTTTATAGCTCTTAGAAAAATCTACATTCTCATTTTTACATTTAAATACACTCAAATGTTTGTTTTAGTAATATTTGTGTACATGGGCTCCAACTTCACTATTTACACTCGTCTCTTAAGTCATTCAGATCTAAACGTCGTTATAATTATTAATGTTTGACTGTAGGGTTAAAATCTGAACTCTAACTGGGACAAAATAATCTGTATACATCAGCGTATTTTGGGCTTGACCCACTGTTTTGCCCAGGAATGTAGCTATCGCACAACATGACCAGGTGCACTAGGGGGCAGATTGTAGGGAAAACGATGAACAGCTCACGGTTTTTCCTCCAAGAGTCTCTGAGAATGAATACTAACTGCTCAAATCTAGTTTCGCACTCATTTGGTTTTGAGCTAGCAGATAGCCCGTCAGTGTTTTGCTCGAGACACAGCAGTTTCTGCAGTTCCGGTTGATTCTGGAGGTGTGCGAGCCCCTACACTCGCCCACGAATGTGGATATTTTTATGTGCGTCTTCGCAGAAAAGTATTAATCAGCCTTTAGGGAAAATCTTTCAACACCGTATTTTGGCAATAATTCAGAATCGTTCATGTATTTTATCACTTTTCTCTGCTTAAACTAGATTCCAGAAAGAGGCCATCAAATCAAGGCCATCAAATATCTCTCTCTCTCTCTCTCTTCCTCTCTCTCTCTAAAATTGTTCTCAAATTGTAAGCATTTTATGTGGTTCTTATTTGTGATAAATTGTAAAGCCTCTGTATTTGACCACCTGTAATCTGGCGATCCCATCCTGCGAAACCATCTTGACAAGCTTTCTCTCTGTGTGTTGTGTTTCCAGTTTACTGAGTTTAACGCAGCGTCTTTACTATCGTCCCTCCGTAGTACCTGACCGAAACGGCCTTGGGTTTTCATCCCCACGTTCTTTTCAGACATGTGGGAAGACGTGGCTTTTTTTAGAAATCGTACAGAAAAGAAGAAGAACGGCAGGTTTATCCCCTTCAGTGTGTTGTGTCATGGTGGCATAGCTAGTCTATTTAAACCTAGTTTGATTGTTTTAACCTTCTAAGGAATGTAATCAGACGACCACTCTTTTTTTTACAACTGAACGTCTTCGTCAAAAGGGAGGTGGAACTCATTCACAATGTTCAGAGGGATGCAGGAGTGTTGCGGTTTTATAGTATTGCTCTTTTCAGAGGGTCGACGGGTGGGACAGGCCCTCTCCAGCCTCGTTCTTCAATATCAGCTATCCTGGGACCAAGTCAGACAAGATTCTATTTTTTTTTTTCGTCATTTCTGTCGAAGTCATCAATGTTGTCTTTTTTTCCTTTCTTTTTTTTGCTTTTATTTTGTACTGGTGCTGATTATATATGTGATGAAAAAGATATATATATGAGAATGGCTATTTGTAAATATGTTTTTACTACTTTAAATACACCAGAAGATGTGTCTCTACTCTCTGTAAAGATATTACTGTTTGTTTAAGATAGAGTATTTTTATTTCTTTCTTTTTTTCCACTCTTAAACTCATCTGAGCTGTACCATTGCACTTCGGACAATGTCTTAATACTAATGGGTAATGTAAACTTTCTCTAATTTTTATTTCGAAGGTTTCTTTTCTAGTTTGAGGATTTCAGTCTGTACCTACTGCAGTGCGTTTTTCTCTTTTCCCTTGTACAGAATTACGAAAATGGTAACACCAGAGACTTACAAAAAAAGGACAGTTTTTGTTTTTCAGAAAAATACAATAAAGAGAGAATTTTCTCGCTGATCATACAAACCGAAATGTGTTAATCTTCTTAATCTGTGAATATGATGTGCCTGAAAATAGGAGACGGAAAAAGAAAGCAAGAGGTGTCTGAGAGAGAAAAATAAACAAAGGCAATAAGAGGGTGGAGTGAGCGGGAAGAAATCACACTTAAAGGAAGTGTAGTCCATGGCTCGTCCTGCTCAGCTCTTCCAGCTCACGTCTACAAATGCCCTGTTGACCCATTTTCTTCAGAATTGTAGTATTTTTGCACACCAGGCCTTCATAAACTGTCCAGTCAAGGCATGAGACCTGCTCGTCATCTAACTAATACAAAACACCAGCAGTCACGGTCTTCATTGTCGGTAGAGTTCAGTGCAGTACGGTGCTTCTCAATCTTGGGATTCTTGTAATACGTCACTTGGCTATGAAATAAATAACTTTATAGAAATTGCTAAAAATAATAATAATAACCAGAGACTCCCAAAACTAGAAGAACTGAATTCATACGTTGAATAAGAACGGCACACATTTTCAGCACTCAAACCTTTCAGTTGTTTAAGCCAGCGTTGGGCCAAAGGAGTGTCAATGGTTCTGTCTCAAATCCTAGTGAGTGTGTAAGTAGGCTGTCTAGGTAGTGAGTGTGTAAGTAGGCTGTCTAGATAGTGAGTGTGTAAGTATCAGTGTTCTCTCCTCATCTCTCCTCATAAAACAGATTACTGAGACGCTCTAGTTAGAGAGAGACTGCGTCACGGCTTGTTCCGCTCACTGCAGCACGCCACCAGTGGTTTCGCTGGTTGCTAAGCTACCGGCCAGCATCCAATACTATAGCACAAGGCTTACAAATTCGCTAGCATAAATGCTAATGTCTGGAGTATAAAAGTGTAAATGGTGAAGGACTCGTTACAGAGTTGATAATAAAATACTGTTTTGTATGATTATATGACCAGAAACACATTAAAACTCCAGAGAAAATCGAAATGATGCCACGCAGGCAATTATAGAATTGCCTGCATTGCATCATGGGATTGTCTTAGCGGCTGAGGACGTGTTCGATGCCTCCTTATAAGGTTCCACAAATAAGGTTCCTCAGTAGACAGCATGTTTAAGGTATGTGAGTATTGGGACAGTCTACATGTCGGGAGCGCATACTATGACGTAAAATGCTGCCTATGTAGGGAGCTCACTAGGGTTTGAGACACACCCAATATGTGAGTTTGTGTATAAGTTTACATAAAACTGTCAAATGGATATTTAGCCAAAACTTTTTTCTTCTCACCAACAAATACATACATTAATAAACTTAAATCTGGGGGCGAAAGCGAGTGCAAGTACATTCTTCTTAATTGAACAGAAGTAGTATAAACATGACGAGGACCCCAAACTTTTGATGGTCAGTGCACAGCTCACATTGAAGAATGCAGAGTAGTGAGTAGCCTGTTTGGTGTCACAGTATAGTACCCGCCCTCTTTGAGCACTTGCTGGAACTTCTATGAACAAGACAATTTAGTGATAATCTTTATTTTGGAGCGGTGCTTCCTCAGTGTGATTTTGTGGCTGTTATGAGGGAAAAACTATCACATTTGACGAGGTAGAGCAGAGAGGCAGAGAAGAAGGAAACCAAAAGTGGAGCTTGCGTTCAGTACAAACAAGAAAAATAATCTAGTAATGTAGTAACGTCATTTTACTTAAACATTTGAAATATTAGATGTATTAACTACATTTCAAATTATTCTATGTGCCAAGATGTCATTTGATGCAATCGACATGGCTGGACCACTCAAGAGCTTTGAGCCCTAGAATCACTAAATCCACTGTGTATGTCACCAGATCCTTTGGATTACGAAGTCATTAAGGAGTCAAAATATCAATATCGCTACAAGTCAAGGTTTATTATGAAGCGCCTTCTACAACAGGCATTGCAACCGAGGAGCTTTACAGGACATCTGGGTGTAAGCCCCCAGCAAGCAAGCCAGGGGCAACAGTGGCAAGAAAAACGTGCACAGTGCAGTATATACAGGTATTTGATTTATAATGATATACAGTACCTGGCAGTTGTTCAGTCTCAGACCACACAGGATGGGCAGTTGTTCAGTATCAGACCACACAGAATGGGCAGTTGTTCAGTATCAGACCACACAGGATGGGCAGCTGTTCAGTATCAGACCACACAGGATGGGCAGTTGTTCAGTATCAGACCACACAGGATGGGCAGTTGTTCAGTATCAGACCACACAGAATGGGCAGTTGTTCAGTATAAGACCACACAGGATGGGCAGTTGTTCAGTATCAGACCACACAGAATGGGCAGTTGTTCAGTATCAGACCACACAGAATGGGCAGTTGTTCAGTATCAGACCACACAGGACGGGCAGTTGTTCAGTATCAAACCACACAGAATGGGCAGTTGTTCAGTATCAGACCACACAGGATGGGCAGTTGTTCAGTATCAGACCACACAGAATGGGCAGTTGTTCAGTATAAGACCACACAGGATGGGCAGTTGTTCAGTATCAGACCACACAGAATGGGCAGTTGTTCAGTATCAGACCACACAGGACGGGCAGTTGTTCAGTCTCAGACCACACAGAATGGGCAGTTGTTCAGTATCAGACCACACAGAATGGGCAGTTGTTCAGTATCAGACCACACAGGATGGGCAGTTGTTTAGTATCAGACCACACAGGATGGGCAGTTGTTCAGTATCAGACCACACAGGATGGGCAGTTGTTCAGTATCAAACCACACAGGATGGGCAGTTGTTCAGTATCAGACCACACAGGATGGGCAGTTGTTCAGTATCAAACCACACAGGATGGGCAGTTGTTCAGTATCAGACCACACAGGATGGGCAGTTGTTCAGTATCAGACCACACAGGATGGGCAGTTGTTCAGCATCAGACCACACAGAATGGGCAGTTGTTCAGTATCAGACCACACAGGACGGTCAGTTGTTCAGTATCAGACCACACAGGATGGGCAGTTGTTCAGTATCAGACCACACAGGATGGGCAGTTGTTCAGTATCAGACCACACAGAATGGGCAGTTGTTCAGTATAAGACCACACAGGATGGGCAGTTGTTCAGTATCAGACCACACAGAATGGGCAGTTGTTCAGTATCAGACCACACAGAATGGGCAGTTGTTCAGTATCAGACCACACAGGACGGGCAGTTGTTCAGTATCAAACCACACAGAATGGGCAGTTGTTCAGTATCAGACCACACAGGATGGGCAGTTGTTCAGTATCAGACCACACAGAATGGGCAGTTGTTCAGTATAAGACCACACAGGATGGGCAGTTGTTCAGTATCAGACCACACAGAATGGGCAGTTGTTCAGTATCAGACCACACAGGACGGGCAGTTGTTCAGTCTCAGACCACACAGAATGGGCAGTTGTTCAGTATCAGACCACACAGAATGGGCAGTTGTTCAGTATCAGACCACACAGGATGGGCAGTTGTTTAGTATCAGACCACACAGGATGGGCAGTTGTTCAGTATCAGACCACACAGGATGGGCAGTTGTTCAGTATCAAACCACACAGGATGGGCAGTTGTTCAGTATCAGACCACACAGGATGGGCAGTTGTTCAGTATCAGACCACACAGGAGGGGCAGTTGTTCAGTATCAAACCACACAGGATGGGCAGTTGTTCAGTATCAAACCACACAGGATGGGCAGTTGTTCAGTATCAAACCACACAGGATGGGCAGTTGTTCAGTATCAGACCACCCCGGAATGGACAATCGCTCAGCACATAAAAGCAGCGGGACGAAGACACCAACATATTTAGTTTTCCCCTCTCTGTCGGTAAACAGTCTGTCAGTGACCCCACATATGCACCTGGACTGATACACTGACTGGAAGGTTAAACCAAAACTGGGGGGCTCTATACGAAAAGGCTCTACACCCTGATGTAACTTTATTTATTCTATGTACTAACAGTCAGTCACTTTGTGATCTAAGCGTTGATTTATAGTTGTAGATAAGTTCACTCAGGTACTGAGGAGCAAGGCCATTTAGAGTTTTATATGTCAGTAGAAGAATTTTGGATTTGATGCAGAAATTTAACTGGTAACCAGTGTAAGGTAGATAAAACTGGCCTGATTAAATTTCCTAGTTTTGGTTAGGACTCTGGCTGCTGCATCTGAACTATCTGAAGCTCGTTAAGACTTTTGCTGGAACAGCCAGAAAGCAGGGCCTTACAATAATCTAGCCTGGATGTAATAAAGACTGAACTAGCTGCTCAGCGTCCTGTAGGGACATATTATCAGACGTATGTTCATCGAAGGCCAGATCGGCATCAAACAAGACTTTTTAAAGATGTACGTGATGCAGCTGAGAAGCTGTTAAACGTTAATGCAGACAGTTTTCAGCAGCTCTTGCACCAAAAAGAATAATTTGTGTTTTATTTATGTTGGGTAAGAGGAAGTTACTTGACATCCAGTATTTAGAACCACACAGTCGAATCACATTATTATAACATCCAGAGTAACAGCCGGGTGCAGCACGGGGAGCAGCTAGACGGACTGGGAGACTCAGTAAGGTCCTGGTAGGTGGTCACAGGTATCTGGAGGTATCATCCTGACTGCAGTGCATCCCACAGCTGCTGGAGGGAGCGTGGAGGAGGATCCATAGAGCCACCATCCAGGTGGTCCCACAGATGCTCAACTGGGTTCAAGTCTGAGAAATTAGAGGTCCAGGGTAGTACTCTGTCAGCTTTTCCAACCAATGTGTGACATTTCTAGTCATGGGATGTGTTGAGTAGTCTTGCTGGAAGATCCCATCCACCCCAGAGAAGACCATTTGAAAGGATGGATTCAAACCCAAATGGGTTGAGAGTGTCTTCCACATGGATTTGGTGAATGTCACCAAAACATTCCCCAGACCATAATGCTGCCCTATCCACAGTGCCCCGGGAGCAGCTGGGGATTAGGTGTCTAGCTCAAGGCCACTTCCATGACCACCATGCCGCCAAGACGATAAATCATAACTTGTTAAATATTAATTTTAGGAAAGCTATCATATAAAACCATACTGCCATATCAATAGATTTGCTAACACACCCTTACATTAATGTTTACACTGAAGCGGAAGAGTCTAATGGAGTCTAATGGAGTCTAATGGAGTCTGATTACAACACTGCTATCTAGTTGTCGGGGGTTTAAATGCAACACAAAATAAAGAACTGCCACAGATATTTTTGAGAATCGACACAGTATCATAAAAAATTAAATTTTGCGATGTTCAGTATTTTTTATTTCTTTCCTTACAGCCCTAGTGGTCAATACATCACAATGCAAACCACCAGAATAATGCAGGAGGAACCAGCCAGGCCTTCTAGGGGCATTTACGGACTCTAGTTAGTTTGGTGCGGTTCGTTTTGTCAGGTGTAAAAACGGTAATTGCACTCGGGTGTGGACCAAAACAACCGCACAGAGACCCTCGAGAGGAGGTGGTCTCGATCCGGTTCCAAACGAACTCCGGAGCGGTTCATTTGTGGTGAAAACGTGATCCGACCCAAGTACTAGATGTACTCCTCAAGTTTGATCTGAACATCTCTAGCAGCCAGCTGTGCTTTGCATTATGGGATGCGGCAGATGGCGTAAACAGAGAACTGGAGAACTGTACAGCTAACAGGACGAGGACAATGAAGCGAGGTCTCTCTTGGACTAGCAGTGAGGGACGTTGTCTACTTGATGTTTGGAGTGAGCTGGGTGGTCTGCAGGTGGACTGTAGTTTGGTATATTATCAGATTATTATTACAGCTATGAACAGATGCTGTCTCTGCCGCTGCTCCATGATACGCTCTACAAGAAATGTGCAGTAGTTTAGAAAACCGTTTACTTTCTTGCTCAAACAACAGAGAGCTCTGACCAATCAGAGGAGACTCACGTGGTTTGTTGGGGCGCATTTTGGAGCATTTCGATTTTTGCCTGTGTGAAAAAAAACTTAACCGAGGAGGAAACACTCCAAGTACACCAATTCCTTAGCTGATCCAGACCAGTGAAACCAACTACAGGTGTGAAAACAACTTACTTAGAAAATACCTTTCTGTTGGAAGGTCCACTTCAGTCAAGTTCTATCAGTTCAGGGGATCAAACTGGTGACCACAAAGTTAGCTCTCAAAACTCCAGCCCACAACTGCCCCAGTCTTTTACTACAGGCAAGCTAGCACTGTTCTACACTCAACTGATATCATATGATGGGCAACCTCACCAAAATACCCCAAAATACCCCACAGGAACAAAAAAACTTTGTTAAATATGGTACACGACCTCATAATCCAGAGGGTTCAGAGCTCCAGTGCTCCAGTGGGAGAACACAGGACAACATTTACTCTATCACAGGAACCATCAGTGTGGGTTTTAAAAAATACTCACAGAGAAAATCTGTCTAGACTTCCTGATATGGACACAAAAATTCAGCGAAGTCTTCAGACTCACTGCTCTGTTATTTTTTTAATTGCTCGCTTGCAGGGTTCCCTGGCGACTTGGGCCATAAGCGACTCATGTTCGGCTTACGGCAATAAACGACCTTGTTCATAATATCAAATGATGCCTTTCAGACCAGATCTAGACTTCTCTGCAGGTCTGGATAGAAAGCTAGCCACCTCCTGTATAGCAGCACTGCTGGATTAAGTCAGCATACTGCACATGCCGTGGTAATGATGAAGGAAGGAGCGATGGAGCTGAAGAGTGAGATCGAGGAAAAGAACAACGGCGGAGAGGAGACATCTCATTAGCATAATTAAGAGCACACGCTAAAGAGCAGTGCTTAATTTTGTTCTGCCATCCATCACGGTTCCTCTCTCCTCGCTACCTTTTATTGTCTGCCTCTCTTCTCCGCCTCACACTCTCTCTCTCTCTCTTTCCTGATCATGATGAATGGAGAGGTATGCGTGTGACACCCTCATTACTCATCTTCAAGGGTGAGACATCCTAGAAAAAGAAAAGGAGAGAGCGGAGGATGAGGTTTGTTTGGTGGAAGGGGGGGCGGTGTCGCTTCAGACGAGGGGGAGACAAACATACATACACACACAGGCAAAAACACAGTCCCCGCGGGGGGTCCCGCTAAATGGGGTCACACGGTCCCTCGGCACCTTCTCCATTAGTAGAATAAAGCCAGCTTTAATCTGATCTAATAAAAGCAGGCCGGACTCTGAACGAGCTGCGCACCATCTGGAACTGGACACTAATCACTAGCAAAGTGAACAACTGTGAGCGCATGGACGGCGTTGTTTTTTTTTAAACAGTCACTCGAATTTTTCTGGCATATCTAAACCCTTAATGACGAGGATGATGATGTATAATATAAATCTTAGTTCTGTTGATCAAAGTTAACAGTTCACTCACTGGAAGCTTCTTATCAGTGATCAATACGGCTGTGTATTGGCAAAGAACCTAACATCATATGATATCATGATACATGAGTCCCCACCGTACTAACCACTACACCCTAACCATTACACCACCATACTAACCACTACACCACCATACTGACCACTACACCACCGTACTAACCACTACACCCTAACCATTACACCACCGTACTGACCACTACACCACCCTACTGACCACTACACCACCGTACTAACCACTACACCACCATACTAACCACTACACCACCATACTAACCACTACACCACCGTACTAACCACTACACCACCATACTAACCACTACACCACCGTACTGACCACTACACCACCGTACTAACCACTACACCACCATACTAACCACTACACCACCGTACTAACCACTACACCACCATACTAACCACTACACCACCATACTAACCACTACAGCACCGTACTAACCACTACACCACCATACTAACCACTACACCACCATACTAACCACTACACCACCATACTAACCACTACACCACCGTACTAACCACTACACCACCATACTAACCACTACACCACCATACTAACCACTACAGCACCGTACTAACCACTACACCACCATACTAACCACTACACCACCGTACTAACCACTACACCACCATACTAACCACTACACCACCATACTAACCACTACAGCACCGTACTAACCACTACACCACCATACTAACCACTACACCACCTTACTAACCACTACACCACCGTACTAACCACTACAGCACCGTACTAACCACTACACCACCTTACTAACCACTACACCACCGTACTAACCACTACACCACCTTACTAACCACTACACCACCGTACTAACCACTACACCACCGTACTAACCACTACACCACCGTACTAATCACTACACCACCGTACTAACCACTACACCACCTTACTAACCACTACACCACCATACTAGCCACTACACCACCGTACTAACCACTACACCACCGTACTAATCACTACACCACCGTACTAACCACTACACCACCTTACTAACCACTACACCACCATACTAACCACTACACCGCCATACTGACCACTACACCACCATACTAACCACTACACCGCCATACTGACCACTACACCACCATACTGACCACTACACCACCATACTAACCACTATACCACCGTACTAACCACTACACCACCATACTAACCACTACACCACCATACTAACCACTACACCACTATACTAACCACTACACCACCATACTGACCACTACACCACCATACTGACCACTACACCACCATACTAACCACTACACCACCATACTAACCACTACACCACCATACTGACCACTACACCACCATACTGACCACTACACCACCATACTAACCACTACACCACCATACTAACCACTACACCACCATACTAACCACTACAACACCATACTAGCCACTACACCACCGTACTAACCACTACACCACCGTACTAATCACTACACCACCGTACTAACACTACACCACTATACTAACCACTACACCACCATACTGACCACTACACCACCATACTGACCACTACACCACCGTACTAACCACTATACCACCGTACTAACCACTACACCACCATACTAACCACTACACCACCATACTAACCACTACACCACCATACTAACCACTACACCACCATACTAACCACCACAGTGGTTGGAACTGGGAATTTTTCTCATTTTTTTACCCAACTGACCCAAACTGAATACATATATGGCCCAAACTTAAGGCCTAACTCTAAGAGTCACGGCGCTGATATAATGTGAATTGTCAGCAAACGCACTGTGAGTTGTGTGTTGCAGCAGATATACAGCTGCAAAGAATTCATTAATAACAAAAGTCAGTTAAATATATGCAATTCAATAACAGCTCTACTTTATGACTACTTGGGAGAAGTTGGATCTGCCAGCTGGGTCTGAATTATGTGGCCAGTAGACTCTGATTGCATTTGTTTGTGTGTGTGTGTGTGTGTACCAGGTTTCTGCCACACTGTGGGAATGTAAACCTGGTCCCTGGTCGTATACTCACAATGTAAATCATTAAATTGTAAGGGCCAGGTAAGGTTAAGGTTAGGGTAAGGTAAGGTTAAGGTAATGGCAGGGTATGGTAAGATTAAGGTTAGGGTAAGGTTAGGGTTAGGTTAAGGTAATGGTAGGGTATGGTAAGATTAAGGTTAGGGTAAGGTAATGGTAGGGTAAGGTAAGATTAAGGTTAGGGTAAGGTTAGGGTTAGGTTAAGTTAAGGTAATGGTACAGTATGGTAAGATTAAGGTTAGGGTAAGGTTAGGGTAAGGTAATGGTAGGGTAAGGTAAGATTAAGGTTAGAGTTAGGTTAAGGTAATGGCAGGGTATGGTAAGATTAAGGTTAGGGTAAGGTAATGGTAGGGTAAGGTAAGATTAAGGTTAGGGTAAGGTTAAGTTAAGGTAATGGTACAGTATGGTAAGATTAAGGTTAGGGTAAGGTTAGGGTAAGGTAATGGTAGGGTAAGGTAAGATTAAGGTTAGAGTTAGGTTAAGGTAATGGCAGGGTATGGTAAGATTAAGGTTAGGGTAAGGTTAGGGTTAGGTTAAGTTAAGGTAATGGTACAGTATGGTAAGATTAAGGTTAGGGTAAGGTAATGGTAGGGTAAGGTAAGATTAAGGTTAGGGTAAGGTGAGGGTTAGGTTAAGTTAAGGTAATGGTACAGTATGGTAAGATTAAGGTTAGGGTAAGGTTAGGGTTAGGTTAAGGTAATGGTAGGGTATGGTAAGATTAAGGTTAGAGTTAGGTTAAGGTAATGGCAGGGTATGGTAAGATTAAGGTTAGGGTAAGGTAATGGTAGGGTAAGGTAAGATTAAGGTTAGGGTAAGGTTAGGGTTAGGTTAAGGTAATGGTAGGGTATGGTAAGATTAAGGTTAGGGTAAGGTTAGGGTTAGGTTAAGGTAATGGTAGGGTATGGTAAGATTAAGGTTAGAGTTAGGTTAAGGTAATGGTAGGGTAAGGTAAGATTAAGGTTAGGGTAAGGTTAGGGTTAGGTTAAGTTAAGGTAATGGTACAGTATGGTAAGATTAAGGTTAGGGTAAGGTTAGGGTAAGGTAATGGTAGGGTAAGGTAAGATTAAGGTTAGGGTAAGGTTAGGGTTAGGTTAGGTTAAGGTAATGGTAGGGTATGGTAAGATTAAGGTTAGGGTTAGGTTAGGTTAAAGTAATGGTAGGGTAAGGTTAGGGTAAGGTTAGGGTAAGGTTAGGGTAAGGTTAGGGTTAGGTTAAGTTAAGGTAATGGTAGGGTAGGGTAAGATTAAGGTTAGGGTAAGGTAATGGTAGGGTAAGGTAAGATTAAGGTTAGGGTAAGGTTAGGGTAAGGTAATGGTAGGGTATGGTAAGATTAAGGTAAGATTAAGGTTAGGGTAAGGTTAGGGTTAGGTTAGGTTAAGGTAATGGTAGGGTATGGTAAGATTAAGGTTAGAGTTAGGTTAAGGTAATGGCAGGGTAAGGTAAGATTAAGGTTAGGGTAAGGTTAGGGTTAGGTTAGGTTAAGGTAATGGTAGGGTATGGTAAGATTAAGGTTAGGGTAAGGTTAGGGTAAGGTAATGGTAGGGTATGGTAAGATTAAAGTTAGGGTAAGGTTAGGGTAAGGTAATGGTAGGGTATGGTAAGATTAAGGTTAGGGTTAGGTTAGGTTAAGGTAATGGTAGGGTATGGTAAGATTAAGGTTAGGGTTAGATTAGGTTAAAGTAATGGTAGGGTATGGTAAGATTAAGGTTAGGGTTAGGTTAGGTTAAGGTAATGTTAGGGTATGGTAAGATTAAGGTTAGGGTTAGGTTAGGGTAAGGTAATGGTAGGGTATGGTAAGATTAAGGTTAGGGTTAGGTTAGGTTAAGGTAATGGTAGGGTATGGTAAGATTAAGGTTAGGGTTAGGTTAGGTTAAGGTAATGGTAGGGTATGGTAAGATTAAGGTTAGGGTTAGGTTAGGGTAAGGTAATGGTAGGGTATGGTAAGATTAAGGTTAGGGTTAGGTTAGGTTAAGGTAATGGTAAGGTATGGTAAGATTAAGGTTAGGGTAAGGTTAGGGTTAGGTTAGGGTAAGGTAATGGTAGGGTATGGTAAGATTAAGGTTAGGGTTAGATTAGGTTAAGGTAATGGTAGGGTATGGTAAGATTAAGGTTAGGGTAAGGTTAGGGTAAGGTAATGGTAGGGTATGGTAAGATTAAAGTTAGGGTAAGGTTAGGGTAAGGTAATGGTAGGGTATGGTAAGATTAAGGTTAGGGTTAGGTTAGGTTAAGGTAATGGTAGGGTATTGTAAGATTAAGGTTAGGGTTAGATTAGGTTAAGGTAATGGTAGGGTATGGTAAGATTAAGGTTAGGGTAAGGTTAGGGTAAGGTAATGGTAGGGTATGGTAAGATTAAGGTAAGATTAAGGTTAGGGTAAGGTTAGGGTTAGGTTAGGTTAAGGTAATGGTAGGGTATGGTAAGATTAAGGTTAGAGTTAGGTTAAGGTAATGGCAGGGTATGGTAAGATTAAGGTTAGGTTAAGGTAATGGTAGGGTATGGTAAGATTAAGGTTAGGGTTAGGTTAGGTTAAGGTAATGGTAGGGTATGGTAAGATTAAGGTTAGGGTAAGGTTAGGGTAATGTAATGGTAGGGTATGGTAAGATTAAGGTTAGGGTTAGGTTAGGGTAAGGTAATGGTAGGGTATGGTAAGATTAAGGTTAGGGTTAGGTTAGGGTAATGTAATGGTAGGGTATGGTAAGATTAAGGTTAGAGTAAGGTTAGGGTAAGGTAATGGTAGGGTATGGTAAGATTAAGGTTAGGGTAAGGTTAGGGTAAGGTAATGGTAGGGTAAGGTAAGATTAAGGTTAGGGTAAGGTTAGGGTAAGGTAATGGTAGGGTAAGGTAAGATTAAGGTTAGGGTAAGGTTAGGGTAATGTAATGGTAGGGTATGGTAAGATTAAGGTTAGGGTAAGGTTAGGGTTAGGTTAGGGTAAGGTAATGGTAGGGTATGGTAAGATTAAGGTTAGGGTTAGATTAAGTTAAGGTAATGGTAGGGTATGGTAAGATTAAGGTTAGGGTAAGGTTAGGGTTAGGTTAGGGTTAGGTTAAGTTAAGGTAATGGTAGAGTATGGTAAGATTAAGGTTAGGGTAAGGTTAGGGTAAGGTTAGGGTTAGGTTAGGGTTAGGTTAGGGTTAGGTTAGGGTTAGGTTAAGTTAAGGTAATGGTAGGGTATGGTAAGATTAAGGTTAGGGTAAGGTTAGGGTAAGGTTAGGGTTAGGTTAAGTTAAGGTAATGGTAGGGTAGGGTAAGATTAAGGTTAGGGTAAGGTTAACGTTAAGTTAAGGTTATAGTAACATTGAGGTTAGGTTAAAGTTAAGGTTAGTTAGGGTGATGTTGGGTAAAGTTAAGTTAGGGTAAAGGTAAGATTAAGGTTAGATGGTTAGGCTAGCAGTAGTTGTGGTTTAGATTTGAGTAAATGAATGGATGTCTATGTAACGGTCCCACAATTCACAGAAACAAACGTGTGTGTGTGTGTGTGTTTGGTTGATGGATGCTCTGAAGATACAGAGTGCAGCAGAGCCACCAGATACAGCAGCACCATGCGGGAGAGGGGGCTCTGTGTATGTGTGTGTTGCTGTAAGCTGTTTGTGATAAATAACCCTGACACACACAGAGCTGTGTGTCCTCATAGATCAGCAAGGAGTCCTTCAAAAAGGTTAGAATATGGAGCCCTCTAGTGGCATTACACGAAGAACAACTGAAGGGGGATGTTTTTCCTGGACCTAAACCCGGCGTTTGGTTAAATGATATCTCTACCCTTCTAGTTCAGCACACGCTACGTCCCTGATTTTCTATAAAACAAGCCAACCCTGGCAGTGACTGCACACTTCCAGTCAACTAGTGTTTTTTTTTAAATCATCACTGAACACTTAAACTAATGAGGTTTCATAAAAAATGAAAATTAAATTCTATTACTGATATATTAATGTTTACAGGACACATTTGAAATGATTCAACAAACAGTAAAGCTGCTGGAGCTCCGGCTTGTTTACTGCAGTGTTTACTGCAATTACAAAATCTAATTTACAGCATTCAAAACTTATTCCAAATGTGTTCAATCAGCCAAGACATGTTTGCTTCTGTAGTTGTTATAAATGCATTCCAGTACAGATTAACTGATTACCTGTTAATAACAGTAACCATAATCTAATCCATAGGATTACCCTATTAAAATTATGTAATCTGATTACTTTCTGCTACATCTGGATTACATGTAAACAAAGAAAGGAGACAAAATTAGACTTCTGAATAAGAATTGAGCTTAACTCACTCTAACCCTGTTTTATGAAACCGAATGATTATACAGCAGGCATTTAGCAAAACAGCCAAAGCTTAGGGTCATATAGAAGTATTTAAACACAAATATGACAGATTTATACAACAGTATCATTTCTAAACCACTAATACTGGTGACTGTCATAGTGATGCTCTCCAGATCATCACACCAGCAGGTGGGTCAGTCAGTGCATTGCTAAAGTTTGTGGCTAAAGATGATATGATTCCAGGAAACTGTGGGAGCGGCTCATGCTTGTCGATGGATCTAACAATCCTCTGTACTGAAGGTCTGTCTGGGTGGTCTGGAGCCTGTTCACTGTGTGTGCATGCCATCATGTAACCGCTCCTCCCAACACCTCCTAACAGCTTGGTCAGAATGGTCTTGATGGTGGGCAGTTCATAAAAACGGTCACTTGGTTCCCCTCAGTCTGATGAGGTCTGATAAAGCCTCTTAAAGTCTGGCAACAGGAGCCACTGTCTTCGAGTCTGTTATAGAGACAGTATGTCCAGCAGATCTTTCACCAAGAGGTACACGACCCAACAGTTGCCTCTGAAAACCTCTTTATAGGTCAGCGAGGGAAACAGTACCTCATTGCTATCCAGGTGTGTTATTTATTTTGTCAATGAGTGTATATCTATCATCACCCTGTCTGATTACAAGTTTGGGAATCATAGAGTCCTACACTTACAGACTGTAGTTCATCTGATTCTCTGTATACTTTGTTACTCTGTTCTTTAATGATCAGGACCCCCACAGGACCCCCACAGAGCAGATACTATTAGGGAGGTCAGTCATTCTCAGCTCTGCAGTGACACTGATGTGCTGGTGTGAGTGGATCAGACATAGCAGTGCTGCTGCTGGAGTGTTTAAACACCTTAGTGTCACTGCTGGACTGAGAATCGTCCACCAACCAAAACTATCCAGACAGCAGTGTCCTGTGGGCGGCGTCCTGTGTCCACTGATGAAGGACTAGAGGAACACAAACTGTGCAGCAGCAGATGAGCTACTGTCTCTGACTTTACATCTACAAGGTGGACCAGCAAGTAGTAGGAGTGTCTAATAGAGTGGACAGTGAGTGGACACAGTGTTTAAACACTCCCATAAACACTCTCCAAAGTCTTGTAAAAAGCTTCCCAGAAGAGTGGGGAACAACTCCATATTATTGTCTATAGATTTATAATGGGACGTTATAAAAGCTACTGTAGGTGTCCCAATACTTTTGTCCATGTAGTGAAGAAATGAGTGCCTAAATGTCAGCTGCATGGAGCTCAGGACCTTGGCATTCCCCGGCATCTTGTTTTTATCTAAACAATTATAATCCAGAAAAACAAGCTGACAGGTCAGAAAACCTCAATCAAAACATGCTGGCGCTCAGGCCTGGTAAGGATGACACAGCACCCTGCGTTTGTTTATGTGTGGACAGTGCCGCTCCCACTCAGCCACAGTGAAGGGATACAACATCAGGAGTGGAGATAAAATAGTAGGACATTTTACTTTTAATGCAAATTATAATGAATAACAATAAAACACATCTGCTTCAACAACATATACACAACTGTATACAAGTCTGATCAATAAGTGTGTGTTCACCAGTAAGAGCAGCAGATCTGATTAGAACAGATGTAAATAATCAGACATACAATACAAAGTAACATGAATATGTTATTGTGAGAGAAGTAGATCAGATCTTGATCCAGTTTGAAGAACAAAGTTAGGTTCCAGATTTCTCCTGGACGCCCCAGACATTGTATGAATGTATTCAGTTCCTTCAGCAGCAAATCTTGATTTATCTTAATGAAGTACTGAGCAGTCAAAGCAGGTATTAGATGAGAACTGATAATAATACTGGGTTGTTTAGGAGAAGCTTGGAAAGGGTTAAATAAACACACTGATGTATGTAAAAGCACTACTTACTCTATTAGTACTGTTTCAATATTTAATAATAAAGTGTTTACTGAGTAAATAAAAACTTCTGTCTGAAATAATAGCTTTTTAGATATAGTAATGTCCTTAAGTGATTAAAACCTTTGCACAGTACTGTCTTTGTCAACTAACAACATTTAGTTGTATGCATATCTAGTCTAGCCTAGGAAGAACACTGGCTTAATCTTTCAGCTTTGGCAGGTCATACACAGCAAAGTCTGTGCCACCTACAGGCTGTTCAGGGTAATAGATGTGGCCAATGAATAATTCCTCTGTTGCACATTAATACCAGCTTCCAGCAGATGGCAGTATAGTGTGCAGAAAGAGATTTGCACAAGTTCGGCTTCTTAATGTCATCCGAGAAAATACAGATAATGCATTTACTCTAAATGTCTAGTATAGTGACTACATCTAATAGCTGAGGTTGTTCTAGTGTCCACTCACTGTCCACTCTATTAGACACTCCTACTACCTGCTGGTCCACCTTGTAGATGTAAAGTCAGAGACAGTAGCTCATCTGCTACTGCACAGTTTGTGTTCCTCTAGTTCTTCATCAGTGGACACAGGACGCCGCCCACAGGACACTGCTGTCTGGATAGTTTTGGTTGGTGGACGATTCTCAGTCCAGCAGTGACACTGAGGTGTTTAAACACTCCAGCAGCAGCACTGCTGTGTCTGATCCACTTACATCAGTACAACACACTAACTAACACACCACCACCACCACGTCAGTGTCACTGCAGTGCTGAGAATGACCCACCTCCCTAAAAGTATCTGCTCTGTGGGGGTCCTGTGGGGGTCCTGATCATTAAAGAACAGAGTAATAAAGTATACAGAGAATCAGATGAACTACAGTCTGTAAGTGGAGCTCCTGTATGGTCAGTGGAGCTGATACAGTGGACAGTGAGTGGAGGTCCTGTATGGTCAGTGGAGCTGATACAGTGGACAGTGAGTGGAGGTCCTGTATGGTCAGTGGAGCTGATACAGTGAACAGTGAGTGGAGGTCCTGTATGGTCAGTGGAGCTGATACAGTGGACAGTGAGTGGAGGTCCTGTATGGTCAGTGGAGCTGATACAGTGGACAGTGAGTGGAGGTCCTGTATGGTCAGGGGAGCTGATACAGTGGACAGTGAGTGGAGGTCCTGTATGGTCAGTGGAGCTGATACAGTGGACAGTGAGAGGAGATATAAGAAGGTGGAGCTGATACAGTGGACAGTGAGAGGAGATATAAGAAGGTGGAGCTGATACAGTGGACAGTGAGTGGAGGTCCTGTATGGTCAGTGGAGCTGATACAGTGGACAGTGAGAGGAGATATAAGAAGGTGGAGCTGATACAGTGGATAGTATGTATAGATATAAGGAGATGGAGCTGATCCAGTGGACAGTGAGAGGAGATAGAAGGAGGTGGAGCTATTTTAATCAGTATGCAGAGTTGTCGTTGAAAGAACGAGGCCTGACTGGTTAAGACCTTCTTTATTCTCCTTATTGTGATCACACAGTAACCTGTTCACTACACATGATCAATCACCAACACGAAAACATCTTGTGCAGAACATTCCACCACTTTTCTGATTATGGAAGCAGTTTTAGATGTTCTAGAGCTCAGGCCTGCTCTCCAGAGGCACACAACTTCCTACAACACAGTAAAGAATTATTTTGTTCCATACAGAACAACAGAGAGAACCACCGTGTACAGGGTGAAGAACTACTATGTGGTAAACAAGAAAAAGCCTATATTAAAGATTATGTATATATAAACATTTAATGGAAGACAACAGGACAACAAAACTGTTCCACTACCAAATGCGTCCCACATTTAATCACCACACTGTCTACTATTCAGTAAGAATACTATGTAGTTCAGGTTCAAACTCCTGTACCAACTGTGAATGTTTATAGTGCAATAATTACTATTATTATTAACTTTTAATAACCTCACCAATTCACCAATCCACAGGCCACTTCCACCCACGACAGCACTACAGCACAAAATACAATACAGTGTTCAGTATTCGCTCAAAAACACCCCAACAGACATGTTTTGTCCCAGTCTCCCTAAAACCCTTCCCTTTTATCCTCACCCCAAAACCCCTCTGCCCATTCCTGGACCCCACATAAGAAGCAGACCATAATTAGTTGAGGCTAGAAGATCACCACCATGCATTAGCAGTCATATGCAGACTTGTGTGGTGTAGAACTCAAGCAGTCGTGTTGAGCTCTTGTGCTGCTTTCTCTGGATCAGTCAGGCTGCTCAGCGCCGCGTGGATTCTGAAGTGCAGCCGTGATTCCATCGAGTAGTTCTTATAATTCAGCCTGAGGAAGAAGAAGACACACTTTAGAAAGGAATTCTAATGATTTGTCAGAATCACTACACAATTAAATGATTTAGATGTAAATGGTCATTCAGTTTAGCTTGATTTAAGTTTTAATACCAGGCATTTAACAAAAAAAGGCAAAAGAAATATCTTTAGTTAATCTGAACTGTAAACAACAACAACAACAACAACAACACATTGAAAAACACTCTGAATGATTAATTAGCAAACGTGTTATGCAGGATGATTCTTTATTCTTTACTTGGATTCCCATTAGCTTCCACAATGTAGTCAAAATAAACAATCAGAAATCAACATAAATCAAACAATTATTATTATTATTATCATCTAAAGCCTATCCCAGCGCTCATTGGGTGGAAGTCAGGAAACACCCTGCACAAGCCACCAGTTAATCAAAGAAGAAGAAGAAGAAGGAAGAAGAAAAAAGAGGAAGAAGAAGATCGAAGATGAAAGAAGAAGAAGAAGAAGATGAAAGAAGGAGATGGAAGAAGAAGATAAAGATCGAAGATGGAAGAAGAAGAAGATGGAAGAAGGAAGAAGAAGAAGATCAAAGATGGAAGCAGAAGGTGAAGATAGAAGAAAATCGAAGATGGAAGAAGAAGGTGACGATGGAAAAAGATCAAAGATGGAAGAAGAAGAAGGAAGAAGATCAAAGAAAAAGATTGAAGAATTCCTGTTTAATCACAGAACAATAAATCAATGCAATTGATATCCTCACCATGCGCCGTCCACCACACCTCTCACCTTATAGCCAAGTACAATAAAGTGTGAGAATTATCAAATGTACATTAGTGAACTGTACTGCCGACTAAACACCAGCACCTTTAAAGTAATGAGGTACACAAATTTCCTTCTAATAACTGATGGAACTCTAAAGTACTGACAAGATAAGATTCACTACAGTCATTCAGAGCTTTCCAGCTTTAAACCACATTTACTCTGTTCGGATCTACAGTCAAACCTCAACAGATTACAAAAAGAAAAGGTTTTGTCGTCATCGAAACCTTATTTCTTTCTCGTTCCACTTTATACCATTCAGAAATCCTGGCTGCTCTTCAAGTTGTGTGATCATTTCAGGACAAGTACAGAAATTAGACAGAAATGTTGCAAAATGAGCTGCAATAAGAAGCTCAATAACTTTCAGAAGAAGAAGAAGAAGAAGAAGAAGAACTCACTTGGCCTTTTCAATGCATGTAATGGCTTTTTCCACGTCTCCCTGCTGCTTGTAGAGCAGACCGAGCTCATACATGGTAAACGGCACCAGATAGTGGTCATACTTGATGCTCTTCTCACTGAGGGAGGACAGTGATCAGGTGAGTTATACAGAGGTGTGTAAGGGTGTTATAAGGCTATTAGAGCTAAACACTGGCTGTGTCTCAAATCCTATTGAGCTCCTACATAGGCAGCATTTTACATCATAGTATGCGGTCCTGACATGTAGACTGTCCCAATTCTTACATACCTTAAACATACTGTCTACTGAGGAACCTTATTTAGACCTGATTTTAAGAAGCATCGAACTCTTCCTCAGCCGCTAAGACAATCCCATGATGCAGCACAGGCTAATCTAGGAGCAGTGAAGTGGTTTTAAAATGTGAGTTATTTTGATTCTCTCTGGAGTTTTAATGTGTTTCTGGTCATATAATCACACAAAACAGTATTTTATTATCAACTCTGTAACGAGTCCTTCACCATTTACACTTTATACTCCAGACATTAGCATTTATGCTAGCAGATTGTTTTGGATGCCGGTCGGTATCTTAGCAACCAGCTGAACCACCGGTGGCGTGCTGCAGTGGGGGGAACAAGCCGTGACGCAGTCTCTCTCTAACTAGAGCGTCTCAGTAATCTGTTTTATGAGGAGAGATGAGGAAAGAACACTGATACTTACACAGCTGCCTACATAGACAGCCTACTTAGACACTCACTAGGGTTTGAGACACACCCTATATATCTTTATATAACAATCGAACTGTCAGTGCTGTCTGCAATAGTGATAGCACAGAAGTGTGCAATGCAACATGCAAAGAGCTGTCAAACCTGTGCTGTGAAAATCTTGCCTAGGGTCATGTCGTATCGTACACAATAATATCACCAACGTTTTTAAATATGGTGAACGATATTATACCCTGAAATATCAGACCATATCACCCATCACTAATTATCACACCAGGTACTACTTTTACTGTTTTTAGAAAAAGAAAAATTCACACTTTTCTCATTTCCCATTATGTATCTACTAGAGACAGATTTTATCAGTTCAGTATCATTCACTTTACTTCAGTTCTGGATATATGGAGATATCTGGAGTGTGTTATTTAGTACCGTGATATTCTGGATCATTGACTTCTGTTACAATCTGATAGAAATTCTTGTATTTTTTTAATAGCTCAGTTAGGGGTGTATCATATATCGTATGCAATAATAAAATTTAATTTTCATTTTGTTGCAGTAGTGTATTCTTGAAATATATATTTTTTAAATTCAATGTTTTGTCATATCACCAAGAGTATCGTTATCGCAAAAATACCATGAAATATCATGATATTATTGTAGAACCATATCGCCCACTCCTAATTCACACAATCCAAACACACTTCAGTGTGTAGCAATATTATGGTATTTGTCCATACCATGTAGCCCTAGAAAGAAAACTAAATATCTCAGGTTATTCCTAACGTATGTGAGCATTTAGTGTTTATTGAAATGCACTATATTATTGTAACAGTCTTCTTTCTAGGCACAAGTTCTGGCTTGGTGTTGCCAAGTATTGTAATTACACTCATTGACAAAACATAATCGGTCACCCAGATAGAAACATGTGACTGTTGCGCTGACCTGGCTCTAAATATTTCCCACATGCAGGTATCCTTCAACTGAACTGTGACTTTGATTCAAAACACTTTTTGTTTAACAGCCAGCTGAAGTAAGAGCCACACTAATTTTAGCTTGGCTGTTTATTAGCCTGTAGGCAAAAGTATTCGCATTTATTACTCAGGTAGAAGTATAAATACTAGGGTTTAAAAATACTTCTGTAGAAGTTGAAGTATCAACTGACGCTTTTTATTCCAGTAAAAGTGTAAAAGTACTGCTTTCAGAACTACTTAAAGTATAAAAGTAAAAGTAATGTAAGAAAAAAAATGGCATTAAGGACAAAAGCTTAGGCCACACCACAGGGGCCTAAAGTGCCCTAGCGCACCTCCCCAAAAACCCCATTCTCACAAACTGCCCAACATCTAGGCCATTTTAACCAAGCTGCCCAAGCTTAGGTGCCAACGACTTTTGCACAGTACTGTATGAGCAGTACAGTGGAGCAACACAACAAAGACAGCCTGGAGGTCCAAAGTATACAGTCCTGCTTATTTCTATGTTTGACGGATGGACACAGTTACAAACCTATTTGTGCATGTTGTCAAATAAAGTTATTAAAAATAATAAAAATCTAAATTTGGGTCAAGAAAAATCTGAAATCAGCCAAGAAAACTGCAACCGGTGCAACAGCAGATTTCCAGTCCACCTCACATTCAACTGAATACCAAAACCTAACAAAGGAGTGAAGTCGTATTCACCAGTTACCCATCTAGTCTAACTTTATAAGAAGCAACTTAATAACCCTCAAATGGGCGGTGTTGCCCTTCACCTCTATCCTCGACTACAACTCCTTCACGTTCCTCGCAATAACATTGTCAAGTCTGACGAACGACTATCACAGAACTTGTAAACCTTTTCAAAGCCACCTTCTCAAAAAGGAAACTCCTCAGCTCTAAATCTAGAACTTTCCTTGTGGTGAGATTGAGAAGAGGAAACAGCAGCTGCAGCTGATCAGGTGAATATGATCATTACACCAGTGAGCTCTAATGTTAGCCAGCCAGCTTACTTGGAGATGACGTTGTTGAAGCAATGTTCAGCCTCCTGCGAGCGGCCCAGATGTTTCAGACAGAGACCTTTCAGCATCTGTACCAGACTCTGGTCGTCAACATGGTAAACCGATGGGTCTAGAAAACAGGAAGTGAACAGGTTAGGTTTGGGTTTGGTTTTTAGATGTCCACACCTGCTAATGAATGGTATTAATAGGGGTTCGATTGCTGAGCCTCCTATTCTGGGAAAGGACTAAATGGTGGTACATTGCTGTGAGGATTAGATTTCATTCACACACAAGTACATTAGTGAGCTCAGGTACTGATGTTGGATGACTTGTCTACCATTCCAGAGGTCAGTTCTTCAGCCTGGGGTATCCATTGGGTATGGTGAGCTTAGACTTGTGTGGATGCTCCAGAACATCCCATTCTATTGGTGTATATACAAGCTGTGTTGATATATACACAAGTGCTGATTTCATTGACTCCTTCACTAGAATTGCCTGAATAGCTCCATCTCTCATTTCATTGGAATCCTAAGTGGAAAAATGACAGTAATATAATTTCTTTGGTAGAATTAGAATTCTTTTCTTACTGCCAGCCTCATTTTTCAGTTCCTTTTCAGCCTTTTCGATGGTGAGGAGGATGTTTTGTGTCAGCTCTGGCCTTTTACCAACGATAGTGAAGCCGTTCCACACATACATCATTTCCTGGATAGACAGACAGAGAGACAGTTATTTGACATTCAGGGAGAAAGTGTGTACACAGTATGTACTCGCATACCATGTAAATGACCTCCTCTGATTGGCAGCCTTGTATTAGTATTATGCCTCATTCAACAAGCTGATCTAAAACTATAAAAACACTTCAACCACTTCCTTCAGGTGTGAATAGTCAATTTAATCCCCAACAGCAGGAACAGAATGATGTACTGTTCTGCGTTTCCTATTCCAGTAACTCTGCTATACCCATCCCAGCGCTTACTGGGCAAAAGGCTGGAAACACCCTGGACAGGCGGCCAGTCCTTCACAGAACTGCAGTACACTATATGATTAAGGTTAAACTGATGCAGGTTGTACAGGTGGGCCTAAACTGCTGTCGCTTTCCAAAGAAAAACAAAAATCTCAAAAATAGCAGCTTTACAGGAGCCTACGACCTACTATACTTTTAATGCAAGTCAAAGGAACCAGGAACCAAGCTATTTTCTAGCATTTCTATTGGTCCATTCACCGGGGAACAATCACACAGTGTAAACGGCAGCTGTCGAGTTCAAATAATAAAAATAAATAAATAAATAAATAAACGGGGATACACGCTTTTCTTTGGACAGCAATGATATGCAGGGTTGAACTACAGTAGACTGAAAGGGCGGGGCTATTACTGCTATAGGCAGTGTGTGTGTGTGTGTGTGTGTGTGTGTGTGTGTGTGGTGGGGGGGCTCACCAGTGCTGGTACAACCAGCTTTATTGGGTTGGAGGAGTTGTAGCGTCTAGCTTTCCGTGCAGCAAACTTCTCTGTGGGGACCGACTTCCCAGCAAAACGCAACCTCAGACTCTCAACCTGCCTACAAAACAAATAATAACACTTAAAAAAAACCCCAAAAATACTAAAAATAAAGTAAATAATAATAATATTAATAATTCAAAAAGAGTCAGCGCTTGATGTGCGAAAAATGTTATCAATTCTGGAACAATATAATACAATCTTTACATTATTTAATAGAGTGCAACTCAGCAATACCTTGGAAATTAAGCCTTAAATGCTACTAAAGTAACAAACAATCATGGTATAATTCTGAAAACATAATAGTTTTAATCGGTATTGTAACTGAAATGCATTAATTTAAGTTTTTACTCGAGTCATACTGCACTTTACACTCAAGACCAGCAAATGCTGAAGAGAAATTCATAGCAGATCTGTTTCTGGTCACCTGAACAGCTCCACTATGTCCTCGCCCGTCTTCTTCACTTCTTCTGCTGACAGCATGCTGAGAATGGAGGCTTTCTGGAAGACATAGACAGCCTGAAAGAGAAGATCAAACCACAAATTAAACCAATCAGGTTCATCCATCCATTATCTTCCGCTTTATCCCAGTAGTCCGGGTTACAGAGGGGCTGGAGCCAATCCCAGCATCATCAGGCACCATGGACAGGTCGCCAGTCCATCAGATGGCCAACACACACTCACACCCACACTCACACCTACGTGCAGTTTAGAGTGAGGATCCTAACATGCATGTGTTTGGACTGTGGGAGGAAACGTGAGTACCTGGAGGAACCCACTCAAGCACGGGGAGAAGCCTTCATGTACTACAGCAGCAAAATCAAATATGAGATTTTAGTCATTGTGGACTCGATGGCTCTGGTAAGGTAAGTAAACAGAGACACCCAGTGGTAGACGAGAGGTACTTCACCTGAGACCACTTGCTTTCCTTACACAGCAGGTCAGCATAGCGGTAGGCCTCCAGCCAGTCCTGCTGGAACGAGTAGGTCCACATCAGCTCCCAGTAACACAGGTGGTGGATCTGACGCCACTCCTGCTGGACCGCAATGCACTCCAGAAACTTCCTCTGAGCCTGCTCACACACACAGTCACACAGTTTAACGCAGGAGTGAGCAATGTTTTTCTTTGGGTTCTAAACTGCAAAATCTTTAGTGGGTCAAGGGCCAAAAACAGGAGGTGGGCATCTTCATGGGCCAACTTTGGCCACACTTTCAGCAGCCCTGGTTGAGGAATTAAAAAAAAAACAAAAAAAAAAAACACTTTAGACGAGATTCCTGGACCCAGACTAAGCCTAAACTAAATTATCTTACCAAGTGTTAGTCCATTATGTACCACAGTGGAGCAGATGATCGTAAGTGAGATGTGATCTAGTGGAGTAAGTAATGGTACATGCTTTACAGCAGGTTGAGCGAAGAGCATTACTTACAGTTGCAAAGTTTCCCTTTAGCACTGCAATCCGAGCAGAGTAGAAGAACATGAGCGCACCCTACAGGCAGACAGGCAGACAGACAGACAGAGAGGGTTATATTACCTTGCGGGTTAAAATCTAGAATACAGAAGAGAGAAGGTTCACTTACGTTGGGGAATTTGTAAGTGTAGGGTTCAAGAAGAGCATCTGCCTCAGCAAGGTCGCACTCACCAGTACCTAAGGAGGGGTGGTCGGGGGGGTTGAGGGAGAACATATCAGCTCCACTAAACATAGAGGAGCTACATCTACAGACTGTAGTTCATCTGATTCTCTGTATACTTTATTACTCTGTTCTTTAATGATCAGGACCCCCACAGGACCCCCACAGAGCAGGATGGTGGGTTATTCTCAGCACTGCAGTGACACTGACATGTGTGTTAGTGTGTGTTGCACTGGTATGAGTGGATAAGACACAGCAGTGGTCCTGTGGGGGTCTGTCTCAAATCCTACTGATCTACTACATAGGCAGCATTTTACATCATAGTATGCGCTCCTGACATGTAGACTGTCCCAATTCTTACATACCTTAAACATACTGTCTACTGAGGAACCTTATTTAGACCTGATTTTAAAGAAGCATCGAACGCTTCCTCAGCCGCTAAAACAATCCCATGATGCAGTGCAGGCTAATCTAGGAGCAGTGAAGTGGTTTTAAAATGTGAGTTATTTTGATTCTCTCTGGAGTTTTAATGTGTTTCTGGTCATATAATCACACAAAACAGTATTTTATTATCAACTCTGTAACGAGTCCTTCACCATTTACACTTTATACTCCAGACATTAGCATTTATGCTAGCAGATTGTTTTGGATACCGGCTGGTAACTTAGCAACCAGATAAACCATCGGTCTTGTGCTGCAGTGGGTGGGAACAAGCGGTGACGCAGTCTCTCTCTAACTAGAGCGTCTCAGTAATCTGTTTTATGAGGAGAGATGAGGAGAGAACACTGCTACTTACACACTCACTACCTAGACAGCCTACTTACACACTCACTACCTAGACAGCCTACTTACACACTCACTAGGGTTTGAGACAGACCCACAGTATGCAGAGAATCAGATGAACTACAGTCTGTAAGTGTAGCTCCTATACGGTCAGTGGGTTTAAGGCTTTGGCTGATTGGTGTGTGTAATTAGAAATAATCAACTCACGGTGCTGTTAAATCAGTACTGGTGTAGGTGTGTTATGGTACATATGTAGATGGTTCTCACCCAGAATAACTGTGAGGTAGATGTTGAACATCAGGAGAGTGAAGGTGCTCAGGATGGAGCGGAGGCTGTTGGTTGCAGCGCCGTGACGCAGGTGGTTCAAGCCCAGCTCCTGGTTAAAATGAGGTTGTTTACGAGATGAGTGTATACGCTGATAATCATAACCAATGTAACCAGTAATCAGACCTCGTGAACATATCTATCACCACTGCTAGCTTTAAGGGAATCTTCAACGGCATCAAACTCTTCAGATATCTGATTCTAGTCAACACCCCAGTGATGAAATCTGACACTAGAACAGGGGTCGGCAACCCACGACTCCAGAGCTGCATGCAAATCTTTCATCCTTATGCTGCGGCTCTGTGTGGCTTGGGAAAATAAATTATAAGTATTTAAGTTATTTGTGTAAGTTCTTTTTTTACATTTTAGTTCTATATTTGAATATTATTGTGATCTGGAAATATTTAAATAAAATAAAAAAACAAATAATTATGCAGATATTTTGCAAGTATTTATTTTTCATTGTTTAGTGACCTAGTGCTCTTTTCCTCCTAATTTATTTTTAAATTCAGGTCAAGGCTCCGCTACACGCTCCGAAAGCCCATGGATGCCGAGCCGACATAAGGATGAAGGCTCACAGCATTTTTTGTTTGCTACATGGATAATTTAAGTTCAGCTTTTAAATTCATTTTAAAGAGACCTTCTTGTTGCTTTTTTGTTCATAATGTTCAAAATGTGCTCATTACATAAATAAAATTATATTTTATCTGTCGCACTTCATGGATAAGCAACACACTCTAGTTGTTTATACAATAAAAGTAAGAAAAAGCAATATATACAGTGTTACCTTCATTTTAGATGTCAAATAGTATTTGTGGCCCCCAGTGTTGGTTTTTTGTGGAAACCTGGTCCAAATGGCTCTTTAAGTGTTAAAGGTTGCCGACCCCTGCTCTAGAACACAGTACTTCATATAAAGCCACTCTACACGACTGTCTTATTATAGTGGAATTCCCCTTTAAGACTTGTTTACTGTGAGTCACAATGTCATTTCTGACTACTAGGAGAATCTACTTCACACACTCCTATTTATGTAAATTTTTTAATCCACCAAGCGCACAAACTTGTGTCCACCTAACAAGTTCTGTGAATATGCATTTCCCAATGTGTAAACTTACCCAAAGGGGGCAAAGTTAGAAATATAAAATTCAACAAAAAACAGCATCCTGGCAAACATTTTCAAAGCATAGAAGTAATAAAACTTCCCAAATAAAGTTTTCAGTGGATGAATACAGCAGGCAACACCTCTAGTAGCATTGTGCTGTTATTTACGTATGATATCAGGGAGAAAATAAGCAAATTTAAACTTAATTTAAACTTAATTTAAACTTAATTTAAACTTAATTTAAACTTAATTTAAACTTGTACCTTATATTATCGCTGTCCAAAGAAAAACATCTCCATTTTTATTAATTTTTACTGTTCTACATTGTTTCAATACAACAGTCGCCCTTTATATTATATGATGGATGGACCAATAGAAACGCTCCAAAATTGCTTGGAAAAAAAATTCTGGTTCCATTGACTTATATTGAAAGTTAAGAAGGTTTTTGTTCTCTCCTGTAAAGTTGCCATTTTGGAGATACATATTTTTCTTTGGACAGCAACGATATATAATATATTGTATAATATAATATAATCTTGAAAAAATGTAAATATTATGGTCAGATGCATTTAACTCACTTTGTTTCCTGAGAAGCCAACAAACTCCAGCAGTCTGAGAACCCTGGCCGGAAGCAGAGACAGAACCTAACAGACATGGACAATACATTTACATCAGTAACCAGGTCTCCATCCAGCTGTCAAATAAAAATCAAACAAAGAGCCAAATTTTACATTACATTTTAGCCACATTTTACATTAACATCATAAAAAAGCTGCATTTCCAATAACATTTATAAAAACATATTTGTTGAGCAGCTTCTTGTTGGTGTCGTGTTTAATGCTATAGCTTTATTTTATAGCTTTTTATTTTAACAGCTGCACTCAGTTCTGTCTGTATTAGTTTTTATGGTTATGGTTATTGTTTAACTGGTACACAGACAGGTGAGAAACAAAAAGGTACCATGTAGGTACATTTGATGTGTTTGTTAAGGTCTGAGTGTGTTCCCCAAGTATGTTTTTCCCAGAGGACAGTTCTGCATTAGTGCCTAATGTATAATATTAAAAAAATTGGTTGTGCAGCTTAAGTAGCGCGAGGAACGAGGGATGAACAAACAACAAATAGAGGAGTTCACATCAGTATGTCTGTAGATTAGAGTTTGGGGATCTGCCTTAAAAGAGTACATACAGTGTGGAGACTATAGGTTAAACGAAAGCATGAGGTTTAGGTGTGACCGAAAATGAATGGGACTCTATGGAGTGAATAAAAATTAAAAAAAAAAATTCTACCCTATTCATTCTCTATGGGGGAAAACAATCCAGAAACAAATCTGTTTTCTGATGAACCATAATAAATAAAACCCACTACGACCGGATGTGTGAGGTCACTGCAAATCTAAACATCCAATAGAATGCAGTACCATTACGCTCCCTAATTAAAAGGTACTGAATGCTTTCTCTTGAGGGGACGACCCAGTGATGGTCCAGAACCTCTTTTCTTCTTACTTATACTTTACCAGGTTAAAGGACCCGATCCCCATGTTGACTCCACCAACAAAATGGATGTGGGTGTCGTTGTCTTTGCCCTGGTCCAGCATCGTCTCACACTCTCTAATCAAAAAGAATACACCTGGTTAAGTCCAGTGCTGGACACAAATCTGTATATAGCCCACAGAAACAGCCAACGCAGTGAAGACCAGTTCCTGTAACAGTCTTACCCTTAAAGGGCCTGTATCCCACATTTGGTTGGTATTCATTTATTTAACTGTTATTCGAAACAGGCAGTGTTTGCAAGTTTTCCAATGGGAAGGTGGTTGTGTAGCAGATCAAAGAAGACCAGAAGAAAAATTGATTGATGTAATCAGATTTGTAATATCTCTTGTGGTTTAAACGTTATCAACACAGAAAGTTACAACAACCACATTGAACAACATGTTCAGAGTGCTGCCCCTGGTGCTGAACACAGATTTGAAGCCGCAGTTCATCTTTTGAACATTTGAACCACACAAGATTTTGCAAGATCTTGTGAGGTCTTCTACACGACCAACTTCCCAATGGAAAAACCTGCTCTTGATCCAATATGGCGGCTCTCAGGATGGATACCTCATTTTCCCTTTCCTTTCTGAAATAAAAGGGTGTCCTGAGACTTTTGACTCCCCCGGTACATCAAACACTTGTATATGTGCCCTTTATATCTGACCCTCAACCAGCAAAGCAACTCTACCATATAATCTATTCACTTAATATTATTAAATACGATACTAATTTAAAGCGGAACATTTCACGGTGGACATTGTTCTTATACAGTGAGTGTTCTTACTTGAAGATCAGGTAACTTGTTCTCATTTTAAGTCCAGCTTTGATGAAGCCAATCATACTTTCATCCTACACAAAAGAAGTATTAACCATTAACACACATACACACAAATACTGAATACATGTTATGTTTACTTTCATATAGTTTAAAAAAAAGCAGACATATAATTGTCCAATAAACCAAGACTAGTGTCTAAGTAGGTCAAGTTCTGGTCTTTGAAGGGATTAAACTGGGGAAATCTCTCCCGGATAAAAGCTTCGGCTAAATGAATAATATAAACAGTGTCAAATCTCAGGAGGACACACACGACTATAAAGTGCACAACAATACAGAAAGTGCCCCAGCGGTGTGGAACCTGCAGGGAGACCCCAGTAAATGTTTTTATTGATACCTAATATCCATCAATGCAATAACACGTCTGTGGCTCTTGTAATGTATATATATATATATGTATATAGACCCTTCCCACTTTTATTATCTTCCGTACAGCTCCACTCATTCTATTCTGTTTAACAAACGACTTGTGGAATATGCATAGCACGGTGACACTGCAATTTCCTTCAGGATCAATAAAGCAGCATCTGATCTGATCTTAAATCGGGTACTGAAAGGGGAGCGCACTGGGTCATTACCTCTACAAAGGTGAGTGCTGCCCTCTGCAGTAGCACCTCTGCATAGCACAGTTCCGCATGCATCTCTTCTGGAGGGCAACAGTGAAAAGACCAGTTTTCATTAGATCAGATGTGAACACACGCAAACAAACACACACACACACACACGTTTGTCTTACTATGTTAGTGAGGTCATCCATAGGTTTCTAGTGATCTTTGTTTTACTATAACTAAATAATACTACACCTACACCTAACCTTACCCTCAATACCCAAACTCAGTACCCAGTACTAATTTTCTGCTCTATTAGATTTTTTAAATAAATTATTTTTGGAGAAAATAACATGTGCTCAATTAAGGACCAGCAAAATGTCCTCATTTACATAAAAATCGGATTGTCCTACTATTGAGGACGTGGTCCTCACAAATATACCTCACACACACACACACATACACAGCAAGAACAACCAGGCATAGAAGATTAAGACAGACAGACAGAGACAGAGAGACACTTGAGTGATCCCAAAGGAAATTTAGCATTTAGTACAGCACAATTACATAATACAGCACAGTAACACAATACAATAATAAGAGTGGTAGAGTATAAACAGAGGTAAGTACAGGCTCAGCAATAATTATTAACTAAATAATACAATCAACTATAGATAAATACAGATACACAAATATCACTGTAGATTACAAATAGAAATGTTTAAAAATATACATTAAGATACTGGAGTGGGATAATAGAAATGTTCCAGGGGTGCAGGTATCAGCAGATACAGTAGATAAAAACAATATTGAACAAACATTAAACTGGTATTCAAGTAAAGCGTCCAGTAGTGCAGACGTACAAGTGCAGATAAATAAATTTAAGATAAACAAGCATGGTTTACAGTTCTATTGCAAACATATGTCCACCCTCATTTTGCATGATCCTCCCTCAAATACACACGTGTGGGAGAGAAATGCATTCAGACCTCTAGCGCCTGTTTCACACCCAACACGTGAGCAGCCCAATAGATTCCTGCAAGATACTCTTCTATACAACGAGCAGTTGAAACAATCCAGAGTTATATAAACCCCACGTACTGCACAAACAGGTCGCTAAACATGCTATCATACTATGAGGAGCTTCATTCCGGGGTGGGTGTAGGCTCTAAAGCAGGGGTCTCCAACCTGAAGATCTACCTTCAGAGCCTAAATCATATCCACAATTTTCCACACCTGCTACAGCCTCTTCCCATTTCTCTGATTGGCTAGATCAGATGTATACACAGACTAGCCTCTTTACCCTTAGAGAAAATAAGTATGCTTAAAGTTAATTTTATTAAGTATACTTTATGTAGTTACTATACTAATGTCATTGTACTAGTAGTACACTTGTATATGTACTATTTTAATACTTCTTGGCACTAAATTGGCCCACTTTCTAGTTTTTAAAAGTATACTTTTAAGTACACGAAGTGTAAGAGTAGTAAACCAAGTATACAACTAGTTTACATCTTTTGTACTGCAACTACACTAAAAGTAAACTTAAGAGTTTACTGTTACTTTACTAGCTTGTAAGTTTTCTTAAAATGAACATAATACTTTTAATTTACTGCTTATACTTTTGTTGTACTTTAAAGTATATGACTAGGTTTAAGGTTTTTTTCTACTTAAAATAGAACTTAACAACGTTTACTTACTCACCAGTGGACACACATACAACAAACAAGACACATTCAGATTATAAACATATTTGTATCTTTATAAATCTTTATAAACCAAATTTTAAATAAATATTGTACTGGATGTGTTTTTGTGCAGAGCAAGAATACTTACTTCTACCATCTTAATCAAAAGATTAAGTACTAGTAAAGGCCAAATATACTTAGACTGTTCTATACTTGCCAGTATAACCCCAGCATACTTAAGTATAACAGTGTTTAGTATATCACTGAGAAGTACATAAAAAGTAAACAGAAAGCATACTCACTTCATTTTAGTTTAAAAGAAGTAAACTAAGGGTACACTTGAATAAACTTATTTTTTGTAAGGGTATTAGGTACACCTTGTATCTTCATCCATTAACAGCAAATATAAACACTTTACAGTGAGTATATAGAGCGTCCAGCAGAAACGTGACGAGTATGTATAAAGCTCTACCTTCAGTCATCTGTTCAGGCTCGTGTCTGTACAGCATGTAGGAAATCGCCTCCAGAACGCTGCTCCTTTTTCTCCTCAGTCTGAAAGACATGCAAACATTAGAGAGAACCATCTCTAGTGAAGCCTGTGAGCTACACACTCAGCCCATAGCAGGAAACAGAATCAGCAGAATTAAAACTTATGAATGTTCGCAATGATGTGTGTATTGCATGCTCTTGCTGTGAAACGGTGTCCAGGACATTATGGACATTCAGCTCATTCTATTTCAGCCTTTTCTTACAGGCTTGCTTCTGTCTTTGGCAACTGATCAAGTTCTGATGCATCAAATCCCATATAACCACAAATCCGTCAATGGGTTTTGGTCTACAAACCCATTGAGCCAGTAATCTACAGACTGCAGGCTGCCTGGCTTGATTAGGGCTTGAAACAATCATGAGATGCCCTCTTAGTAGTGAACATGCATTAAAGAAATCTCTACAGGCTCATTCAGAGTGGTCAAAATTGCTCTCAGTGGTGGTGAATGGAACCAGACATCCAAATTTTAAGTATGTCTCTAAAAGCTCCATCACAGGACGTTGAAATTCTTACCAACAAGATGTTTGATGCCAAGAGACGAGGAGATATTGTCATTAAACAAGATTTAGACTAACTAAAAACTTTTTTTGTAATCTATTTAATCTATAATCTAAGACAACACAGTGACACAGTGCACCCTGCCTCTCTCCACAGTGCACCCCCGGTTCCCATCAGCACCACTGCACAGAAATCAGTCAGCAAGTTTCTATACACATTACTACAAAGTACATCATTATATTATTTTGCATTAACCCACTTACATAACAGTTGATTAAATTATGCAAAAACCCCACAATGCAATTCCCCTAATTCCTAACCCTGAGATATAAAGAACACAAACTTTTGGCATGTTTTGAGAGCATCTTTCAGAGCCTCTATAGCCGACTGCATGTCCTTGGGATCGAAGGTCATCCCTGCCTGCATGACCAAGATGCTGCTGTATCCCATCGCGTGATAGACGCTCACATCCCTCCTGCAGAAGATAATCAGTTATGCAGAGTTTAGAGGAAGAAAGAAAGTTAACTAATCAAATAATTAATGAATTAATTAATTGTTTGTGTGTAGTTAAGCCCTATTGGACTTGAATTCGCTTTACCAGGGGAGTTTCTGAAATTTTAGAGAGGAGTGAGGACATTTTCCAATATTTAAATTGTAGTGTGATAACTGTAGAGTGAAGGCTCTTCTGTACTGGCTGAGCTCCATCAGTAATATTACTCCAGCGCATGAAACATGGCAAAATGCTGCTGTGAACATTATTACTTATCAGGGCTGAAACTTTATCCTTTAAAAAGATGATGATAAAACCAATCAGCCAATCAAATTCACTTGCATACCATAGAACCTGCTCTGGTAAATACGTATCAAGCTCCAGTAGCACTTATACACACATACACTGATCAGCAACATCATCAAAACCACCTCCCTGTCCACTGTATCAGCTCCACTGACCATACAGGACCTCCACTCACTGTCCACTGTATCAGCTCCACTGACCATACAGGACCTCCACCCACTGTCCACTGTATCAGCTCCACTGACCATACAGGAGACTGTAGTTCATCTGATTCTCTGTATACTTTATTACTCTGTTCTTTAATGATCAGGACCCCCCTAGGACCACCACAGAGCAGATACTATTAGGGAGGTGGGTCATTCTCAGCACTGCAGAGACACTGACGGTGTTAGTGTGTGTTGTGCTGGTGTGAGTGGATCAGACACTTGGTTACACCAACCAAAACAGTACACCAACCAAAACAGTCCTGTGGCCTGAAGGACTAGAGCAGAGGTCACTAATAGGTGGACCGCGGTCCGGGTCCGGACCCAGACGTCTTCCAGTGCGGACCCAAACCGATAAACTACTAAGAACGACTTCATTGTGGTTTAATTCTGACTGGGTTTATTTTAAGCGGCGGAGCTTTTCTTGTCTTTACAGTATACAGGCTTTGTGGTGCAGTAAACTCACAGACCAATCGCATGCGTAGTAAGTGCTCCAAAGGCTCCTTAGCCAATCAGATCTGTGCAGATTCGGGAGTACGAGGTACGAAGTGAGAAGCAGCAGTCGAAGAATAAAGCGAAAAAAAAAAAGACATATGTTTATTCCTCCCACAGGCAGCTCCAAACCAAAACAGAGTTAACAAGAAGCTGCACAGATAATTGACTTTTTCTATAAATAAACACTTTAAGGTGCTCTTTTTAATGTGCTAGTTCTATAAATAATTATTATAAATAATTAACTTCTTTAAAACAGTAAATATAGTTGAAATATACTGAACGGTGTTTGTAATTTTGTTTATCTTTCAGTTTCTGATGGTATAAAATGGTAATAGAACTACTAGCTACTTAAGTATACGGGATATGACACTGAATCATAACACAAGTTACTCCTGGACTAGAGGAACACAAACTGTAACTCTGACTTTACATCTACAAGGTGGACCAGCAAGTAGTAGGAGTGTCTAATAGAGTGGACAGTGAGTGGACACAGTGTTTAAACACTCCAGCAGCAGCACTGCTGTGTCTGATCCACTCACACCAGCACAACACACTCACTAAAACACCACCACTACATCAGTGTCTCTGCAGTCCTGAGAATGTCCCACCTCCCTAATAGTATCTGCTCTGTGGTGGTCCTGTGGGGGTCCTGATCATTAAAGAACAGAGTAATAAAGTATACAGAGAATCAGATGAACTACAGTCTGTTAGTGGAGCTCCTATAGTGGACTCTGAGTGTAGATACACGGGGGTGGTACTAATGTTCAGTGTGTAAACAAAGAAAAACAGCAGTAACTGTAACGCACCATGGTCTCAGCACATCCAGAGCTTCTGAAAACTTGTTGTTCAGAAAGAGACTCAAAGCCACCGAGCATTCGTTTAACGCCGTCTTCAAATCCATCTGATCACTCCTGTACTCAGAGATACAGCAGGATTATTTAACAACAACAACAACAGAGACATCACTTCAGTTAAGTCATTTGAAAATCACTGAACTATCTGCAGGAAGGTCCTTGTGTCCAATTAATTTAGAACTTTTTAGGCTTAAAGTTATGAAAAATATATATATATATATAAATATATATATATATATATATATATATATATATATATATATATATATATATATATATATATATATATACACATATACACTACCACTCAAAAGTTTGGGATCACAGTGAAATGTTCTTGTTTTTAATGGAGTATCTTCTTCCTTAACACAACAATGGACTGACGGGTCTCTAAAGAAAGTTGTTTCTTTCTGGTCATTGTGAGTCGGTCAGCAAGACATCAACTGCTGATCTTCAGATACTAAACTAACCTAGAATGTTGTTCCCTTTTATACTCACTTATTAGTAGAATGTTTTTCAGCTGTGATCACAATTGATCAAGAGTGTCCTAACAACCAATTAGTCCAATAACATCCTTAACTTGGATTGGTGGTCGTACCAGGAGATTTAGACAGAGGACTGAGAATTACTGATAATAGAACTATATGTAAAATAAGCCTCTATACAAAAATAGACTTTAATACAAACATTTATATTCTTTAAAAATCATCTGATACACTTACATTCATTGTGAAATGAACAGTATTGTTTGTGAATTGCATGAAAATTGCATGAAATGAAATTCTAAAATGATCCTAAACTTTTGAGCAGTAGTGTATTTATATATATATATTTATACACATACATACAAAACTGTAGTTATGTAGAAAACTAATCACAAAAAATGGAGATGTATGTATGCATGCATGTTGTCACTGTCCAAAGAAAAACAAGCTAATCTCCAAAATAACAACTTTACAGGAGATACCAATAACACTCTTAACTTTTAATCCATGGAACTAGAATTTTGTCCAATTGATTTTGGAGCATTTCTATTGGTCCATTCATCATGAAACAAGAAAGCATCAAAAATGGAGATTATATGTATTATTTTTTTGTTTAATGTATGTATGTATATAAATGATTTTCACTGACTTGTAAAATACACAACTATCTCTAATACAGAGAGAAGAGACAAGAGGGAGAAGGAAGATGACCACTGTCCACTACTTGGTAACTCATATTTAAAGGTTTTTCACTCCCCACCAGCCCACAGAGCTAAACACCACTCATGTTCATTCAGCTTAATTTAAATGTCCTCCGAGCCAAAATCAATTACTTCCACACTTTCATGGAATCTCATGACTCCATAACTAAAATGATTACGCCTCCACTGACCCCCGTGAGGCATCTGAGGCCAGACGATCCAGAGGAAAACCATCACAAACTCCGGCAGCTCCTCAGAAACGAGCTGAGCCACCTTATGTTTCAACAGCATAACTGCATTTACTGAATAACTAGAACCAGAACTGAAGCAATGAGAAAACAACAACTTCACAGGAGACGCTGAGGTAAACAACAGCTGCTGCATTTAAATGATATAGAAAAATAAACAGTCTACACTACTGAGCTGAAAGTTTAAAAATCTATATCTGATCAGTAAGTGTCTGATCACCAGTAAGAACAGCAGATCTGATTAAAACAGATGTAAATAATCAGACATACAATACAAAGTATCATGAATATGTTATTGTGAGAGAAGTAGATCAGATCTTGATCCAGTTTGAAGAACAAAGTTAGGTTCCAGATTTCTCCTGGACGCCCCAGACATTGTATGAATGTGTTCAGTTCCTTCAGCAGCAAATCTTGATTTATCTTAATGAAGTACTGAGCAGTCAAAGCAGGTATTAGATGAGAACTGATAATAATACTGGGCTGTTTAGGAGAAGCTTGGAAAGGGTTAAATAAACACAATGACGTATAGAAAAGCATCACTATATATATATACATACATACAGCACACAGCACTGTTAGTGCATAGTAAGGTCAGTGTGTACTTACTCTGTGCTGCAGTCCAGTCCGTCTGTGAATCCGTTCTGAGAGAGAAATAAAAGAGACACACTCTCAGTCCTGCCCCTCACTCCGCCTGTGGCCTCACTACAGAAAATCCTAACTTCAGTCAGTGTTTCAGACCACCTGTGGTCATCCATACCAAGTGGAGCACAGGGACGTCTTTCTGGAATTCCAGTAATCAGAACTGAAGAGAAGACAATTCCACAACAGGGGCGGGACAGGTAGGAGTTAGAGTTGTGTGGTCTGTGGTCTATGATTGCAGGACGATTAGCCACAAATAGAATGCACAAAGGCACTGATACCTACAGACTGTAGTTCATCTGATTCTCTGTATACTTTAACTTTAGAACCCCCACAGGACCACCACAGAGCAGCTCCTGTGGGCAGCGTCCTGTGTCCACTGATGAAGAACTAGAGGAACACAAACTGTGCAGCAGCAGATGAGCTACTGTCTCTGACTTTACATCTACAAGGTGGACCAGCAAGTAGTAGGAGCGTCTAATAGAGTGGACAGTGAGTGGACACAGTGTTTAAACACTCCAGCAGCAGCACTGCTACGTCTGATCCACTCAAACCAGCACAACACACACTAACACACCACCACCACCACGTCAGTGTCACTGCAGTGCTGAGAATGACCCACCTCCCTAATAGTATCTGCTCTGTGGTGGTCCTGTGGGGGTCCTGATCATTAAAGAACAGAGTAATAAAGTATACAGAGAATCAGATGAACTACAGTCTGTAAGTGGAGCTCCTGTATGGTCAGTGGAGCTGATACAGTGGACAGTGAGTGGAGGTCCTGTATGGTCAGTGGAGCTGATACAGTGGACAGTGAGTGGAGGTCCTGTATGGTCAGTGGAGCTGATACAGTGGACAGTGAGTGGAGGTCCTGTATGGTCAGTGGAGCTGATACAGTGGACAGTGAGTGGAGGTCCTGTATGGTCAGTGGAGCTGATACAGTGGACAGTGAGTGGAGGTCCTGTATGGTCAGTGGAGCTGATACAGTGGACAGTGAGTGGAGGTCCTGTATGGTCAGTGGAGCTGATACAGTGGACAGTGAGTGGAGGTCCTGTATGGTCAGTGGAGCTGATACAGTGGACAGTGAGTGGAGGTCCTGTATGGTCAGTGGAGCTGATACAGTGGACAGTGAGTGGAGGTCCTGTATGGTCAGTGGAGCTGATACAGTGGGCAGTGAGTGGAGATATAAGGAGGTGGGTTTAATGTTTTGGCTGACCAGTCTATATCTTTATCTTTACTGTTTTGAATTAAACTGAGCAAACCCTTACATACAGCTTTTTTAGGTTTAGACTCTAAACACTAAGAGAAATGAAGAATTTCTATGATAATAGTTTTTAATGATTACTGACCTCTCGTGCGTGCACTGTATCCCCCACATCCTCCTCTTTCTCCTCCTGCACTTCACGCGGCTTTACCTGCAATTAAACAGACATTATATAACAGCACGAGCATCATTCATAGGCCAGGCTGCAGATATACAGCTGTAAGTCATTATTATTGAACAAAAGTTTTAAAACTAGGTTTATTTAAGAACTCAAATCTGAGTCGCACCTTGCTGATGATGTCCAGACCTCCGTTTTCTACTCGAGCCATTGTGTTAATCCTCACAGTCAAAACACCAACAACAAGAAACCAAATAGAACAGAAGTCTCTGCAGCTGATCTCCTGCTCTCCTGCTCTCCTGCTCTCCTGCTCTCCGGTTCTCCTGCTCTCCGGTTCTCCTGCTCTCCGGTTCTCCTGCTCTCCTGCTCTCCTGCTCTCCTGCTCTCAGTCAGGCTGGAGTTTAACGAACCGCTCCTGACTGAACTCCCGGCAGCTCACCTGCAGCTCTCAAGCATCGGCTTTTAAGGAGCATGCGCAGAGAGCGAGGGAGGGGTGGATATGGAGCCACGCCCCCAAGAGCTTGGCAAGCCCAATGAGCACTTGCTATTAGATCTGAATCTTTTTTTAACACGATTAATAAATAAATAACAGTTATGAAAACTTTGAACCTTTGATTTCAGAGGGAAGTTCAGGATCTCTGCATTTAACACATCTATGCATTGAAACACCCACATATACACACACACTAGTGAACAAACACACTAGGGGGCAGTAAAACACCCACAGATATATATACACACACTAGTGAACAGACACACTAGGGGGCAGTAAAACACCCACATATATATATATATATATATATATATATATATATATATATATATATATATATATATATATATATATATATATATATATATATATATATATATATATATACATACACTAGTGAACAGACACACTAGGTGGCAGTGAAACACCCACATATATACACACACACTAGTGAACAAACACACTAGGTGGCAGTGAAACACCCACATGTATATACACACACTAGTGAACAGACACACTAGGTGGCAGTGAAACACCCACATATACACACTCACTAGTGAACAGACACACTAGGGCGCAGTAAAGCACTCACATATATACACTCACTAGTGAACAGACACACTAGGGGGCAGTGAAACACCCACATATATACACACACACTAGTGAACAGACACACTAGGCGGCAGTAAAACACCCATATATACACACTCACTAGTGAACAGACACACTAGGGTGCAGTAAAGCACTCACATATATACACTCACTAGTGAACAGACACACTAGGGGGCAGTGAAACACCCACATATATACACTCACTAGTGAACAGACACACTAGGGCGCAGTAAAGCACTCACATATATACACTCACTAGTGAACAGACACACTAGGGGGCGGTGAAACACCCACATATACACACTCACTAGTGAACAGACACACTAGGGCGCAGTAAAGCACTCACATATATACACTCACTAGTGAACAGACACACTAGGGTGCAGTAAAGCACTCACATATATACACTCACTAGTGAACAGACACACTAGGGGGCAGTGAAACACCCACATATATACACACACTAGTGAACAGACACACTAGGGGGCAGTAAAACACCCATATATACACACTCACTAGTGAACAGACACACTAGGGGGCAGTAAAACACCCACATATATATATACACACACTAGTGAACAGACACACTAGGTGGCAGTGAAACACCCACATACATACACACACTAGGGGGCAGTAAAACACCCCTATATATACACACTATTGAACAGACACACTAGGGGGCAGTGAAACACCCACACTAGGCGGCAGTGAGCAAACTTGCCTAGCATGGTGGGCTGCCCTATCACAGTCCCCCGAGGTGCAGCCAGGGGTTAGATGCCTTGCTCAAGGGCACTTCAGTTGTTTTCCGTCGGCTCATAGGATCGAACCGGCAACCTTCGGCTCACATGTAGTAGTTACTTATAGACTGTAGTTCATCTGATTCTCTGTATACTTTATTACTCTGTTCTTTAATGATCAGGACCCCCACAGGACCACCACAGACCAGGCACTATTAGAGAGGTGGGTCATTCTCAGCACTGCAGTGACACTGGTGTGGTGGTGGTGTGTTAGTTAGTGTGTGCTGTGCTGGTGTGAGTGGATCAGACAGCAGTGCTGCTTCTGCTGGAATGTTTAAACACCTCAGTGTCACTGCTGGACTGAGAATCGTCCACCAACCAAAACTGCACTGAGAGCAATGAAAACACTAAAAAGTGCAGGACAGTTAGACAGAGACACTGGTCTCCACTGTGACAAGGGAGATCATCTTAAATACCATTGAAATATCTAATGTATTTAATGATTTATAAGCTTATTTGAAGACATTTTTAGTAAATTGACTTATTTTTACTTCCTCAACTTATTTCACTTCATTTGACTTTATTTTCTGTAATTGAATTATTTGATTTAATTGTACTTATTTTGACTTTGCTCAAATGATTTGTTCGGCTTAATTTTGTTTAATTAATTTCACCTGATAATCTCACTACTTTGGCCCATGTGCTGTAAAACATGCTTCACTGCTACAATTTAACTTCTCTTTCAGCTCGAACAGAACTAGTTCAGTTGTTTGTCGCCACATTATGTCATTTTCCTTTCATCGTACCAATAAAGAACTGTTTACAGTGCAGTCCAGCATCACCAGCAAAACCAGTGTATGCTGTGTTTAGGAAGCTGATATGCTGGTCAACAACATACATTAATATACATCAGCATGAAGCATGTTATTAACCAGAACACACCTCTTTAAAAGGAAATAGAACTAAATGCACTGAACTTTTACACATTTGTGTTTAAACTGTGACCAAACAAGGACAAAGCTTTGGAGTGTATACACGAGCAATAAAACACTGATGTTTCAAAAATATTCTACTTCATATTGGTTATTATGTGGGAAGCTATTTAATCAGTACATGATATCTGGTGCTAACAGCCAAGGAAATCACTCCAGTCACCGCCCGCGAGTGGCCAGCTGTATGACGTACGTGATACACTAACACTGTTAAGAGACTCAAGCAGTCATTTATATCATAGACCCATTCTAACCACAGTGAAACACTAGGTACTGTAACTGAGGACGTCTCTCTGTCCACTAAAAACAGCACCAAGGATTCTGTGCTGGATGTCCTGAGGGCAATGTCCTGTGACCACTATTGAAGGACTAGAGAACCATGAACTGTACTTTACATCTACAAGGTGAACCAGCAAGTTAGGAGTGGACTGTGAGTGGACACAGTGTTTAAACACTGTTAATGTAAAGGTTGTTAGTAATCATTCACATGACACCACGTCTCCTACTAACACTAATCTTGCTCTGGTTATGCTTTAGAGATGTAACTGACACAGGATCAGTAAAGCAGCATCCAGTGTTACAGTGTAAAAGTGGATGGAGTGATTTGGGGTCAGAGTTTTAAGCACATGCAGGAGCAATAAAATATTTATGTTTCCAAAATATATTTATAAGCTGTTCAGCTGGTCAGCCAGCACAGTCATGCATATTGATCATTATTATAAGTTTCATGGCTGGTGAACATTACAGCAGCATACATTGTTTTTTATTATATATATATATATATATATATATATATATATATATATATATATATATATATATATATATATATATATATATATATATATATATATATATATATAATTGTCCCCAACGTTTCCCCCCCACCATATACATATGTGACTGTTGCCTGGATAGTTTTCATCGGTGGACGATTCCATAAATGACACTGCAGTACTGCTGTGTCTGATCCTCTCACACCAGCACAACACACACTAACACACTACTGCCACGTCAGTGTCACTACAGTGCTGAGAAAGACCAACCACTCTTATAGTACCTTTGGTGGTCCTGTGGGGGTCCTGACCACTGAAGAACAGGGCAACAGAGTATGCAGAGATTCGGCAGACCAAGTCTAGACCACTTCTGATGCTTAACCAATAACTTCTCTGTGGTGGTCATGTGTGAGTCCTGACCATAGAAGAACATGGTATAAGAGGTATCTTAATGCATCTTAATGCATATATATATATATATATATATATATACATATATATATATATATATATATATATATATATATATATATATATATATATATATATATATATATATATATATATATATATATATATATGGGCTTGCACAGATATTGTAAAAACGGGGATTATTTTTAGATTAAATGTCTCTTTATAAAATAAACATTTCAGTATTCATTTAGCATATTTACAAAATGTGTATAAATCACGTGAAATACTGCTGTGATGTGAAAAAGTGCTAGAATTCATTGAACAAGTCTAAGGGACTACATTTCCCAGCAACCCCTGCGCTAGTGACGTACGCGCACAGAGAAACATGGCGGAAGGCGGCGTGAACGACAATGTGCCGGTTTATGAAAACATAGACGTGAATACAAAAGCTTTTCACATCGGCTCGTTCAGAAATCTGTGGCTAGAAGCGCTGAAGCCTGAATTATACTCCTTCACTCCCCGCGAGCCTGCGGTGGAGGACGCGGGGCTGATGGAGGAGATGGGAATCCCACCGGAAACGCTGGAGGACCTGAAAACTATCTGCAGGTAAACAGTGGAGCCTCTGTACAAAGTAAACACAGAGAAAGACTCGGCTGAAGTTAGTTTCTTATTTAAGTCCCCGTTCCACCTTAAACAGTGCAGCAGTTACATTCTTGCTCATCTGGGTTCTTATTTAAATCCCCGTTCCACCTTAAACAGTGCAGCAGTTACATTCTTGCTCATCTGGGTTCTTATTTAAATCCCCGTTCCACCTTAAACAGTGCAGCAGTTACATTCTTGCTCATCTGGGTTCTTATTTAAATCCCCGTTCCACCTTAAACAGTGCAGCAGTTACATTCTTGCTCATCTGGGTTCTTATTTAAATCCCCGTTCCACCTTAAACAGTGCAGCAGTTACATTCTTGCTCATCTGGGTTCTTATTTAAATCCCCGTTCCACCTTAAACAGTGCAGCAGTTACATTCTTGCTCATCTGGGTTCTTATTTAAATCCCCGTTCCACCTTAAACAGTGCAGCAGTTACATTCTTGCTCATCTGGGTTCTTATTTAAATCCCCGTTCCACCTTAAATGGTGCAGCAGTTACATTCTGTTCCCTTGGGCTTCTTATTTGAATTTCCTGTTCCACCTTAAATGGTGCAGGTGTTACATTCTTGCCCCACTGGGTTCTTTTTTGAATTCCTTGTTCCACCTTAAATGCGGCAGTTACATTCTTGTTCCTCTGGGTCTTATTCAAATACCCATTCCACCTTAAATAGTGCAGCAGTTACATTCTTGTTCCTCTGGGTCTTATTCAAATACCCATTCCACCTTAAATAGTGCAGCAGTTACATTCTTGCTCATCTGGGTTCTTACTAAAAACCCGTTCCACCTTAAACAGTGCAGCTGTTACATTCTTGCTCCTCTGGGTCTTATTCAAATACCCGTTCCACCTTAAATGGTGCAGGTGCCCCACTGGGTTCTTATTCGAATTTCCTGTTCCTAATACCTGCTCTGTGGGGGTCCTGACCCCTGAAGAACAGATGAACTACGGTGCTCCTCTATGGTCAGTGGAGCTGATATAATGGACAGATGTTGTAGAACACATTATTATGACCACTACTGCAAGAACACAAGCTGGTGGTGGCAGCGTTCTGGTCTGAGGAATGTTTTGGTGACGTTCTCTGGACCCACTCATCCATGTGGAAGACCCTCTCCACCCATTTGGGTCTGAATCCATCCTTGCAGATCACGTGCACCATACATGCTGATTGTCTTCTCTGGGGCGGATGGGATCTTCCAGCAAGACAATGAGACACGTCCCACATTGGTTGGAATAGTTAACCAGGACTTCCAAGTACTACCCTGGACCCCTAATTTCTCAGACTTAAACCCAACTGAGCATCTGTGGGACCACCTGGATGGTGGTGTTGGCTCTAGGGATCCTCCTCCACGCTCCCTCCAGCAGCTGTGGGATGCACTGCAGTCAGCATGGCTCCAGATACCTGTGACCACCTACCAGGACCTTATTAAGTCTCCCAGTCCGTGTATACTCTGGATATTAGCTGGTCATAATAATGTGACTCCACTGATCTTTAGCACTGACATACACAACATCTCTGCACAGGACACAATAAAAACTAGAGTTATTAGACTTTTTGGCTCTTATTGTGTTCTGGGTTTTTGGTCAATCAGTGTTATGAAGTATTATGGATCATTTTAAACACCTGGTCTCTAACCACCTCTAAACAGCCTGCCACTGTTTTAGCTGATTTAAATTTTTAGATTTTATGTTTTTAATTTGTTTTATTTAACATTTTTATTTAACTTTTAATTTCCTTTTTAATCTTTTAGCTGTTTTTTTATCTTTCTTTTATTGTTTATTTTCTTCTTTTGTTCTTAGTTATTGTTTATTACCATTTTACTCTTTTATGTATTCAGTTTTATTTATCTATCTGTAGTCTTTATTATTTTTATTACCCTTGATTTCCTTTTTTTTTGCACAAATAGAATGTTACATTAGGTAAACAAATAAACAACAAACAAACTGTGCAGGGAAAGTAAAAAAGCCCAAAAGAGGCTTGTTTAAAGAAACAAAGAAGAATAATATTGGGAAAAAAATAGGTATATCAATAATAACAATAATTAACACTAATAACAATAATAATATAGAGTTATTCAAGATACATAATCACAAGAATAAACACAAAGGTTGATTTTATTCCTACCTTTTTAAAATTTAAAATTTTTATCTTATTTGTTTTATATCTTATTTTTAATATTTAATATCTATGGTCTTTTTATTTTTTTCAACATTTTATTTCGTCAATCCCCTTACAATGCAGAATGCTCGGCTACATTGTAAATGAAGGCCCCCCTTAATGTACTCCGAGTTTAAGTAAACGTTGATTGATTGATTGATTGATTATATGAAGTATTATAAAGTCTCGTGTTGTGCTTCCTGTCTTTCAGCATTGATTCCCTGCGAAGCCATCCAGCAGATGAAGTACCTGATCCAGATGTTGTGCCTGCAGATCCAAAGCTGGCGACTTTAAAGTATGCTGTAATGAAACACTTTCCCATGTACAGTGTAAACCTGTCATCACAGCCTGAAGCTCTACAGAGTCTAGATAGAGCTTCATCTCACTGATACAACATCTGCAGGTAACGTACTGCGTCTTTAATGTTCCCTCAGGCTTCGGAAGAAGAAGCAAGACTATAAGAAGACTCTTGTCCGCGAGAGCATCGGCAGACATGACGTATACGCCAACGAAATGGTGAGTTTATGAGCTTAAGTTCAACCATAACATTAAAACCACCTCCTTACCATACAGGTCCTGTATGGTCAGTGGAGCTGATACAGTGGTCAGTGAGTGGAGGTCCTGTATGGTCAGTGGAGCTGATACAGTGGACAGTGAGTGGAGGTCCTGTATGGTCAGTGGAGCTGATACAGTGGTCAGTGAGTGGAGGTCCTGTATGGTCAGTGGAGCTGATACAGTGGACAGTGAGTGGAGGTCCTGTATGGTCAGTGGAGCTGATACAGTGGACAGTGAGTGGAGGTCCTGTATGGTCAGTGGAGCTGATACAGTGGACAGTGAGTGTAGGTCCTGTATGGTCAGTGGAGCTGATACAGTGGACAGTGAGTGTAGGTCCTGTATGGTCAGTGGAGCTGATACAGTGGACAGTGAGTGGAGGTCCTGTATGGTCAGTGGAGCTGATACAGTGGTCAGTGAGTGGAGGTCCTGTATGGTCAGTGGAGCTGATACAGTGGTCAGTGAGTGGAGGTCCTGTATGGTCAGTGGAGCTGATACAGTGGACAGTGAGTGGAGGTCCTGTATGGTCAGTGGAGCTGATACAGTGGTCAGTGAGTGGAGGTCCTGTATGGTCAGTGGAGCTGATACAATGGTCAGTGAGTGGAGGTCCTGTATGGTCAGTGGAGCTGATACAGTGGACAGTGAGTGGAGGTCCTGTATGGTCAGTGGAGCTGATACAGTGGACAGTGAGTGTAGGTCCTGTATGGTCAGTGGAGCTGATACAGTGGTCAGTGAGTGGAGAGATAAGGAGGTGGGTTTAATGCTTAACTGGTCCACTGTATGTGTGTATATTGTTTGGGGGATGGACCCTTTTTAGAATAACCGTGACCCCCAACATAGCAGTGTGATGAGCTCAGGCTAGAAACTGACCATTCATGAAGGACTAGAAGTTGAACTCTTATTATGTGGACGGTGGGTGCATGAAAATGATGGGTTTGCTTTCTGATCCTACAGGAGATGCTTGCTGTGGGCAGGAGGACTGAAGACCCTACGAACGCAGTACCAGAGGGGGAAGTCATTCTAACCTTCAACATCGTGTATCCGGTCCTGTTTGAGCGGGTAAGAAGATCCAAACGCTATATATATACAGCAAGACAATGCAACACGTCATACAACTAGAAATGTCCCACATTGGTTGGAAGAGCTGACCAAGACTTCCAAGTACTACCCTGGACCCCTAATTCCCCAGACCTGAACCCAATTGAGCATCTGTGGGACCACCTGGATGGTGGTGTTGGATCCTCCTCCACGCTGCAGCTGTGGGATGAACTGCAGTCAGCATGGCTCTAGATACCTGTGACCACCTACCAGGACCTTACTGAGTCTCCCAGTCCGTATATTAGGTGGTCATAATAATGTGGCTCCACTGATTTTTAGCACTGACATACACAAAATACACACACACACACACACACACACACACACACACACACACACACACACACACACATACACACATATATTTATATATTTATTCTTTTTATATATATATATATATATATATATAAGAAATTTGGTCAACCCCAAATAAATAATTAAAAGTTGATTACGAAATTATGTTGATTAGCATAACAAACTCTAGTTCAGCCACCTGATTGGTTTAGGGTAGCGCAATTCTCATTCTCATTGGCTGTTCGTGTTATCTCTCAAAACACAGATGGAACTTAATTCTATCCACTTTCTATCCACTACGGGTGCGTCCCAAATCGCCTACTTGTCTACTAGTGAAATCAGTAGGCGAACGTGGCTAGTATGTCTGAATACTCAGTAGTAAATCAGTAGTGAGCATGGCTAGTATGTCTGAATACTCAGTAGTAAATCAGTAGGTGAGCGTGGCTAGTATGTCTGAATACTCAGTAGTAAATCAGTAGGTGAGCGTGGCTAGTATGTAGAATACTCAGTAGTAAATCAGTAGGCAAGCGCGGCTAGTATGTCTGAATACTCAGTAGTAAATCAGTAGGCGAGCGCGGCTAGTATGTCTGAATACTCAGTAGTAAATCAGTAGGCGAGCGTGGCTAGTATGTAGAATACTCAGTAGTAAATCCCCGGGCGTGCGCTCAGGGTTTGCTCATCAGAACTGGCTGATGTGTTTGTAGACATATTCAATCTGTCACTCACGCAAGCTTTTGTGCCATCCTGTTTTAAGACCACCACCATCGTGCCCCTCCCAAAGAAAAGTAATGTGAGATGCCTAAATGACTATCGCCCTGTTGCACTCACTTCAATCGTGATGAAGTGCTTCGAGAGGATAGTCATGACTCACATCCGGAAGACCATTCCCAACACTATAGATCCTTTACAGTTCGCATACCGCCGGAACCGGTCTACAGACGACGCAATCAACGCTACTCTTCACAAAGCCCTCACACACCTGGAGGGCAAGGACACATATGTCAGAATGCTCTTTATTGACTACAGTTCAGCATTCAACACGGTCATCCCACACAGACTCTCAGAAAAGCTCCTCACCCTCGGACTGACACCAGCCCTCTGCAACTGGGTGCTGAACTTTCTAACAGACAGACCCCAGTCAGTCAGAGTCGGCAGCTGCACATCCAGCACAAGAACAGTGAGCACAGGGGTCCCTCAAGGCTGTGTGCTGAGCCCCCTTCTGTACACGCTCTTCACATACGACTGCGTGGCCTCCCAGAACAACACCAGCATCATCAAATTTGCTGATGATACTACAGTCATTGGACTGATCACTGGTGGGGAAGAGACAGCGTACAGGAAGGAGGTGGCTGAGCTGGTGGCCTGGTGTCATGACAACAATCTTTCCTTGAATGCAGACAAGACCAAGGAAATGATTGTTGATCCAAGGAGGAAGCGAGAGCTACACACACCCCTGTACATAGGGGAGACTGAGGTAGAGAGGGTGAAAACCTTTAAGTTTCTTGGCATTCACATCAGTGAGGATCTCAGCTGGTCCCACAACACTCAGATCATCATCAGGAAGTCCCAGCAGCGACTGTACTTTCTGAGAAGGCTGAGAAAATTTGGTATGCCAACCAAAATTCTCAGCACCTTCTACAGGAGTATGATTGAGAGTGTTCTTACCAGCTCCATCATCGTCTGGTATGGAAACTCTACTGCTCAGGACAGAAAGGCTCTCCAGCGTGTGATCAAAACTGCACAGTCCATCTCAGGAGCAGCCTTCCCCTCACTACAGAACATCTACCACACCAGGGTCACCAGGAGGGCCCACAACATAATCAGGGACAGTACACACCCCCAGCACACACTCTTCACACGTTTACCTTCAGGCAGACGTTACAGGAGTGTGAAGTCCAGGACCACAAGACTGACAAACAGTTTTCTACTCACAGGCCATCAGGCTTGTGAACACCTCACGCACTACCTCTCCAACCTCTCCTTTCTGAACTGGTTTTAACTGGTCTGATTTAAACTGCACCTTACACTCACTGTACTGTCAGAATACTGTTTACATTCACTACTCACACAAACATTATTGTTTACATTCGTTACTTGCAACTTGCACTTTATGGCTGCTGCTCTTCATACTTGCACATAAAAGCACACATAACTTTTATTTTTTATTCTTTAACTATAAAAATATTTTTATCTACTTCAACTTATATTGTTATACTTTGTATATTTTGTATAAATATTTTTTATTTCTTTTATTTGTTATCTTATCTATTGGTGAATGGAGGAGCAGCAAAGTAAGAATTTCATTGTACAGTGTAACTGTCTGTTCTGCTGTACATATGACAATAAAACTCTTGAATCTTGAATCTTGAATCTTGAATCTAAATCAGTAGGCGAGCGCGGCTAGTATGTCTGAATACTCAGTAGTGAAATCAGTAGGCGAGCGTGGCTAGTATGTCTGAATACTCAGTAGTGAAATCAGTAGGCGAGCGCGGCTAGTATGTAGAATACTCAGTAGTAAATCAGTAGGCGAGCGTGGCTAGTATGTCTGAATACTCAGTAGTAAATCAGTAGGCGAGCGTGGCTAGTATGTCTGAATACTCAGTAGTAAATCAGTAGGTGAGCGCGGCTAGTATGTCTGAATACTCAGTAGTAAATCAGTAGGCGAGCGTGGCTAGTATGTCTGAATACTCAGTAGTAAATCAGTAGGCGAGCGTGGCTAGTATGTCTGAATACTCAGTAGTAAATCAGTAGGCGAGCGTGGCTAGTATGTCTGAATACTCAGTAGTAAATCAGTAGGCGAGCGCGGCTAGTATGTCTGAATACTCAGTAGTGAATCAGTAGGCGAGCGTGGCTAGTATGTCTGAATACTCAGTAGTAAATCAGTAGGCGAGCGTGGCTAGTATGTCTGAATACTCAGTAGTAAATCAGTAGGCGAGCGCGGCTAGTATGTCTGAATACTCAGTAGTAAATCAGTAGGCAGGCGCGGCTAGTATGTCTGAATACTCAGTAGTAAATCAGTAGGCGAGTGTGGCTAGTATATCTGAATACTCAGTAGTAAATCAGTAGGCGAGCGCGGCTAGTATGTCTGAATACTCAGTAGTAAATCAGTAGGCGAGCGTGCCTAGTATGTCTGAATACTCAGTAGTAAATCAGTAGGCGAGCGTGGCTAGTATGTCTGAATACTCAGTAGTAAATCAGTAGGTGAGCGTGGCTAGTATGTCTGAATACTCAGTAGTAAATCAGTAGGCGAGCGAGGCTAGTATGTCTGAATACTCAGTAGTAAATCAGTAGGCGAGCGAGGCTAGTATGTCTGAATACTCAGTAGTAAATCAGTAGGCGAGCGAGGCTAGTATGTCTGAATACTCAGTAGTAAATCAGTAGGCGAGCGTGGCTAGTATGTCTGAATACTCAGTAGTAAATCAGTAGGCGAGCGCGGCTAGTATGTCTTATAGTTCTATCGAGGAAACGTTATTTCACGATAATTATTGTTAGCTAAATTCTAGTGTGTGGTTGTGTATATAATGATTTGAATACTGAAGTATTTATGTGATATATTGGTATTTGTTTTCTTAGAATTGCAATAACCATTTAGTGATTAGTGATATTGCCCCTCCCCTTTTAGTGGGGGCGGTATTTGTGTGCTTAAAATAAACTGAAACTTAACTTGTTTGTGTTTGTGTGTCATTAGTTCAAGCATGTACGAGCCTACCAGACTCTGCATGTGCTGGGCTCTCAGAAGCTGACCAAGCTGAGGGATGCTATATTCTGTGTCAGCGACCTGCAGGTGTTCGGGGAGTTCAGCAACACACCTGACATGGTGCCTCAGTTCATCAGCAAGGTTGGACTTCACCTCCTGATCTCACTCTCAATAACACTCAAGTCATATGTAACCAGTAGAAATATAAATAAGCGTTCATGCTGCCAGTTTATTAGACATTCCATGTGCCTTTACTCATTAGCCACTTTATCAGAAACACCCCCACCCCCCTATGTAACATGGACCACCATGAAACCACTGCAGGCCAGATATTGTACCTGTGAAAAGTAGTCAGTGAGTAGAGCTGGGCAATATGGATATTGGGGGGTGGATTGTAACTATGGAAGCCCAATAGGGGGCGTCGGCGGCGGAAGTTAAAACTGAGGGAAAACTGGTTTTCATGAAACACGTCGTCCTTAAACTGATTTTATTGATTAATTCGAATTTACACTTATCACTCAGCTCTATCAGTGAGTATCGATAGAGAGGTTAGACCTAATAACCTGGCGGCTCAGCATATATGATATTAGACCATCGTTATTAAACTGATTGATTAAGTGTTGGTTCTGTTTTTTTTAGGATCACTACAAATCCGCCTTCTTCTTCTTCGAGGGAACCTTTTTCAATGACATGCGCTTTCCAGAATGTCGGGACATCAGCAGGTAAGCTCTTTAAGTCCCTCTCGATTAGAGTTACAGCTGCAGAAGGACATAGTTCAAGGTCTTGAAAGGTCTGCGTCCTTCAGGCTGTGTTCACACAGCAGGTTAAAGTGTCCTCAGCTCCTAAACTGACCCGCGTGAGCAAAACCACACGTTTCATGTGACGTCAGCTGACAGGAGCAAGTTCCAGTGACTGACCACTCAGATGAGAAGGGGTTCGAGCTTGCTGTTAAAAGGGCCAGTTTTCCTGCTGCTGTTACAGCTTTGATTTCTAATTGGTGCTGCAGCTTCGTTCACATGGCCGTAGGGCTGGGTGATATGGGGAAAAAATCTTATCATTCTTTTTTTCACATCAGTCGATATCGATATATATCACAATATGCATCAAATCACTATTGCCTTTTTACTTTGAGTGAGAAGTGAAGATATCAAAATTTAAATTTTGTTCAATTGTTTTTTATCTTCTGACGTATTTTCTATCAGAAGATAGACAAATGTACTATAGAACATTACACAACTGTATTTTAAATAAATAAAACACACACACACACACACACTACCGCTCAGAGGTTAAGAATCACTTTAGAATTTCATTTCATGCAATTTTCATGCAATTCACAAACAATTGTCCATTTCACAATGAATGTAAGTGAATCAGATGATTTTTAAAGAATAAAAATGTTTGTGTTAAAGTCTATTTTTGTATAGAGGCTTATTTTACATATAGTCTATTATCAGTAATTCTCAGTCCTCTGTCTAAATCTCCTGGTACGACCACCAATCCAAGTTAAGGATGTTATTGGACTAATTGTTGTTAGGACACTCTTGCTCAATTGTGATCACAGCTGAAAAACATTCTACTAATAAGTGAGTATAAAAGGGAACAACATTCTAGGTTAGTTTAGTATCTGAAGATCAGCAGTTGATGGCTTGCTGACCGACTCACAATGACCAGAAAGAAACAACTTTCTTTAGAGACCCGTCAGTCCATTGTTGTGTTAAGGAAGAAGATACTCCATTAAAACAAGAACATTTCACTGTGATCCCAAACTTTTGAGTGTATATACGCATATATAGGTATATAAGTAAAAGTATCTGCTGTAATTCAGTTCTACTTTATAAGTGTACTGCTTATTGGTGCATCCTATGTGTCGTGAGAACGAGTGTAGCAGGAAAGGAGCTGAGCACGAAGCCTCCAGTGGGAAAATAAGAACTTGAACAGGGCCGGTTTTGATGCTGGAGAGTTCATGCCCACCGTTTACGCTTCGCTCAGATGTCCAAGCCGTAAAGGATGAGTCTTGTGAGTAGCGTGGGAATCGATTTGAGTAGACAGGATCCTGTTAAGGTCATGCTGTCGGTCTTTGGTCCCACAAACAGCAGACACTACATCACAAGGTGGAGGCTTGTAGTCACGCTGTAATGGCTGAAGTATTTTGATTCATTGACAAGCTGGGGTCACTAGATAACCCATAGATAATGATATTTATATGGATCAACGTCAAAGGCTACTACACTGACCCCTCCGTCCCACCCCAACCCCCCATCTCTACAGGACCACGCGTGAATGGACAAAGAAGAACGACTTCCCAGACTTTCAGACGGCAAGAATGGAGGACACAACGTTCTCTGACCTGAGGATGAAGGTCGGCTATCCGTACCTGTACTGTCACCAGGGCGACTGTGAGCATGTGGTCATTCTCACTGACCTCAGGTAAAACCTTAGTCTTCTCTCTTATTCACCACAAGTTCATAGAAATAACATTTACCTTAACATTTACCTGTACACAGGTAGGTGAAGGTAGTGTTACAGGTTACCTGTACACAGGTAGGTGAAGGTAGTGTTACAGGTTATCTGTACACAGGTAGGTGAAGGTAGTTTTACAGTTTACCTGTACACAGGTAGGTGAAGGCAGTGTTACAGTTTACCTGTACACAGGTAGGTGACGGTAGTGTTACAGTTTATCTGTACACAGGTAGGTGAAGGTAGTTTTACAGTTTAGGTAAGCTGTTAGGTGTCTAGCTCAAGGGCGTGTCCTGTTGGTACAGGGGATCAAACCTGAGACCTTCTTGTCACAAGGCTGGTTCCCTGACCTTTAGCCCACAGCTTCCTCTACAAGTTCCTGTGAATGTTTTTATTAACTGTTCGTGTTTGGTGTGGTTGAGCAGTTGACGGGGCTGTAAATGCTGGAAAACCTTTTAACAACCTTTTAACAACCTTAGAACAATCAATTACACTCAGCAGCATCTGGTTAGAACTGTCCGTGCGAGCAGACGAGCCACATCCGCATTTAATGCAGGAGACTCTACATTCATATCCCGCAGATCAGGGCAGCGATCTTTAGCTTCCATGTGGTATGGGAGCAGAAGACGACCCCTGAGGGCCCCACCAGAGTGCATCTGTAAACATCAGACACAGTGCCTTCTCACCTGTTTAGGTGCTAGGGAGTCACAGGAGCGATCGTTTTGGGCTGATGGGAGAGTTTGTGGGTGGCGCAGCCCCCATAAAGCCATGGACCCCAGTTGTCAACAAGGTACTTTTCAGGCTGGTGGTGGTTCCATACCAGTGTGGGTTGCTCTCATAGCATGGGGTGGGTCTGCTGGTCTGCCTAAACACATGCACTGCGTCATTGCAGCCTTTTCTGGACCATGTACCCCCACAGTGATGGGATACTCTAGCACAGAGGTCACTAATAGGTGGACCGCAGCCAGAGTCCAGACCCAGACGTTGTCCAACGTGGACCCAAACGGTGTTTCAACAGTGTTTATTTCTTGCCTTTATGGTATACAGGCTTTGCGGCCCAGTAAACTCACAGACCAATCGCGTGTGTTGCAAGATCACCAAAGACGCTCCTCAGCCAATCAGATCTGTGCAGATTCGGGCACGTGGCGTGCAAACAGGCGGGGTTTGAAGCGGGAAGCAGCAGTCGGAGAAAGGCTCAGTCAGACGGCGTGCTAAAAAAACGAAACTCAGCAGTGAAAATTTTTTTTTCTACCAGGAATGAACCGAGACATGTTTATTCTTCACACAGACAGCTCCACACCAACATCTCAGCTGTTCTGAGAGCCTGGAGAATATGCATCTCTCTTATGTCTTTCACACCATCAGCCCAGGTTTAAAGTCCTGGCTGGACAACCAAGAGCTCACTTCTCTCACTGAACAAGAGGAAGTCTGAGAGAAGAACACAAGAGAGAGAAACTGTTAAGATGTTAAACCGAGTTAACAAGAAGACGCAGATTTTATTTACTTTTTCTTACTTTGTTTTTTTTAAATACAGCCCTTGTGTTTACTTCAAGTAAGTTTTTTAAATAATTAATTCAGTTCAGTATTTAAACAGTAAATATACTGAAATTTACTGAACGGTATGTGTGATGTGTTGGTGTTTCAGTAGCTGATGGTATGAGATGCTGATACTAGACTACTTCAGTAAACAGGATATACCACTGAATCAGAACACACGTTAGAAATGATGATGATGGTCCGGACCGGCCTGAGGAGATCTCCTCTAACTGGACCTTACTGACTCTAATAGAACACCCCTGCTCTAGCAGGTTGATGCACCATGCCTCCGAGACCCAATAGTCTAGAATTGGTTCGAGGAGCGTTCTGGAGAGTTCTGATGAAAACTATGGCCTGCACGATTGCGGGACCTGAGTTCAGTCGAGTATTTACATATACCATGAAGCTGTGGATGGCTATCCAGATGGTTATCCAGATGGTATAGCTCAACATGCCCCCAGACATCTTTGCTCCATTTGTGGAACCTATGCCACATAGAGTTGCCGCCCCATGCCGGGCTAAAGGGGGTCCTATGGGATGCCAGTTTCTGTCACATGACCTTTGGCATGAAAGTGTGTATATTGATAATAATACACGTTTGCAGTAGTGCTTAATTAAATACAGACTCTAAATTAATTATGTTGTTGTTGTTCTGTCAGGCTGGCCCACAAGGATGACTGTCTGGATGCGAAGCTGTACCCGCTTCTGACTCACAAACACAGGGTCGTGACCCGCAAGTGCTGCGTGTGCCATCTCTACATCAGCAGGTTAGTAACTAGGTGCTTCATAAATCTCACTAGTTACAGCAGCTGTACTGTAGTGCCTTCAAATTAGGGATAAACAGTATGACAATGTGTAAACACGCCCATCAGCCACCACCTCCTTATATCTCCACTCACTGTCCACTGTATCAGCTCCACTGACCATACAGGACCTCCACTCACTGTCCACTGTATCAGCTCCACTGACCATACAGGACCTACACTCACTGTCCACTGTATCAGCTCCACTGACCATACAGGACCTACACTCACTGTCCACTGTATCAGCTCCACTGACCATACAGGACCTACACTCATTGTCCACTGTATCAGCTCCACTGACCATACAGGACCTCCACTCACTGTCCACTGTATCAGCTCCACTGACCATACAGGACCTCCACTCACTGTCCACTGTATCAGCTCCACTGACCATACAGGACCTCCACTTACAGACTGTAGTTCATCTGATTCTCTGTATACTTTATTACTCTGTTCTTTAATGATCAGGACCCCCACAGGACCACCACAGAGCAGATACTATTAGGGAGGTGGGTCATTCTTAGCACTGCAGTGACACTGACCTGGTGGTGGTGTGAGTGGATCAGACGTAGCAGTGCTGCTGCTGGAGTGTTTAAACACTGTGTCCACTCACTGTCCACTCTATTAGACACTCCTACTACTTGCTGGTCCACCTTGTAGATGTAAAGTCAGAGACAGTAGCTCATCTGCTGCTGCACAGTTTGTGTTCCTCTAGTTCTTCATCAGTGGACACAGGACACTGCTGTCTGGATAGTTTTGATTGGTGGACGATTCTCGGTCCAGCAGTGACACTGCTGTGTCTGATCCACTCACACCAGCACAACACACACTAACTAACACACCACCACCATGTCAGTGTCACTGCAGTGCTCAGAATGATCCTGCTCCCTAATAGTATCTGCTCTGTGGTGGTCCTGTGGGGGTCCTGATCATTAAAGAACAGAGTAATAAAGTATACAGAGAATCAGATGAACTACAGTCTGTAAGTGTATATATACATACATACATACATACATACATACATACATGCACACACGTATATTGAGATCTATGTATCACAAGAAATTTAAATCTATTATGTTTATCATAATAGAATATGCTTTTCTAAACAAAGTGTGTATAAGACACTAAACACAACAAACAAATTTTCCCCCATTTAACTGGAATTATAGCAACACAGTATTTAACAGTACTTAATAAAATTGATTGTGTTTATTGTTTTTGATTGTGTTGCTTTTTAAAATGTAGCCCTGCTGGTTCTTTTCTCTCTGTTCCAACTGATCACATATCTGGAAAAAATTAAAATAATATATTATATTTATATTATATTTATGCTATATCACCATCTCTACTTTTAAACATTGCTACAGTGGCGAGAACAGCTTAATCAAAATATCAAACCAGAGGTGATGTGGTCTCCCAGTGGCTGTGTTGATGTAGTGATGAGCTGAAACATGAGAACTATATAAATACGCTACTCTAAATAGTTGAGGCTGAGGAATATCAACACTGCGCTACAGGATCCTGCAGTGACGTGACCAAGAACTTTACTGCTAGTTTAATTTGACCCCAGTTCACACATTTTTGGAACAAATATAAAATTAATTTATTTATTTATAAATTTTTTGCTTTCTGGCAGATGGATAACGACCAATGACGCTCTTGCACCGATGGACCCTTGTCTGTACTGTGATCAGTGCTTCCGAAGGTTCCACTATGATGAAGATGGGAACAAACTGGGGGACTTCCAAGCGTACGCTTATGTCGACCCGGGGGCGTTTAACTGACCCCAGCTTAAGGGGAGTGCTGTAAATCTGGATCTACTGCTGTGCAGTGTTGTTCTATCTTCTTATTGCTGATTAAGAAGCAGTGTTTATATTCTAGTCGTTTTCTTTATCCTCCTGATTTAGACGTAGCCAGTTGCTGAGGCTACATGTGGTTCTCTACTGCGTCTCATAGTGTCTACTGTCTGTTTGGTTTGTGTAATATTTTTAAGTTGAATGTTTTGAGGATGTGTTCTAGATGAGAATTAAACAGAAACTGTAATTGTGCTTATTTCCTACTCAGTTCTTCAGCTTGATCTTAGAGCTGCAGTATCAAGTCTGAAGGGTTCACTATATACTCCAAGCTTTCCAAGTAAAACAATGGTCTGTAATCAGCAATCAGCTATAACCTTAAACCCACCTCCACTCACTGTCCACTGTATCAGCTCCACTGACCATACAGGACCTCCACTCACTGTCCACTGTATCAGCTCCACTGACCATACAGGACCTCCACTCACTGTCCACTGTATCAGCTCCACTGACCATACAGGACCTCCACTCACTGTCCACGGTATCAGCTCCACTGACCATACAGGACCTACACTCACTGTCCACTGTATCAGCTCCACTGACCATACAGGACCTCCACTCACTGTCCACTGTATCAGCTCCACTGACCATACAGGACCTCCACTCACTGTCCACTGTATCAGCTCCACTGACCATACAGGACCTCCACTCACTGTCCACTGTATCAGCTCCACTGACCATACAGGACCTCCACTCACTGTCCACTGTATCAGCTCCACTGACCATACAGGAGCTCCACTTACAGACTGTAGTTCATCTGATTCTCTGTATACTACTCTGTTCTTTAATGATCAGGACCCCCACAGGACCCCCACAGAGCAGATACTATTAGGGAGGTGGGTCATTCTTAGCACTGCAGTGACACTGACCTGGTGCTGGTGTGAGTGGATCAGACACAGCAGTGCTACTGGAGTGTTTAAACACTGTCTTCACTCACTGACCACTCTATTAGACACTCCTACTACTTGCTGGTCCACCTTGTAGATGTAAAGTCAGAGACAGTAGCTCATCTGCTGCTGCACAGTTTGTGTTCCTCTAGTCCTTCATCAGTGGACACAGGACGCTGCCCACAGGACACTGCTGTCTGGATAGTTTTGGTTGGTGGACGATTCTCGGTCCAGCAGTGACACTGCTGTGTCTGATCCACTCACACCAGCACAACACACACTAACTAACACACCACCACCATGTCAGTGTCACTGCAGTGCTCAGAATGATCCTGCTCCCTAATAGTATCTGCTCTGTGGGGGTCCTGTGGGGGTCCTGATCATTAAAGAACAGAGTAATAAAGTATACAGAGAATCAGATGAACTACAGTCTGTAAGTGTATATATACATACATACATACATACATACATACATACATACATGCACACACGTATATTGAGATCTATGTATCACAAGAAATTTAAATCTATTATGTTTATCATAATAGAATATGCTTTTCTAAACAAAGTGTGTATAAGACACTAAACACAACAAACAAATTTTCCCCCATTTAACTGGATTTATAGCAACACAGTATTTAACAGTACTTAATAAAATTGATTGTGTTTATTGTTTTTGATTGTGCTGCTTTTTAAAATGTAGCACTGCTGGTTCTTTTCTTTCTGTTCCAACTGATCACATATCTGGAAAAAATTAAAATAATATATTATATTTATATTATATTTATGCTATATCACCATCTCTACTTTTAAACATTGCTACAGTGGAGAGAACAGCTTAATCAAAATATCAAACATGAGTTGATGTGGTCTCCCAGTGGCTGTGTTGATGTAGTGATGAGCTGAAACATGAGAACTATATAAATACGCTACTCTAAATAGTTGAGGCTGAGGAATATCAACACTGCGCTACAGGATCCTGCAGTGACGTGACCAAGAACTTTACTGCTAGTTTAATTTGACCCCAGTTCACACATTTTTGGAACAAATATAAAATTAATTTATTTATTCATACATTTTTTGCTTTCTGGCAGATGGATAACGACCAATGACGCTCTTGCACCGATGGACCCTTGTCTGTACTGTGATCAGTGCTTCCGAAGGTTCCACTATGATGAAGATGGGAACAAACTGGGGGACTTCCAAGCGTACGCTTATGTCGACCCGGGGGCGTTTAACTGACCCCAGCTTAAGGGGAGTGCTGTAAATCTGGATCTACTGCTGTGCAGTGTTGTTCTATCTTCTTATTGCTGATTAAGAAGCAGTGTTTATATTCTAGTCGTTTTCTTTATCCTCCTGGTTTAGACGTAGCCAGTTGCTGAAGCTACATGTGCTTCTCTACTGCGTCTCATAGTGTCTCCTGTCTGTTTGGTTTGTGTAATATTTTTAAGTTGAATGTTTTGAGGATGTGTTCTAGATGAGAATTAAACAGAAACTGTAATTGTGCTTATTTCCTACTCAGTTCTTCAGCTTGATCTTAGAGCTGCAGTATCAAGTCTGAAGGGTTCACTATATACTCCAAGCTTTCCAAGTAAAACAATGGTCTGTAATCAGCAATCAGCTATAACCTTAAACCCACCTCCACTCACTGTCCACTGTATCAGCTCCACTGACCATACAGGACCTCCACTCACTGTCCACTGTATCAGCTCCACTGACCATACAGGACCTCCACCTACAGACTGTAGTTCATCTGATTCTCTGTATACTTTATCACTCTGTTCTTTAATGATCAGGACCCCCACAGGACCACCACAGAGCAGATACTATTAGGGAGGTGGGTCAAACTTAGCGCTGCAGTGAAACTGACGTGGTGCTGGTGTGAGTGGATCGGACACTCACTGTCCACTCTATAAGACACTCCTCCTACTTGCTGGTCCACCTTGTAGATGTAAAGTCAGAGACAGTAGCTCATCATCTACGTGAGTGTCACTGCAGTGATGACAATGACCCACCTCCCTAATAGTACCTACTCTGTGGTGGTCCTTTGGGGGTCCTGACCATTGAAGAACATGGTGAAATGGGATGAACGGTGTATGCAGGGAATCAGATGGACTGCAGTCCATGTTTTATTTATATTTGACATCATGTATGACTTAAGCTACGTCTATAACAGGAACCAGTGGGCAGCTGCTGGTTAGGAAATATCATCTTCGTCAGTCACAGGTGTACAGTTGTTTCCGTATCTGCTCGTGGGACTTGATTGACGCGGTTACTGGTCCAGTGTGGTTGCCCGCTCCTGTGTGTAGCACGTTATTTAGCCTGATGTCACTGTGTATGTTATTAATGCTGCTTTCTCTGAGGAGTTCTCTGAGGCTACACTGTCCTCTCCTGCACTCTTAGTCTTAGTATCTTGTCCTCAGAGCTGGAGTCTCCGTTCAAAACCCTGTTATCTGTGAAGACACACACACACACACACACACACACACACACACACACACACACGATTCTGTTGCTGTGCAGCGTATTTCTCCCGGGGGCTTGTGCATGTGATGCTGAGCATGAGAGAAATAAGAAGTTTCACCGATTTATGCCGCTTCCCTTAATTCCTGTTACGTCACGCTTCACGTACGAACTGCCCACGAATCGGTTTGCATTCCAAAAGTAGTCCAGGCAGCATGTGACTGCTCGCTGAGACAGCTGCGTCTGCACAGATGTGGTTCACAGGGGGGTTTAAAGTGCTTTTTCAGGTAGTGGTGTGTTAGTATGTGTTGTGCTGGTGTGGGTGGATCAGACACAGGTTTGCTGCTGGAGTGTTTGAACACCGTGTCCATTGGGCTGGTTTGGACTGGGGAAGGTCGTACTGGTGGGGTTTGGACTGGGGAGGGTTGTACTGGTGGGGTTTGGACTGGGGAGGGTTGTACTGGTGGGGTTTGGACTGGGGAGGGTTGTACTGGTGGGTTTGGGCTAGGGAGGTTATCTATCTAAACCTATTCAGTATATATGTATGACTCTCTTTCTCTTAGTATGAATGAATTTCTATCTTTCTCTCTCTCTGAGTATAAAACCGATAGATACTTTATTTATCCCAGAGGGAAATTCATTGTTTATTCACTCTATTTATCTCTCTCTCTCTCTCTCTCTCTCTCTCTCTCTCTCTCTCTTTATATATATATACCCTTTCAGGGTCGTACTGGGGGGTTGGGCTGGGGAGGGTCGTACTGGGGGGTCGTACTGGGGAGGGTCGTACTGGGGGGTCGGACTGAGGGGGTTGGGCTGGGCAGGTTTGGGCTGGGGGGTTTGGACTGATGGGGTTGGGCTGGGGAGTTTGGACTGGGGGGTTTGGACTGGGCAGGTTTGGGCTGGGGGGGTTGGACTGAGGGGGTTGGGCTGGGCAGGTTTGGGCTGGGGGGGTTGGACTGAGGGGGTTGGGCTGGGCAGGTTTGGGCTGGGGGGGGTTGGACTGAGGGGGTTGGGCTGGGCAGGTTTGGGCTGGGGGGGTTAGACTGAGGGGGTTGGGCTGGGCAGGTTTGGGCTGGGGGGGGTTAGACTGAGGGGTTTGGACTGGGGGGTTTGGGCTGGGGGGTTAGACTGAGGGGTTTGGGCTGGGGGGTTAGACTGAGGGGGTTGGGCTGGGCAGGTTTGGGCTGGGGGGGTTAGACTGAGGGGGTTGGGCTGGGCAGGTTTGGGCTGGGGGGGGTTAGACTGAGGGGGTTGGGCTGGGCAGGTTTGGGCTGGGGGGGTTAGACTGAGGGGTTTGGACTGATGGGGTTGGGCTGGGCAGGTTTGGGCTGGGGGGGGTTAGACTGATGGGGTTGGGCTGGGCAGGTTTGGGCTGGGGGGGTTAGACTGAGGGGGTTGGGCTGGGCAGGTTTGGGCTGGGGGGGTTGGACTGGGGGGTTGGGCTGGGCAGGTTTGGGCTGGGGGGGTTGGACTGGGGGGTTGGGCTGGGCAGGTTTGGGCTGGGCTGTAGTGTTAACACAGCGTTCAGTGATATTTGAGACGATTACACGCGTCTAACTTTGGCAGCGTTCTGGAAAAGGCCTGTTCCTGTTGCAGCATGTGCTCCTGCAGTAAACGTGGTGTGGAACTCTAGAGGCTCGTACAGACGCCTGATCTCGGCCTCATGACTGGGTTCCTCGTCCAAATTCATTGTTTATTCTCTCTCTCTCTCTCTCTCTCTCTCTCTCTCTCTCTCTCTCAAAGTCTGTTACTTAAAAGTTTAGGAGGAACAGTCTCCCCATTAATGATGTCCTTCATTTCATCTAATTGATCTAGCTAATACCTTTTAGTATATTTGTATTACTCTCTGTCTCTTAGTATAACTATATTTTATCTTTCTTTCTCTCCGAGTATAAGACAGATAGATAGATTTATTCATTCACTATCTCCTTTGAGTATTTATATATATATATATATATATATATATATATATATATATATATACATACTCAAAGGAGACTGTATAACTGCATTACTATCTATCTATCTATCTATCTATCTATCTAATACCTTTCAGTATATTTGTATTACTCTCTGTCTCTTAGTATAACTGTATTTTTATCTTTCTCTCTGAGTATAAGACAGGTAGATAGATATCTATCTCCTTTGAGTATTTATATATATACTCAAAGGAGACTGTATAACTGCATTACTATCTATCTATCTATCTATCTATCTATCTATCTATCTATCTATCTACTAAACAGACAGTAAGTAACCATGTGCAGTATTGTAGATTATTATTATATTAGATATATTTTGTTTTTTTTATAAGACTGAATACATAAAACCTATATTATAATATATGAAGTTAGTCACTTATTAAGGTTCAGTATTCATGGCATTATTATTTAAACCGTGCATTCAGTCTAAGCTCCTGCTGTCTATATCAGTACAACAGTCAACGGTTGGTGTTGGGGCTCTGCCCTCTGGTGGCTGATGCAGGAATGACACCACAGACCAGATTTTCCAGAACAGCTTGGTGCTTATTTGAGTTATATTGAGCATTATAATCTTTCCATTACATCAAGCATGTTACTCAGTTAGGGTAAAGGAGTCACTCATGAGAAAGAAAGAAAAGAAAGAAAATCACCACACAGTGTGTTTGCTACTAAATCCTCCCGTTAGAACTTCAGAGAATACATCTATATATCTGTATATACTTTTATCACTATTACAAAAATAACACGCTGCTGCAGATGTGTAACTAAAACACAGGGTGAAAACACACAACACAAAAGAAGAAAAGAAAGCTGTACACACCTCATTGAGGATAACAACGCAATCGTAAAAAAAGAGAAGGGCAACACTTTTTAATATAGGTGGCCATTAAAACACTTTGTTAGACTAACGAACTGGCTGCCCATCGCCTGCATTGTTGAGAGATAAACACACGTTTATTTCTGTGCAGTACATTATATTCTGTGCATCATTTACCGATATGAAGATATTGAACAATGGTGAGCTAAAGCAATACATCAATAAGTCCTATCAGGCACAGTCCACACTCTGATAAGACTCTACCAGATCATCAGACTTCTTTTTCATTAATACAATTAATGCTAACTAGAAATGTTGATGTCAGAGTAAGGTAAGAAGGCATCTTCACTCTCTGTTGAGATTCTGATGTACACAGGACGTCCAAAAGTATCCAGACACCTACTCTCACCAAGAGGTGCACCCACTACTTGTACAATCTCAATGGAGTAGCCACAGATATACCTTATACCTACAAGTTAACCATGCCCAGTGCAGAGCCTCAGCTATAGTGATATAAAGCCCCCCCAGCACTGGGCACTAGACCAGTAGAACTGTGCTGTCTGGAGTGATTGACCCCCAGAATTGAGTATCCAACATCTGTACCTGACCTCACTAATGTTCTTGTGGCTGAATGCAATCAGATCTTCACGAGTTCCAACATCTAGTATAAAGCCATCCCAGAGGAGCAGAGTAGAGGTTACTGCAGCTAAACGGGGTCCAAACCCCAATTAATGCTCAGATTCCAGAAGAAATGTTGGACAAGCAGGTGTCTACCAAACTTTGGTTCATACAGTGTATTTACTGGGCTGCTGTTAAGAATCAAAGGAAGATGAGCGGAGCCAGAGCTCATGTACGAGTGAGTGATGTTTACTACACTGGAAAAAAAGTTCAATTAAACCAACACACCAACAGGCAGCCAACGAAATAGCCACCTAAGAATACAAGTGCATTATAATGACCACCTAGAGGAGAAAGTGCTGCCAAAAAACAAGAGAATAGTTTGCCATCTTTTAAAAAAGAAAACCTGGAACGCACTCTCCACATTTGTGCTTTTTAACAAACAAACAAACAACAACAACAAAAAAAACAATACTGGTTTCAGAGTATTACAACACTCTGCCTAACCCCCCCCCCCCCTTCTTCCCCACAGACTTCAGACAAACCTGATAATGCAGTCAGCAGTTATCAATCTGAGTCAGCAGTTAGGCTTGCATTTAGAATATCACATATACACACACAGTCACTTCATCCCAAAACATTCAGCGAACGCAGAAAAAAAACAACAAACACGATCCCACTCCTGTCCTGGGGCCCGCACCGCTCCCGTGATTCAGACGTCCATAACTTTCCTTCATTGTAAGCCAATTCTGAACGTGATTTTATAGTCCAGGTACGTAATCCACGATGCAGGGTTTCTCTTAAACTGATACACTGGCAAAAATCCACTGTTCTCAGACTTTCCCAACCCAACCCTGAAGCTACGAGACTAAAGTAGCTTAAAAGCAATGAAACCTTATAGCCCACCAATAAGCATCGTGGCGTGTGTTCATTGTTTTTGCCAATCTATCGTTTTAAAGTTCAACGTTTAGGGTGCTGCTCATAAGCATACACGACACCTACATAACCTGGTCATTACAGCTGACATAACCCTACATAACTGCTTATCAGTGGTTATTCCAGTAAGCGCCATCTGACTAAAGACTTCTTTAGCCAACGTTGAGAAAATGTAACCTTCATAACGAATGACATCTATTGGAACGTTGGTCACTATGACAAGCTTATGTAGGTGTAGTGTAGCCTTATGAACAGTAGCCCACTGTAAAGTGTTACCAAGTCAGCCTGCTCCAGTAGATGGAGAAGTTAAGCTAAACCCTGTGATTTATCACCTTAAAGAGGAATAAAGGACACACGGTGATGGACACAATTACAAATTAAACTACTCTAAGTGTACAGCGTGTGTCAAAAGTCTCAGGACAGCCTTTTATTTCAGAAACGAAAGGATGAGAATACCACAGAAAGTAATGGGCTACGTTCTAAACATGACCCTTATCTTGACACAAATAGTTGAACACAATGTGGTTGTTGTTGCAGCTTTCTTTGAAAAACCACAAGAGATACTGCAAATCTGATTGCCTTAATCAATTTCTGAGACAGTTCTGGTCTTCTTTGATCTGCTACACGACCACCTTCCCATTGGAAAAACTTGCCCTTGATCCAATATGGCGGCTTTCAAGTTGGTGGCCATGTTCAGGACAGCCTAAAAGATAGACCCCCCGCACCCGTTACTGGCTGGGGTATTCAGATACATCGTTTTCCCTTTCCTTGACAAATAAAAGGGCGTCCTGAGACTTTTGACTCAGTCTGTAGTGCCAACCTGTTATAACCTCCTGCCGCCAGTGAGACGTCCAGCAAATAGATGAGTATATTAGACCGTAATGCAGAGAAACCAAATATCACAGTCGCTTTCACGTCATCATAAATATTTAATTTACTTCATTCAGCAAGAAACAGCTCAGATATATTCACGACACGCCAACACGTATACTTCACATCACCCCGGAGTTTGTCTTTATTAGTATTAGTCGCTGATTCGTAAGCAGGAAGTCTGAACACAGCAGGATGGTGTTTCTTTTTAATACTGACAGAATCGAAAAAAAACAAAAGGGTTTATTAGAATCGTAGCGCACTGAAAACCCAACAGGCTCAGTTACAGCAGCTTGTTGAAGTGCTGGAGTGAAACTCAGGGTTCCACACATGCAAGAGGAAAGCTAAAATTTCACCCGTTTCCCTTTAAACCCCCCGAAATGAGGAAGGAAAGAAAAAAGCAAACTTAATTAGCAGCGAGGCTTCAACACGGTGCTGATGAGAGGGACCGTGATGGTTTAGTTTTAAAAAGAAAAGGACGGGGCGCTCGCTTTTCTCGTCTTCTCCAAAAAACAAGACCTGAACGAATAAATAAATGAGACAGAAAGAAGGACGAGAACACCTCCTCAAGACAGAATGCAATAACAATGGAATAACCAACAAACCGAAAAGCAGAAATCCGACATTTAAACGATGTGCCGACGGCAAACCGTAAATCATCCGAAGCGCGAATGCACGTTTTCCTCATGCACAAAGCTGCTGTTCATGTCTGGTGTGTTTGTCGTAATCGCAGGAGGAGTGTGTGCTGGGAATCGGGTGGGAGGTGGAGGTGGAGGTGGAGGTGGAGCTGGAGGTGGGGGGGGGGGGGATCTTCGCGAGTGTGCGACTCTGGAGATTAGTGCGGCAGGGCCACCAGGATGTCGACGTAGTTGACGGGGAAGAAGCCCGACTGGCCGTGGATCATGCCCTCGTACCAGTTCTCGTCAATCTTGTTGGTCAGGGTGATGATGTCGCCTTCCTTGAAGCCCAGCTCGCCCTCGTTCTCCGGATCGAAATCATACAGAGCCCGACAGCACGGCTGATCCATCGGCACTGAGGGAGACACGGAGAACGAGAGGAGAACACAGTGTAAGATCACAAGCAGACACCTGGAGAGCCACAGCACTCAGTTCCAACTGTACTTGGCAGCTCCACACCTGCAAATTTTGGGTTCCACAGTTTTGGGTGGGGTTGTACTTACAGACTATAGTTCATCTGATTCTCTGTATACTTTATTACTCTGTTCTTTAATGATCAGGACCCCCACAGGACCACCACAGAGCAGATACTATTAGGGAGGTGGGTCATTCTCAGCACTGACATGGTGATGGTGTGTTTGTAGTGTGTGTTGTGCTGGTGTGAGTGGATCAGACACAGCAGTGCTGCTGCTGGACTGAGAATCGTCCACCAACCAAAACTATCCAGACAGCAGTGTCCTGTGGGCGGCGTCCTGTGTCCACTGATGAAGAACTAGAGGAACACAAACTGTGCAGCAGCAGATGAGCTACTGTCTCTGACTTTACATCTACAAGGTGGACCAGCAAGTTGTAGGAGTGTCTAATAGAGTGGACACAGTGTTTAAACACTCCAGCAGAAGCACTGCTGTGTCTGATCCACTCACACCAGCACCACGTCAGTGCTGAAAATGTTCCATCATGCACTTTAGTATCAGATCTATGTCTATAAAACTCATGTTTGCCTAAAAAACATCTAGAAGATGAAGAATATTGAAATCCTTCATTTCATCAAGCATGTAGTTGTTTTCGCTGCCATCTTGTGGCCGTGGTGTTAAACGCTGTTTGTTTATTTCGGCTTTCACGCGTGCACAGACTAGGAAAACACGACTTTCCAAATGTGGAGATACACAGCCATGCGAGACGTGGAAGACTGTAGTGAATGATCATTGTGCCTGGACAGGTAAACCCACCTGGCGAGCGTGAGCGCGCAATATGGCTGATTCCCCCGTTGTGGGTCTCGCTGGGGGTGAAGTCCATTGAGGTTCGAGGTTTAGGCACATACTCTTTCCTCGGCTTGTTGGAAGAGTCTCTTATCCTGCAGGTCACAAAGCAGAGATCACAGTGAGCGGTCGTAACACTAACTCACTATCATACAAGAACAGATCAATCCACACACATCAGAACATTTACAGCTCCTATAAACAAAGAGAGCACTAGAGATCACTAGCCGAACACGTGGCCAGAGATCACTACCTGAACAGATCACTACCTGAACAGATCACTAACTAAACAGATCACTAACTGAACAGATCACTAACTGAGCAGATCACTATCTGAACATTTAGACAGAGATCACTGAACAAATCACTAACTGAACAGATCACTAACTGAACAGATCACTACCTGAACAGATCATTACCTGAACAGATCACTAACTAAACAGATCACTAACTGAGCAGATCACTAACTGAACATTTAGACAGAGATCACTGAACAAATCACTAACTGAACAGATCACTAACTGAACAGATCACTAACTGAACATTTAGACAGAGATCACTGAACAAATCACTAACTGAACAGATCACTAACTGAACAGATCACTATCTGAACAGATCACTAACTGAACATTTAGACAGAGATCACTGAACAAATCACTAACTGAACAGATCACTAACTGAACACATGGCCAGACATCACTAACTGAACAGATCACTAACTGAACATTTGGCTAGAGATCACTAACTGAACAAATCACTAACTGAACAGATCACTAACTGAACATTTGGCTAGAAATCACTAACTGAACAGATCACTAACTGAACATTTGGCTAGAGATCACTAACTGAACAGATCGCTAACTGAACAGATCACTTACTGAACATTTGGCTAGAGATCACTAACTGAACAGATCACTAACTGAACAAATCACTAACTGAACCGATCACTAACTGAACATTTAGCCAGAGATCAATAACTGAACATTTGGCTAGAGATCACTAACTGAACAGATCACTAACTGAACACTTAGCCAGAGATCACTAACTGAACAGATCACTAACTGAACAAATCACTAACTGAACACTTAGCCAGAGATCACTAACTGAACAGATCACTAACTGAACAAATCACTAACTGAACAAATCACTAACTGAACAGATCACTAACTGAACAAATCACTAACTGAACAGATCACTAACTGAACAAATCACTAACTGAACAAATCACTAACTGAACAGATCACTAACTGAACAAATCACTAACTGAACAGATCACTAACTGAACAAATCACTAACTGAACAAATCACTAACTGAACAGATCACTTAATGAACATTTGGCTAGAGATCACTAACTGAACAGATCACTAACTGAACAAATCACTAACTGAACAGATCACTTAATGAACATTTGGCTAGAGATCACTAACTGAACAGATCACTAACTGAACAAATCACTAACTGAACAGATCACTTAATGAACATTTGGCTAGAGATCACTAACTGAACAGATCACTAACTGAACAAATCACTAACTGAACAGATCACTTAATGAACATTTGGCTAGAGATCACTAACTTCCAAGAGATGTCAAAAACTTCCAAGACTTTTTGAAAAACATTCCCTAAAAAACCGAACCTTCATCAGATCCCACATTTACTTCTGGATTTTCCTGAAAGTGTGATTAAAAGGAAACACACCTTTCCTCCATCTTGTCAGAGAGCTGCTGTAGGATCTCGGTGGCCTGTCTGTGGTAGTTCACCTGTGCCTGGACCAGAGCAGCCAGCTGACTCACCTGCTCGATCTAGCAACACAAACACACAGCATTAACAAGAAGAAAACCAAAACGCCTGCTCTGTATATCTGTACATCACTGTCACTGTAAATCAACTAATGACTTTTACTCCACAGCATCAAACACACGTTCCTGCTGACTCTGGACTTCTGTGAAGCTTCTCGCTTTGAATCTTTGAAGCTTAACTTTGAAGTCTAGCCAATTCACTACCAGCATCTTCTTCCTTCATCTGATATTGTTTGATAAATCAACCACAGACATTATTCTCAGAGCAGTTTTTAATGCTATAGTATGTCTTCTTTCATAAACCCTCCTGATTTCCCACTTATAGACGTTGGACAGAGTGGACACACGTGCCGCCCAAGTGTTGTGTGGACGGTACTGTAAGTTAACTGTCCATTACTTGTGGTGCAGTAGATGAATGTGTTCTAACTAGGGGGCCAGAATCTTCTTCCGCATACACTGATGCGGGTTGCCAATTCCCCTAGTTCGTCACAGTAACACAGGGTTGTACTAAGCATTGGCGTAGGAAACGGGGTGGGGGGACGGGCGGGACGTGTCCCACCCAATATCTAAAAGAGGTAGCTTTGTCACACCAAAGAATTTAACCAAAGAAAAGTAGAAATTGTTTAAAAACACTTTTATTAAAAAAAACGTGTTTTGCCAGCGTACACAATTCACACGCTGTGTTTGATGTTAGCAACGGGCTCTGGTTGTTAGGTGGTCTTTCACTGTGTTAAGGCTTGTGTTGAGATGCCTGTTCAGAAATACCCTGCAGTCAGCAGCTTCACTGTCCCGAGCTCTCGCCTCGCTGGAGCGTCGAGTAACTCACACCAGCTTTAAACGTGAGGTCAGTGATGAGATCAGTGAACAGCAACGATGACCATATATACTGTAATAAACCAGCTTTAGTATAATGTGTTGTTATGGTAACAGACTAGGAGGGTTTGTTTTAGGTAACTTTTATATTAAGTTTAGTCAGAAAACACTCTGAAACGTAAAGTTACATTACTCTCTGGCCACGCCCCCAATCTGCAGACTGCTACTACACTACATACTTAAAATAATAAAATATAATAAATAAAATAAATAAATTAAAGAATAATTAACAGGACGCCATCATTAGAAGTGCTGTCAGTAGTGCAGTATGTAATGTTCCAGAGGGCGCTGTTTGGGACACAGCCTTACTGTCTAACACTAATGTTAGTCTAGTCTAGTCAGGAAACCTTAACATACATTGTTTTGTAATTTCATTTCAGCATTAAATAACTATATTTTATATATTATATATTATATATTTAAATAACTTTATTTTATATATTACATATTATATATTTAAATAACTATATTTTTAGTTATATGGGTATATAATCCAGACATTGCATGTATAAAATAAAAGTTTTCTGACCTGACAGCAGTACCATGTTTAATTTGTAAAGTGATCTTTAATTGAATTTATCTAATAATAATCAAACGTACAGATAATGTTGTAATTTATTTATTTATTTGGTATTTACTGTAATTCCACTAATGTTGTTCTACGTTACTATACATACAGTGATTTACTACCTTACCTACAGTGGAATCAGCTTATAGGTAATATTTAGGGGATAGGGTGGGCTTTGTTTCATATTAGCAAATGTGTCCCACCCAATGTCAAACCCGCTCCTACGCCCTTGGTACTAAGTATTTTTAAAACCAAGTACTAGAGTACTTTAAACTAGAATGCGACTGAGTAACCTTTAACCAGGAGTATCTATACTTTCACTCACGTCATGGAGTTGCGCACTCTGTTCACCTCTAAGTGGCAACTCAGTGTAGACCAAAGTACAAAGATCTCTAATAAAATGTCTTGTGAGTGTGAAAAGAGTGAGCAGTTCATATGATAAACAGGGCACACCTGGATGTTTCCTCCTGTAAATGACTCGAGGCAGCAGAACACAGCTATTAACTGTCCTTACTGGCTTTGAGAGGTAGAGGCGGTGGAAGGTCGAGTGTTCAAGAAGAGGTTCAGCGACCAAGTGAACACGCTAACACACACACATACACACTTACGTCACTCTCCAGCAGGTTGAACATGCTCTGCTCGGCGATTTCCTTCGAATCATCAAACTTCTCCAGCGCCTGCTTGATCTCGTCGTCTGTCACTTTGCCCTGCCTCTTCTTCTTGTAGTCAAAGTCCAGACGGCGGCCCTGCATCTTCTTCAGGTGATGCTGTGGCAGAAGAACACAAATCCTCAAGGCCTGAATTGATCTGGGACACAGCCAAGGCTGCGTCCTTGCCACGGGCTGCTCGAGCCATTTCGTTACAGCAGATAAGAGTCAGACAGACACTCAGTCTCAGGCTGAGCAACGAGGAGACGTGACGAGAAGCTCAAAGCGTGTCTGCTGCGCGACGGCACGTTCAAAAGATTAGACAGTAAAATGTAAACACTGATGCCTTAGTGTCTCTAATGAGTTTCTAATAGAGATAAAAGGATGGATCGGTTATGTATCGGTATCGGACGATATTTAATCAAAAATATGTGATCAGTAATCGACCGATATTTCTCCAATTTAGTCGATCCTGAGAGCCGATTGATGGCGTTAAACCAATGAGCCTAATTTCTGTATTTCCAGCTAGTGTTTCATCCAGGAAGAGGAGACCTCCTTGAAAACCCCCTCCGGCCAGCTCGTAAAAATGATTGTAAAAATTGTAAAATCATTTAATGATTACAGATTTAGTTTAAAATAACAGAGTCTGAGTTTAATGACTGCAGTTTTTACTGTATTTATTTAATTAGCTTTTTTAGTTTTAAATTTAGGGTCTAAATGTAATGATTGCAGTATTGATGATATTTGTTTGATTTACTTTGTTTATTTACTGATAATTTAGTTTAAAATATCATGCTGTTTCATATGAGCTCCTTAAAAATGGTAATAAACCAGTTTGGACCATGTTTCATGACTTGCTTGCACTAATAACAGCAATTAGCCCTGCCTTGGCATAGAGCCCCGCCCTCGATCAGTATCGGCTATCGGGCGATCGTGCTGAAAGGTGATCGGTGATCGGAATCAGCCTCAAAAAACGCTGATCGGTCCATCTCTAATATCTATGCCTTACAGTACTTGTTCACATTGGTGTGGAAGAGTCTAGTGGCTATAGATTATAACACTGCTATCTAGTGGTTAAAAGTTGAAACACAACACATAATGAATCACTGTCACAAATCTTTGCATTTAGACTATCAAATAAAATAAAAATAAAAAGAAATTCTGCATCTATAGTTGGTGTGTTGATTTTCTCTTAAACTCAAATGTGCCCATTTGTTTGTTTAAGACTGACTGTTGTGATAGATCACAACCTATCACAGCCTATCACAGATTTAAGTACTGATTTAGCTGATTTTTAAAGGCATTTACTGAGTTTAGACATTCTGTGTGAACCTGCCTTCATTAAAAATGAGGCTCTGACAGCTAACTGCATCATCAACATGCCAATATCTGTGGAGAAAGTAAGCGTTTTAGTTCCAAAACCAACTAAAATTACCAAGAGAATGCAAAAACAGATATCTATAAACATCCATGTATTGTGTTGCAAAGATATCCACTGAAGTTAGCATGCAGACCAGCCAGTCCTGGCCCATCCTGTCTTGTAATACCACTTTATACCTCAAGAGGCCGGTAGTGAGCCACTGTAGCGTTGAGTCATGCCAGAGAAAATAAGAGGATGAAGAAGCTTTGTGGTGTTTGTGTACACAGTGACTCAAATTTCAGTTCTCTCCAGTTCTATCTGTTCAGAACTTGCATTAAATAGTAAAAACAAACCCACCTGGATCTCCTTCAGGTCCTTGTCGTGCATGTTCTGCATGGGGTCGACAAAGTTCTGCTTGACCTCCATGTCCAGCGCGTCCTTCACCTCCCCCAGCTCCCGCATGGCCTCTCCAGCGTCGATCAGGGCCAGGCCTGAAACACGAACATCACCAGGACTCTGAAGCTTCCAACTCAACCCTACATATATAACAACACAACCATACTACACAATACAACACAACAGACTCACCACTGGCCTACACACAGAGCCATCTGTGCACTGAAACACATACACACCCACTAGTGAACACACACACTCCTGAACACACACACTAGTGAACACACACACTAGTAAACACACACACTCCTGAACATACACACTATAAACACACACACACCTGAAAACACACACACTCCTGAACACAAACACCAGTAAACACACACTCCTGAACATAAACACTAGTGAACACACACACTCCTGAACATACACACTAGTGAACACACACACCAGTAAACACACACACTCCTGAACATACACACTATAAACACACACACACCTGAACACACACACTCCTGAACACAAACACCAGTAAACACACACTCCTGAACATAAACACTAGTGAACACACACACTAGTAGGCAGTGAAATACCAACATACATACATTAGTAAACACACACACACGCATGAACACACACTAGTGAACAGACAATTAAGGGCAGTTAAATACCCATGTACACACAGTAGTGAACACGCACATACACACTAGTGAACACAGACTAGGGGCAGAGAAATACCCTCATACACACACCAGTGAACATACACACTAGTGAATGCACACACATCAGGGGCAGTGAAATACCAACATACATACATTAGTAAACACACACACACACGCGTGAACACACATGCGTGAACACACACTAGTGAACACACACACTAGTAAACACACACACTCCTGAACATACACACTATAAACACACACACACCTGAACACAAACACTAGTAAACACACACTCCTGAACTTACACACTAATAAACACACACACTCCTGAACATAAACACTAGTGAACACACACACTAGGAGGCAGTGAAATACCAACATACATACATTAGTAAACACACACACACGCATGAACACACACTAGTGAACAGACAATTAAGGGCAGTTAAATACCTATGTACACACAGTAGTGAACGCGCACATACACACTAGTGAACACAGACTAGGGGCAGAGAAATACCCTCATACACACACTAGTGAACATACACACTAGTGAACGCACACACATCAGGGGCAGTAAAATACCAACATACATACATTAGTAAACACACACACACGTGTGAACACACACTAGTGAACAGACAATTAAGGGCAGTTAAATACCCATGTACACACAGTAGTGAACGCGCACATACACACTATGGAAACACAGACTAGGGGCAGAGAAATACCCTCATACACACACTAGTGAACATACACACTAGTGAACATACACACTAGTGAACGCACACACATCAGGGGCAGTGAAATACCAACATACATACATTAGTAAACACACACACACGTGTGAACACACACTAGTGAACAGACAATTAAGGGCAGTTAAATACCCATGTATACACAGTAGTGAACGCGCACATACACACTAGTGAACATTGACTCGGGGCAGAGAAATACCCACATACGCACACTAGTGAGCACAGGTACTAGGGGGCAGTGAAATACCTACATACACACACTAGGGGGCAGTGAGACACCCACATACACAGACTAGTGAACACACACTAGGGGGCAGTGAAACACCCACATATACAGACGAGTGAACACACACTAGGGGGCAGAGAAATACCCGCATACACACACACAAGAGGGCAGTGAAACACCTACATACACACACTAGTGAGCACACCTACTAGGGGGCAGTGAAATACCCACATACACACACTAGTGAACACACACACTAGGGGGCAGTGAAACACCCATATACACACACTAGTGAGCACATGTACTAGGGGGCAATAAAATACCCACATACATAGACTAGTGAACACATACTAGAGGCAGTGATATATCCACATACACACACTAGTGAACACACTTATTAGGGGGCAGTGAAATACCCACATACACACACTAGTGAACACACTTATTAGGGGGCAGTGAAATACCCACATACACACACTAGTGAACACACACATTAGGGGGCAGTGAAATACCCACATACACACACTAGTGAACACACACATTAGGGGGCAGTGAAATACCCACATGTACACACTAGTGAACACACACATTAGGGGGCAGTGAAATACCCACATACACACACACTAGTGAACACACACATTAGGGGGCAGTGAAACACCCACATACACACACTTGTAAACACATAGTAGGGGCAGTGAAATACCCACCTACAGTAGTGAACACATACTATAGGCAGTGAAATACCCACATACACACACTAGTGAACACACACATTAGGGGGCAGTGAAACACCCACATACACACACTAGTGAACACACACATTAGGGGGCAGTGAAATACCCACATACACACACTAGTGAACACACATTAGGGGGCAGTGAAATACCCACATACACACACTAGTGAACACACACACTAGGGGGCAGTGAAACACCCACATACACAGACTAGTGAACACATACTAGGGGCAGTGAAATACCCACCTACAGTAGTGAACACATACTGTAGGCAGTGAAATACCCACATGCACACACTAGTGAACACACACATTAGGGGGCAGTGAAATACCCACATACTCACACTAGTGAACACACAAATTAGATGGCAGTGAAACACCCACATACACAGACTAGTAAACACATAGTAGGGGCAGTAAAATACCCACCTACAGTAGTGAACACATACTTTAGGCAGTGTAATACCCACATACAGACACTAGTGAACACACACATTAGGGGGCAGTGAAATACCCACCTACAGTAGTGAACACATACTGTAGGCAGTGAAATACCCACATACACACACTAGTGAACACACACATTAGGGGGCAGTGAAATACCCACATACACACACTAGTGAACACACACATTAGAGGGCAGTGGGCACACTTGCCCAGAGTGGTGGGCAATCCTATGCACACCCCCGACAGTCTTACTCAAGGGCATTATAGTTGTGTCCTGTGGTTCAGTGGATTTAACCAGCGACCTTCCGATCACAGGCCTGGTTCCCCAAACACCCAGCTCAGGACGGCCCTACTAAAACCTTACATTCCTGGTAACACTATCATTCTGCAGCCACCATCACTCGGTAACCAGGGCATTCCATGGCTGCACTCATTCCACAAGCCTTCCTCTAACTCCGCCCACCACATTCACAGACTGTTTCAGAGCTGAGTTCCAGATAAATCTATGAAGAACTTACCGAAGTTGGACTCCTCGCCCAGTTCCCTGCCGAACTTCTGCATGGCCTCTCCCAGCACGGTCTCAGCCTGTGTGTATCCTGGACCCTTATCCCCACCGCGGATCTTAGACATGGAGCTCATCATGCTCATCTTAGCACGGGTCGCTGCACACACACACAAACATAAACACAAACACATAAACACATAAACACATAAACACAGGTCAACAAAGCTGTTGCTGCTAAGAAGCAACCATTAATATACATATACTACTGTACCAAAGTCTGAGGCTCCTGAGCTGATAGTGTAACAGTGTTTATCTGATCAATAAGTGTATGTTCACCAGTAAGAACAGCAGATCTGATTAGAACAGATGTAAATAATCATACATACAATACAAAGTATCATGAATATGTTATTGTAGAGAAGTAGATCAGATCTTGATCCAGTTTGAAGAACAAAGTTAGGTTCCAGATTTCTCCTGGACGCCCCAGACATTGTATGAATGTGTTCAGTTCCTTCAGCAGCAAATCTTGATTTATCTTAATGAAGTACTGAGCAGTCAAAGCAGGTATTAGATGAGAACTGATAATAATACTGGGTTGTTTAGGAGAAGCTTGGAAAGGAGTTCAATAAACACACTGACGTATGGAAAAGCTCTACTGACTCTATTAATAATGATTAATATTTTAGTTTCACGTTAAGGCGGAAGATCAGATTTGACTAGCCTGACTTCTGCCTATACACTTGGCTGTGTTTACAGATAACAGTATGCAAACCAGTCTAACGTGTTAGCAGAGTGTGTTTGTGTTGTGTTATGGTCTCACCTGGGTTGGGCTGCAGGTACTCCGTGGTTTTGGTCATGATATCCAGCACTGCCCTGCTGGTGACGTCCACTTTCTGCAGGAACGTAACAGAGTTTACGTTATGCTGATTTTTCGAACAGTTGAAAGAAACTTTCATCTTATGTAACTGAGTGCAGCTAGAGTTCGAATAACATGCAGCAGCATCTCAGAAAAAAAACAAAACATGGAGAACAGTTTCTCTGGCACAAGCGATCGGCGGCATGTTCTTTTCCTGATATATTAAAAATAATTGGACCATCTGGCACCTAGAAAGTGAAATATCAAGCGTTCTCTGAGCCATCAGTTCGCTGGAGAGGCTTTTTATCGCCAGTGGGGGAAGAGCAGGGTTTGGTTTGACAGGCTGAAGGCCATCAGATGGGGGAGGGTGGGGGCCCTCGGTGTGATGAGCTGTCAATCACACATACACATACACTGCCATCGTGTTTACAGCCAGTCAGCCTTCAGATTCTCTCAGGTCTACAGATATTACTGTCATTCTGCTGTATGATTAACAGTGTTGGGTGTAATGAGGTGCAAAGTAATGGGTTACAGGGATGTGATTATGTGTGGTGTAGATGCCAATTTAGTCCCAATTTAGTCCCAGTTTAGTCCCAATTTAGTCCCAGTTTAGTCCCAATTTAGTCCCAATTTAGTCCCAGTTTAATTCCAATTTAATCCCAATTTAGTCCCAGCGTCACATGACAGAAAAAAGCAACAAAGCTTGGAAACAGTTTTGTCTGTAGCTTCTATTATAACCACTTCCTACTTGGGACGGCGGCAGTGTTCTGGTCTGGGGAATGTTTTCCTGACGTTCTCTGGACCCACTCATCCATGTGGAAGACCCTCTCAACCGATTAGGGTCTGAATCCATCCTTGCAGATCACGTACACCATACATGCTGATTGTCTTCTCTGGGGCAGATGGGTTCTTCCAGCAAGACAATCAGACACGTCCCATGACTAGAAATGTCCCATATTGGCTGGAAGAGCTGACCAAGACTTCCAATTTCTACCCCAGACCCCAAAATTGAGACTTGAATCCAATTGAGCATCCGTGGGACCACCTGGATGGTGGTGTTGTCTCTATGGATCCTCCTCCACGCTCCCTCCAGCAGCTGTGGGATGCACTGTAGTCAGCATGGCTCCGATACCTGTGACCACCTACCAGGACCTTACTGAGTCTCCCAGTCCGTCTAGCTGCTGTCCATGCTGCACATGGTGATCACTCTGCAGTCTGCCTTCACACGCATATGAACCTGAGTGGCGTCCCGTTCTTAATACATAGGGTTTAACATGATGTCGGCCCAACCTTTGCAGCTATAACAGCTTCAGCTGTTCTGGGAAGGCTCTCCACACGGTTTAGGAGAGTGTTTATGGGAATGTTGGACCGTTCTTCCAGAAGACCATTAGTGAGGTCAGACACTGACGTTGGACGAGAAGGTCTGGCTCAGAGTCTCCGCTCTAATTCATCCCAAAGGTGTTCTATTAGGTTGAGGTCAGGACTCCACACCAAACTAGCTCCTCTATGTCTTTATGGAGCTGCTTTGTGCACTGGTGGGCAGTCATGTTGAAACAGGAAGGGGCCGTCCCCAAACTGTCCCCACAATGTTGGGAGCATGAAATTTTCCAGAATCTGTTGGTCTGCTGAAGCATGAA
>CM038706.1:3276394-3316394 GCA_021613375.1 Megaleporinus macrocephalus | reverse complement strand
CTGAAAAAAAAAAAAAATTCCTCTCCTAATAAACCGCAAATCAAGAAACAAAATATGAGACGACATTTTTTGTTTTTTTGTTATTGTTGCAACAAACAATAACATCTGACAACTTCTTAATCAAAATAAAGTTCCTCCTTATAAATAACCGAACATCACACAGCTCCGTCTGCGCTTCAGAGGAATACGTAGATGATGCGCCCAAGGAGTGTCACATTAACGCCAAAACTCGAGCTCAAAAACGTGAGGTGAAGATATAAAACTGCATGTAAACGTTTCACTGATGAGCGTAAATGTGAAACTCGTGAGCACAGAAAGAGGAACCGCACGAGCGATTTTCATAAACACAATCAAACTGTCTTTTTTCCTCCTTTAATGTTTTTTTGAAATATTTGCGCTCCAGTTTTCAGAGGGGGTGGGATTGACAGTTTGGGGGCGGGGCATGGGCTTCCATTGTGACTCAGCAAACTAGCTAGCGGTGGTAGCCTAGCGTTAGCTAGCTGTTTCTCCAGCTAGTGTCGCCACAGCGGGCGGAAATAATCATACAGTTAAGCCCCGCCCACTTAGAGGGAAGATATGATTGGTCAGTTTTACAGTTATTTGAAATTGGTATGGCTCTGAATTATAACTGCCTGGTCCTCTCTGTACATGAACAGCGGGACCACCAATCACCAACATTCTGGAGTCATCACAGTCCTTATAGGGGGAGACACAGACTCACAGGCTTCCACTTAACCCCTCACACTCCAACACAGATTAAATAGACACGACTGAATAATTTATTTACCAATTTTTTATAATTGTTTAGATGTTGATTGTCAAACTGTAAGTAGATAAAATAAAATTATATATATATATATATATATATATATATATATATATATATATATATATATATATATATATATATATATATATATATATATATATATATGTGTGTGTGTGTGTGTGTGTGTGTGTGTGTGTGTGTGTGTGTGTGTGTGTGTGTGTTAAGAATACTTTAGGCCCTCTGAGGAAAACACATGGCCTTTCTAGACTTAATGTATTAATGAGTCCATTAAATACACGTGATCTATAAATGGTTAAAAGTTTGTGACTATATATTTTGACAGAGTCGTTTAAGAAGCAGCTACGTGTGTTTTAAAGCTCTGCGGTATCTAGAACAGTCTTAGGTTCTACACTGGACGATTAAGAAACTGTTAGCAAAGCGAGTTTTCAAGAGACACTACTGAAAGAAACATGATACACGTGTTAATAATCTATAAATAATCTATAAGATAAGATAAACAGGTAAACAGGTGCTGTCCTGCTGCTGTGTTGATGAAGCTCTATGGGATGTTTGATCTTCAAGGTCTCGTGTATAGCAGTTGTACTGTTGTGATCATCTCCACTGTGCAGAGCTGACAGAGCACCACACTGTTGTGTTTCTGTGTGAAACACTCCCACAACGTTAGATGTAGGTGAGTTTTTGTTTGTAGCTGCAGCTATGAAAAAAAAATGCTAAGTATTTTGAGTCTTTGGTCAAGATTTTGACATCAGATCCCAGATAAAACCTGAGAATCGACTCACTTTAATTAGACCTTCTACAATAAATTACATTTACAATAAATCAGAGTTATATTTATAATTTCACAATATGTAATGCAGCCAATTGTGTGACACCACAGCCTCACAGTATTCTGGGTCTTTCTGTGAACAAGGTGTGGATCGGTTTTGTCCTGTTTAGGTTCAGTAAGCTTTGATCTCTTAGACTGAATATCCTGCTGGGTTGTTGCTTCATTTACAGTTTTTTTTTTATTTCTCATAACATACTGTGTAATATATAAGTTTTACTGAGTGATACAGAGTGATTTACAGAGTGATCTTATTTACTTACGACTAAAGATAATACAGCATTAGAGAAATCATAAGAATGATAATGCAATACACGTGCTTGTCACCACGGCAGCAACTGCCTACATCCTGTAGTGTTTCACAATCTGCCTGAATGTCCTGAAGAATCATAGGAACATTATACAGCAACTTCTAATGAAACAACCAAAGCCACATCGCCCCCTATACTTCCTGTACAGTATTACAGTCTGTGGATCATGTGACCTTTATAGAATATTACACAATTTTAATTAAAGAATGTATCAACTTCACTGAAGCACAAATAAAACAGAAATAAACAGAAATAAACAGAAATAAACAGAAGTAAACATGTTATTTCGTCCCGACACCTAGTGTCACTGATTAAAAAGATATCTAACGGCTAATTTCCAGCTGCTAAACGTGAGTGAGTGAGTGAGTGAGTGAGTGAGTGAGTGAGACCCATATGTTGCTCCTTATATAAAAAGAAAAATCACTCTAGGGGCATTTGTGTTGGGACACACACACACACTAGGGACACACACACACACACACACACACACAGCTATTACATACAGCCACTCATTGCCCTTACCCTGGAGGAAGAAGCTGCTTAAGCACACAATTCACTTTGTAACTGGAGAGGAGAGAGAAAGAAGATAGAAGAGAAGACCCGCGAAGAGAAGAGACGGAAAAACAGAAAGGAAAATAATGAGATAGAGAGATAGATAGAGGTAGAGAGAAATAAAAAAGCTGCAGAGAGAGAGAGGCAGAGAAAGGGAAGAAGAGAGAAAAACAAAGAGAAAGAGTGAGACAGAAATAGCAAGCGAGAGATACAGAAAGAGCAAAATACAGAGACTGAGAGAGAGAGTGAGCGAAAGAAAGAAAGAGAGAAAGAGAGAAAAATAAAGAGAGAGAGAGAGAGATTAAGTACTTTATCCTCCTGCTGGTAGAAGTGGTATATAGTGGAGTTCTATAAATACAGTCACTTAGATTAGGGATGGAGTTTAGTGTTGAACACTGTGTCACTGCCTGAGGCTCACACTCACTCGCTCACACACACACACGCTTACACACACACTCACACACACACACACGCTCACACACACTCTTTCCCTCTCTCACTCTCCCTGAGTCAGTCTGTCACTGCACTAAGAACATGTATCTTTGGGAATTATGAATGGAACCAATCAATGAGCTGGAAACAAAACAGCTTCCTAAGAGCATCACACACACACACACAGTCACGGAAAGATGATCATCTGCTTCACCACCATCATCATCATCATCTACTGTTAGAACAGTGGAGGAGATAGAGAGGACAGAGTAGAGGGAAATATAATAAACAGAGAGGTGCATCCGTGTAGTGAAACACTCACATATACACACACACTAGTGAACACACACACTAGGGGGCAGTAGTCGTGGCCTGAAGGATAGGGATCCGGTCTTGTGACCGGAAGGTCGCCGGTTCGATCCCCAGGATCCCCCAGGCCACGACTGAGGTGCCCTTGAGCAAGGCACCTAACCCCAACTGCTCCCCAGGCGACTCTGGGGAGCAGTGATTTTGCACTGTGTGCAAAATCACATGTGGCTAATTTGAGTGTCTAGTGAGCACACTTGCCCGGACCTACACACTACCACACACACTACCACAGTGTTCGGGGTTAGGTGTCTTGCTCAAGGGCACTTTAGTTGTGTCCTGCCAGTTGATTAGAACCGGCAACCGAGGCTGGTTCCCTAACCTCCACGACTGCTCACCAGCAGAGGTGTCTAGTAATGAAGTACAAATACTTTGTTACCTTACTTACAATATTTTGGTTATTTATACTTTACTGGAGTAATTATTTTTCAGCTGACTTTTTACTACTACTCCTTACATTTACACTCCATTATCTGTACTTTCTACTCCTTACATTTACACTCCATTATCAGTACTTTCTACTCCTTACATTTACACTCCATTATCAGTACTTTCTACTCCTTACATTTACACTCCATTATCAGTACTTTCTACTCCTTACATTTACACTACATTATCAGTACTTTCTACTCCTTACATTTACACTCCATTATCAGTACTTTCTACTCCTTACATTTACACTACATTATCTGTACTTTCTACTCCTTACATTTACACTCCATTATCAGTACTTTCTACTCCTTACATTTACACTCCATTATCAGTACTTTCTACTCCTTACATTTACACTCCATTATCAGTACTTTCTACTCCTTACATTTACACTACATTATCAGTACTTTCTACTCTTTACATTTACACTCCATTATCAGTACTTTCTACTCCTTACATTTACACTCCATTATCAGTACTTTCTACTTCTTACATTTACACTCCATTATCTGTACTTTCTACTTCTTACATTTACACTCCGTTACCAGTACTTTCTACTCCTTACATTTACACTCCATTATCAGTACTTTCTACTCCTTACATTTACACTCCATTATCAGTACTTGCTACTTCTTACATTTACACTCCATTATCAGTACTTTCTACTCCTTACATTTACACTCCATTATCAGTACTTTCTACTCCTTACATTTACACTCCATTATCAGTACTTTCTACTTCTTACATTTACACTCCATTATCAGTACTTTCTACTCCTTACATTTACACTCCATTATCAGTACTTTCTACTCCTTACATTTACACTCCATTATCAGTACATTCTACTCCTTACATTTACACTCCATTATCAGTACCTTCTACTTCTTACATTTACACTCCATTATCAGTACTTTCTACTTCTTACATTTACACTCCATTATCAGTACTTTCTACTTCTTACATTTACACTCCATTATCAGTACTTTCTACTCCTTACATTTACACTCCATTATCAGTACTTTCTACTCCTTACATTTATACTCCATTATCAGTACTTTCTACTCCTTACATTTACACTCCATTATCAGTACTTTCTACTCCTTACATTTACACTCCATTATCAGTACTTTCTACTCCTTACATTTACACTCCATTATCTGTACATTTACATTCCAGTAAAGTTTATTGATAACTTTGAAGTTTGACTTCATTACAATACTTATAGACGACTAGTGATCATATCTTCAGCTCCATGAAACACATGTTAATGTTCAGTAGTAACAGATATGCTTCTTTAATATATTTACATTGTACTAAACTACATTCATGTTTAATGGGTGTATATGAGCTGAAACAGGAAGCCTAGCGCATCCCAAATTTATCAACATTAACATTTTAACATAACATTATAGTCATTATGGTTTTTAGAAGAATGGGGTTTTTGGGGAGGTGGGCTAGTGCACTATAGACCCCTGTGGTGCGGACTAAGCTTTTGTCCTTAATGATATTTTTTTCTTACATTACTTTTACTTTTATACTTTAAGTAGTTCTGAAAGTAGTACTTTTACACTTTTACTGGATTAAAAAGTTTCAGTTGATACTTCAACTTCTACAGAAGTATTTTTAAACCATAGTATCTATACTTCTACCTGAGTAATGAATGTGAATACTTTAAACACTGTTGGCCCTTAACGACAGTGGAATATAATCACATATTTATAGATGTTCTGCAGCCTTTTCAAGGCCACAGGTAAGGATATGACATTCCTGACCTCCGACTAGGAAGTTGGAATTCCAGTTTCAGTCTGATTTCTATCTGCAACGTAAACAGAATGATTTACGCTGAATAGGTGGATAGAAGTGGCTCAACTCCGTTACTCCGAATCTCCCTCTAACAAACTCCTCAAAGCTGGCAGCCCTGAATAAAACCAGTTTTGTGACTGGTGAGGAAGAAAAACCAGCCGGCGTGTTAAAGGAGGGATACACTCTGAACAGTCTGTCCATCCCTCTTAATACTGGGGTTAATGTGTAAGCTCTACATAATTGACTGTCTGATCAACATCAGTCTTGCGTTACTGTGACGACCTGCAGTTAAAGTAACAGCCTCTTTCACACTGACTCACTGTTCAGCGTGTCTGATAATAAACCAATACTGATAGAAATCAATCACCGAGATGTTTGCCGTGTTGGTCGTCTACTAGGTTGCAAAGTTATTTCCAGCTACTACAAGACCATGCATGTGTCATTACTGAGGTTAAGTCTGTACTACACAGTGGAGTCACATTATTATGACCAGCTAATATCCAGAGTGGCCGCTGTGAGCAGCATGGAAGCAGCTAGACGGACTGGGAGACTCAGTAAGGTCCTGGTAGGTGGTCACAGGTATCTGGAGCCATGCTGACTGCAGTGCATCCCACAGCTGCTGGAGGGAGCGCGGAGGAGGATCCCTAGAGCCAACACCACCATCCAGGTGGTCCCACAGATGCTCAGTTGGGTTCAAGTCTGAGAAATTAGTGGTCCAGGGTAGTACTTGGAAGTCTTGGTCAGCTCTTCCAACCAGTGTGGGACATTTCTATCCATGGGACGTGTCTCATTGTCTTGCTGGAAGATCCCATCCGCCCCAGAGAAGACCATGAGCATGTATGGTGTACGAGATCTGCAAGGATGGATTCAGACCTAAATGGGTTGAAAGGGTCTTCCACATGGATGAGTGGGTCCAGAGAATGCCACCAAAACATTCTCCAGACCTGAACGCTGACAACTACATGCTGTCCAAAGTAGGAAATGGTCATAATAATGTGACTCAACTGTGTATTATTTACAATACCAGCAATGTTAGCACTGCAAGATCAAAGCACTACTCTGAACTCACAGAGGAGCTATGGATAAAGTACTCTACAGGATTCTGAATATCCAGCAGGTCTCCTCTATCAAAACGAGGTAAGGGCACTGTGTGAAGAACAGAGTGGAGGAGATGGAGGTGAAGAACAGAGTGGAGGAGGTGGAAGTAATGGATGTGAGGAACAGAGTGGAGGAGATGGAGGTGAGGGACAGAGTGGAGGAGATGGAGGTGAGGGACAGAGTGGAGGAGATGGAGGTGAGGAACAGAGTGGAGGAGGTGGAAGTAATGGATGTGAGAAACAGAGTGGAGGAGATGGAGGTGAAGAACAGAGTGGAGGAGATGGAGGTGAGGGACAGAGTGGAGGAGATGGAGGTGAGGGACAGAGTGGAGGAGATGGAGGTGAGGAACAGAGTGGAGGAGGTGGAAGTAATGGATGTGAGGAACAGAGTGGAGGAGATGGAGGTGAGATGTTACAGTAGATGTTGGAGGTGATGTTGATGTGATGAAGATAGGTTGGAGCTGAACTGAAAGATGAGCTGCTATATATGTGTGTGTATATATTTATATATATATATAATTATATATATATAGTGTGTGTGTGTGTGTGTGTGTGTGTGTGTGTGTGTGTGTGTGTATTGAGAGTGCTGCTTGTTAGAACAGCAGCACCGGTCAGTCACATGAAGACCAATGTGAGAGGAGCACGTGGAGGACAGAGGAATCGTCCGCCCTTCTCTAATCCCACACACACACACACACACACACACACACACACACACACACACAGCTTAAAATACCACTCAGGGCTTCCTGGATTAGACAGCAGCCAGATTACACACACACACACACACACACACACACACACACACACACACACACACACACACACACACACACACACACACACAGAGGTTGGGAGATTAAATTTCCCTATCTGTTTCCACCTGTGAGTCTCACTTCTAATGCTCTTCCTTCTGTGTGTGTGTGTGTGTGTGTGTGTGTGTAATACTTAGTGATCAGTGAGTCGTGGGGAGGAAACAATACTTCTGCTGTGAGGATGTTATGATTTGTGACAGGCTTGTAGCACTGTCCTCACAGTGTGTGTGTGTGTGTGTGTGTGTGTGTGTGTGTGTGTGTGTGTGTGTGTGTGTGTGTGTACGTACATGTGTGTGTGTGTGTGAGAGAGAGAGAGAGAGAGAGAGAGAGAGAGAGAGAGCGCAAGAGCGAGCGAGAGAGAGGCATGACAACTGACTTTGCCAAATCCAAGGAGGCTCCTCTGCCTGTGTGAATAACAACAGGACGCAGCACACTGTCCTCAGACAGGAGACAAAAATGACTCTCTCTAAAACTCAGCAGACAAAAAGCCCAGAGTTTGACACAAGACAGCCGTAACCGAGCACACGGGCAGCAGTCTGGGTTCCGCAGTCATACAGAAACACATGTACAGAGGAAAAAACAACACTCGTCACTTATAAGTCCTGTTAGTGTGAAGAGATGTTACTCCCACGTAACTCGGGAGCATCACTGTCCACTCATCCTGAAGCAGCTGTGTTTAAACGATGTACACAAAAAGTGGAGCAGACAAAGTGTCCACTCACTGTCCACTCTATTAGACACTCCTACTACTTGCTGGTCCACCTTGTAGATGTCAAGTCAGAGACAGTAGCTCATCTGCTGCTGCACAGTTTGTGTTCCTCTAGTCCTTCATCAGTGGACACAGGACGCCGTCCACAGGACACTGCTGTCTGAATAGTATTGGTTGGTGGACGATTCTCAGTCCAGCAGTGACACTGAGGTGTTTAAACACTCCAGCAGCAGCAGCACTGCTGTGTCACTGCAGTTCTGAGAATGATCCACCTCCCTAATAGTATCTGCTCTGTGGTGGTCCTGTGGGGGTCCTGATCATTAAAGAACAGAGTAATAAAGTACAGAGATTCAGCAGACCATGTCTAGACCACTGGAGGTGCTGACCACAGGTTTAACCCCTGAATCGTTATAGATGTTCATATGGATGTAACACTTATTGTTTGTCTGAGTGCTCCTGCACCATATTATTGCCCCCTGCCAATCCCCCCTCCCCCCACAGACACCTAGATTTCCTTACGGACGCCTACAAATACTCATCTCTTCCTTCAAAGCTGCTTCAGATGCAGAGAAAAGTATCATCACACACGGAAAGTTGATGTGCAGTGCAACTCCAGGCTGCTGCGCTATCTGCTGCGTCACTGCTGCTGCCTCACACACTCTTACATAACAGCCCCCTGACACGTGTGTGTGTGTGTGTGTGTGTGTGTGTGTGTTTCTGCTCTGTTGTGCTGATGGAGGAGGGGTGAACCAGATGGCGGCACATGCAGAAGCAAAGGCACCGAGTACATTCAAAAATTAATCAAATAAATAAATAAATAAATAAATAAATAAATAAATAAATAAGACTGAATATCACCAGTTTTAAGCGGCCACTACCACCACGGCAGCGTCCATATGGCTATACACACAGATTAAGACTGTAAACTATGCGCCGTGGACGGCAGGGGAATATCAACAATGTCCAGAAACCCTGCAGACTGGACAAAAAGGACCATCCAGCCTGTTACCAGCTCGGTGGGCTATTAGTGAGTAACCTGTATGTGTGAAATGAGCAGCGTATGCTGCCGGTTAGACGCCGTCACAGCACCAAGACACACTCTGCATACGTCTCAACAGCAGAGCTGTGTACTCAGAGAGTGAGGGAGCTGGACTGACCCACCTACAGTCCAGAACTATAAGACCACTACAAGGCTTCACTCCAAACACTGTTCACTGTCTAGTACTCACTGACTCTGTATCAGCTGTGTAAGTATCACTGACTCTGTATCAGCTGTGTAAGTATCACTGACTCTGTATCAGCTGTGTAAGTATCACTGACTCTGTATCAGCTGTGTAAGTATCACTGACTCTGTATCAGCTGTGTAAGTATCACTGACTCTGGATCAGCTGTGTTAGTATCACTGACTCTGTATCAGCTGTGTAAGTATCACTGACTCTGTATCAGCTGTGTAAGTATCACTGACTCTGTATCAGCTGTGTAAGTATCACTGACTCTGTATCAGCTGTGTAAGTATCACTGACTGTATCAGCTGTGTCAGTATCACTGACTCTGTATCAGCTGTGTCAGTATCACTGTCTCTGTATCAGCTGTGTAAGTATCACTGACTCTGTATCAGTTGTGTATCACTGACTCTGGATCAACTGTGTAAGTATCACTGACTCTGGATCAGCTGTGTAAGTATCACTGACTCTGTATCAGCTGTGTATCACTGACTCTGGATCAACTGTGTAAGTATCACTGACTCTGTATCAGCTGTGTAAGTATCACTGACTCTGTATCAGCTGTGTAAGTATCACTGACTCTGTATCAGCTGTGTGAGTATCACTGACTCTGTATCAGCTGTGTCAGTATCACTGTCTCTGTATCAGCTGTGTAAGTATCACTGACTCTGTATCAGTTGTGTATCACTGACTCTGGATCAGCTGTGTAAGTATCACTGACTCTGGATCAGCTGTATCAGTATCACTGACTCTGGATCAGCTGTGTAAGTATCACTGACTCTGGATCAGCTGTGTATCACTGACTCTGGATCAGCTGTGTAAGTATCACTGACTCTGGATCAGCTGTGTCAGTATCACTGACTCTGGATCAGCTGTGTAAGTATCACTGACTCTGGATCAGCTGTGTAAGTATCACTGACTCTGTATCAGCTGTGTCAGTATCACTGACTCTGGATCAGCTGTGTAAGTATCACTGACTCTGTATCAGCTGTGTAAGTATCTCAGACTCTGGATCAGCTGTGTCAGTATCACTGACTCTGGATCAGCTGTGTAAGTATCACTGACTCTGGATCAGCTGTGTAAGTATCACTGACTCTGGATCAGCTGTGTAAGTATCACTGACTCTGGATCAGCTGTGTCAGTATCACTGACTCTGTATCAGCTGTGTCAGTATCACTGACTCTGGATCAGCTGTGTAAGTATCACTGACTCTGTATCAGCTGTGTAAGTATCACTGACTCTGGATCAGCTGTGTAAGTGTCACTGACTCTGTATCAGCTGTGTAAGTAGTACTGACTCTGTATCAGCTGTGTAAGTATCTCAGACTCTGTATCAGCTGTGTAAGTATCTCAGACTCTGGATCAGCTGTGTAAGTATCTCAGACTCTGGATCAGCTGTGTAAGTAGTACTGACTCTGGATCAGCTGTACCGCCCACTGCATGTGAGCAGTGTTTACTGACCTCAGCTGCCGCTAGTAAACACACCAGGCGGCAGTAAAACAGCACACACACACACTTGCAAACACAATCATTAGGTGGCGGTAAAACACCCACATATACACACACTCTAGTGAACCCACACAAGAGTGGTGGGTGGCCCTATCCTCAGCACTGGGCAGCAGTTGGTGGTTAAGGGCAAATCTATGGCTACCTCTAGCTCACATCTGCCCCAGTTACTGCTGAGTAAGTGTAGATCATGAATTTGGGTTTAAGCTTTCTAGTCTGGTTTCGTTCTCATATGAAAAGGTAAAAAAAAGGAAAAGAAATATATTATTCTCTCTTCATCACATCCAGCCTGTTCTCCAGACAGCTGTGCTAGTTGGACCCAGTTTCCTGCAAAGTGCTAGTGATGTTTTTTCCAGTTCTCATTAAAATGCAGGAATCCAAAGCCACCACTGCTGCTCCGAGAGAGAGAGAGAGAGAGAGAGAGTAGTGAAGATTATTCCCTCTCTCCCTCTCTCTACAGATAAACATTCGTCTTCCTTCCATCATCTCTCGCTCTCATCTCCTCTCACTGGTGGGAGCTGTGGGGATAATACTGCGTGTGTGTGTGCTGAGAGGTGACGGGATGGTGTTTTATCCTGGTGCGAGTGAGCACTGAGGAGCTGCGGATGACTCACAGCTTTCTCAGCATGGACCAGAACTCTCACAGCAACCTCTACTTCTCACACACACACACACACACACACACACACACACACCATAATCACAGTTTCGTTTCTGTAAGTCTCATAAATAAACTAAATCACAGCTCAGAAAATCTTACATAATTCTATATTAACATAATACACTGTAGCATCGGCGGAGAGCAAGACACACGCCATGGCTCTGCTGCAGGACGTGCTCTTTAAGAGTGTGCCATATCATATCGTACACAATAATATATATAATAATATAATAATAATATAATAATGTAACATTTTTTAATTATCGTGAACGATATTATACCCTGAAATATCGTACCATATCACCCATCACTAATTATCACACCAGGTACTACTAGAGACAGATTTTATCAGTTCAGTATCATTCACTTTACTTCAGTCCTGGATATTTGGAGATATTTGGAGTGCATTATTTAGTATCGTGACATTCTGGATCATTGACTTCTGTTACAATCTGATGAAAATTCTTGTATTTTTTAATATCTCAGTTAGGGGTGTGCCATATCATATTATGCAATAACAAATTTTAATTTTCATTTTGTTGCAGTAGTGTATTCTTGAAAAAAAAAATTTCATTCAATGATTTGTCGTATCGCCAAGAGTATCGTTATCACAAAAATACCATGAAATATCGTGATATTATTGTAGGGCCATATCGCCCACCCCTACACATAACTAAGCGAAACAACACTAATCAACATGAGGGGTCCCTATGCTGCAACTCACTCATGTGTTTGTGTTTCCTAATTAACCATAACTTTAGAATGTTAGTGAACAACATAGTGTACAAGTCTAAGTGTATGTTGACCAGTAAGAACAGCAGATCTGATTAGAACAGATATAAATAATCATACATACAATACAAAGTAACATGAATATGTTATTGTGAGAGAAGTAGATCAGATCTTGATCCAGTTTGAAGAACAAAGTTAGGTTCCAGATTTCTCCTGGACGCCCCAGACATTGTATGAATGTGTTCAGTTCCTTCAGCAGCAAATCTTGATTTAGCTTAATGAAGTACTGAGCAGTCAAAGCAGGTATTAGATGAGAACTGATAATAATACTGGGTTGTTTAGGAGAAGCTTGGAAATACATATATATATATATTAGTTCTACCTGCTCACCCACTGTGTGTGTTGCTATGATGTACTGTCGCCTTTGCCTTCAGATAAAGTGTATTTGTTTAGTGTTTATGGGTCTGACATTATTTATACTGTTTGAAAATTTTGTGATAACAGGACCAATAAAAATGCTCCAAAAAACAGTACGGTGGTGTAGTAGTTAGTATGGTGGTGTAGTGGTTAGTATGGTGGTGTAGTGGTTAGTATGGTGGTGTAGTGGTTAGTATGGTGGTGTAGTGGTTAGTACGGTGGTGTAGTGGTTAGTACGGTGGTGTAGTGGTTAGTACGGTGGTGTAGTGGTTAGTATGGTGGTGTAGTGGTTAGTATGGTGGTGTGTAGTGGTTAGTATGGTGGTGTAGTGGTTAGTATGGTGGTGTAGTGGTTAGTACGGTGGTGTAGTGGTTAGTATGGTGGTGTAGTGGTTAGTACGGTGGTGTAGTGGTTAGTATGGTGGTGTAGTGGTTAGTATGGTGGTGTAGTGGTTAGTATGGTGGTGTAGTGGTTAGTATGGTGGTGTAGTGGTCAGTATGGTGGTGTAGTGGTCAGTATGGTGGTGTAGTGGTTAGTATGGTGGTGTAGTGGTTAGTATGGTGGTGTAGTGGTCAGTATGGTGGTGTAGTGGTTAGTACGGTGGTGTAGTGGTTAGTATGGTGGTGTAGTGGTCAGTATGGTGGTGTAGTGGTCAGTACGGTGGTGTAGTGGTTAGTATGGTGGTGTAGTGGTTAGTACGGTGGTGTAGTGATTAGTATGGTGGTGTAGTGGTTAGTACGGTGGTGTAGTGGTTAGTACGGTGGTGTAATGGTTAGTATGGTGGTGTAGTGGTTAGTACGGTGGTGTAGTGGTTAGTACGGTGGTGTAGTGATTAGTATGGTGGTGTAGTGGTTAGTATGGTGGTGTAGTGGTTAGTATGGTGGTGTAGTGGTTAGTATGGTGATGTAGTGGTTAGTATGGTAGTGTAGTAGTTAGTACGGTGGTGTAGTAGTTAGTATGGTAGTGTAGTGGTTAGTACGGTGGTGTAGTGATTAGTATGGTGGTGTAGTGGTTAGTATGGTGGTGTAGTGGTTAGTATGGTGGTGTAGTGGTTAGTATGGTGATGTAGTGGTTAGTATGGTAGTGTAGTAGTTAGTACGGTGGTGTAGTAGTTAGTACGGTGGTGTAGTAGTTAGTATGGTAGTGTAGTGGTTAGTACGGTGGTGTAGTGGTTAGTATGGTGGTGTAGTGGTTAGTATGGTGGTGTATTGGTTAGTATGGTGGTGTAGTGGTTGGTATGGTGGTGTAGTGGTTAGTATGATGGTGTAGTGGTTAGTACGGTGGTGTAGTGGTTAGTATGGTGGTGTAGTGGTTAGTAAGGTGGTGTAGTGGTCAGTATGGTGGTGTAGTGGTCAACACTGCCTCCTCACAGTAAGATGATCTGGGTTGGATTCCCGGTCTGGGTGGTTCTGTGTGGAGTGTATATGTTCTCTCTGTGTTTGAGTGGGTTCCTCCGGGTACTCCGGTTTCCTCCCACAGTCCAAACACATGTATGTTAGGATCCTCACTCTAGACTGACTGTAGGTGTGAGTGTGTGTGTTGACCATGTGATGGACTGGTGACCTGTCCATGGTGTACCTTGCCTTCACCCGATGAAGCTGGGATTGACTCCAGCCCCCCCGTGACCCCGACTTAATAAAGTGGAAGATAATGGATGGATGAATAATCACAGTTTTAGATTTAGAGGTGTTTGATGTCTAGTTCAGCGGGGTTATTACTGAAAGCTGTCAGGTCAGGCTTGAGCTTGTTTAGCTAAAGTAAGTTTTACTCCCACACCAGACTGGTCTGGCCAAAATGCCAGCAGCGCCCGTGGCCCCGTCCACGTTCAGGGCCAAAACTTTCCACAACAAACAGGTTTAAGACTCTAAGAAAGCCAGTTTCCCACCGCAGAGCATACTGGCTCCATACTGACTCTATACTGGCTCCTTACTGGCACTCCAAAGATTAAATGACTCATAAAACTGTGTTGTGCCTCCATGTATCTTACAGTGCCTTTTATTTATTTCATCACTTCTTACAGCATTTCAATGAATTCATTTCATCATTTAGGCGTCCATGAATTCCTCAGTTTACTGGTTTTTAATCAACACAAATCCTGATTTCAGTTTTATTATTTAATTTATTAATAAAAATCATGTTTGTATCACTGCCTTAACACACAACATGGCTCAGAATGAACCCCTACGTGTTTACTATGGAGCTTCATAGGACTTATCAACATTTGTAAACATTCTCAGTTTGAGGAACAAGGGATGAGTTTACAAAATGTAGAGGAGTGAGGGTCAGTGTGTTTGGGGGTCTGCTCTGAGTGAGTACAGACAGTTTGGAGTCTGCAGGTTAAATGAAACCATGCTGTTTGGCTGAGCTCGAAAATGAATGGGACTCTATGGGAGGAAAAGAGGGATGAAAAAATGACAAACAGACGAGTGCTGGTGGAACCAACACTGCAGTCGTGGTCGGGGGTCTGCCTGCGTATGTGACATGGTGTCTGTGGGGCGAGCAGAAGTTCAGTAGATTGGCATGTACTTTTCCATCTTATTCATTCTCTATGGGGAAAAATTCCAGAAAATCTGTTGTTATCCGAAATCCGTGCATCCGATCAAAAAGCTGTACACAAGCCAGAATCACACAATCAGACTGAACAAGCTAGAGCTGGAACAGAGTTGATATATCTGCATGGTGAAAGCAAAAAAACAATGACAATATAATAAAACTGAGGACGTCCCCAGTCATCTGAGACATAAGGACTCCATACCAAACACTGGAATTCCTCGTCATCCCAGCGATCCAGAACAAGACTCGCATAAAGGTGTGGTTTCAGTTTTGATTACTGCAAATTAGAATCAGACCATGAACTTGGCCTCATATAAGAAGGGAATAGAAACGTGGTGTAATCACTGTGTGGAAGCCCCGCCTGACCCTTCCAAACGTGTCCTGGTACTGAGTGTACCTGTCTCGCTGCCGCCTGACGGGATTATCCACCTGCGGTCGGCACCCAGACAGAGGGAGCATCTCAGGAAAGTCATTTTCCAAGCAGCTCCAAATCACAGAGACTATGAAATCTGCATGACGCACAACAACGTCCGCTCATTCAGATCCAAACGCTGATCTATCGGGTCCCGAGCTCAGGATTCATCCCTGCTTTCCTCATACCACAGGGAATGGATCAGCTGGCAGGAGCCAGAGCTACAAATAGCCTGCAAAGACTTAATCGCCTCTAGCGGCAGGCGCGTATAATTCACTCAGGTCACTTACGCTGCTGTCTTCTGGAAGGTTCCCTGTAGTGATTTGCTGCTGTGGCCCTATAACGTCATTATTAACACTACCGAGTGGAACTGAAACACACACAGCCGAGTTTATGGTGTGGAAGGAATGAGCCCGGATTGGGTAACTGCCTGCATTCACTTCTGCTTGTTAGGTTTGATGCATTTAGTCTGACTCTAATGAGAATAAGCAAACAAATCATCTATAAAGAATAAATAAAATACTCAAACATTCAATTACATGCCTTGAAATGTGACTCTCTGACACATCATACCGACACTGTGTCACTGTGGCTTTGGGTCTTATGATATCTATTGTACCAGCCAACATGGAGACAAATCACAGCAGCATGTTATGACTTTATATGTGGTGTATATGTTCCCCTGGTGTACACTCTAGGGCCACTCTTATTCTGTGTGTATATATATATATATATATAAAAATCTGCTGCTTAATATTAATATTCCACCTGGATCCACGCTCTGCTGTTCCTAGAAGGAAACACTTTTCAGATGTGGCTCTTCCGGAGCTGTATTAAGCGCTTTACTCCCACATAGACCAACTTCTAATTTAGATAAAAATATTATACTGTTTCATATGAGCTCGTTAAAAATGGTAATAAACCAGTTTAGACCATGTTTCATGACTTGCTTGCCCTAATAACTACATGTAGCCCTGCCGTGGCATATAGCCCCGATCGATATCGGCTATCGGCTGATCGCGCTGAAAAAAATCAGGTTAATTTAAAAATATACCCATACATACATTATTTTATTTATATATATATATATATATATATATATATATATATATATATATATATATATATATATATATATATATATATATATATATAGAATCAGAAATCAATGATGATACATATTTGTGGCCCATGCTGCCCACTACAAGAGTGCTTTATGTTATTTCAATTAATGTAATATTGTCTATTTGTTGAGCATTTTGTATAATAATAATAATAATAATAATAACAACAACATTATTAAATAATACTGTAAAAAAGATTTTAAAAAATACTTTTGACATCTTGATCTTTTGAGTGCAAAATGAGCTATACAGTTGATTTCAATGCTCCAAACACCAAAGAAGCAGGTGAGGCAGCTTCTGCTCTTCTGAAGTAAATCTGGATAGAAGTCACTTTAATACGCTGGTTGACTCAATATTACACCACTACAGTCATATAACACTCAATCCAGGCTGAATTCAATCATCTAACATGTCATAATATTAATAATGGATGTTGCTTACACTGAAATAAGGGGCTCATCACTTCAGCTGGGACTGAATTAGGACAGAAGCTATTACATAACAACAGCTCTCAAATTCATAATCATATCCATAAACTCCAGGTATTAGAGAAACATCCTAAACTTCCTAAACACTGTCCTAACTTTACGGGCCCCAAATGTGTTCTAAAGTTTTATGCAGTGACTGGAGAGCCAGTTCACGATAACTACAACCAGTATAATCACATTACATTGATCTACACTGGGAAGTTTCCACTTCAGGTCTTCTGATAACAGCATATTAAAAACTGCAGAAATGATTTCCAGCGTCCGCTCTCGTTTCCCTCCTGCGTTAATGTGGACGCACACTGCTCAGATTAAATATTACAGCCAGGGTGTGAGGGCATAATACTGGATCACACAGACATATAAACACTACAGATTACACTGGTGGCTGTCATGATCATAACATTTTAATTGAAATGAATTAATGAATACATTAATTAATTAATTAATTGTAATTGTTATTGACACTTTAATTTTTCAATTGTCAAAATTACATGCACCTAATGAAGTACAAGAGTCAGACCACATTAGCTGATCTTGTTTGCTGGCTGTGTGTGATTAATATCTAACACTGGTTGTACTGGCAGATTGATACACTACACAGTTAATACACAGTTAATACACAGTTAATACACCACTATTACTCAGTGCTGCCCTCTAAACAGGTCAGCATCGACTCAGTGATACATTTTACTGCTTTATTTTATTTCAGTGTATATACTGAGAGCACTCAGCTTAACACCCACTTAACACTCTGCTTGTTGCACTAACAAAGAGTCTTATGTAATGTTATGTAATTGTGATTAGGCGATGATGTAATAATCGTGACAACACAAGTTGTTTCTATCCGTAAATAACAGAATCTTTCACTTTAGTTCAAAGAATTTAGAATTTAGAAATATTTGACACCTGTGTTCAAACACAGTGAAATCTGACCTCCGTATTTTACCCATCCGTACAGTCAACCACCCACATGCACACACACTAGTGAACATACACACTAGGGGGTAGTGAAACACCCACAGACACACACACACACACGAGGGCGGGGAAACACACACATACACACACTAGGGGGCAGTGAACCACCCACATACACACAAACTAGTGAACATACACACTAGGGGGCAGTGAAACACCCACATACACACACACACACACGAGGGCGGAGAAACACACACATATACACACACTAGCAAACATACACACTAGGGGGCAGTGAAACACACACACACACACACACACACACACACACACTAGTGAACATATACACAATAGGGGGCAGTGAACCCCCCATATACACACACACTAGGGGGCAGTGAAACACACATACACTAGTGAACATAGTGAAACACCCACATACATACACACACACACACACACACTAGTGAACATATACACACTAGGGGGTAGTGAAACACCCACATACACACACACACACTAGTGAACATACACACAAGGGGGCAGTAAAACACCCATATACACAAAGACTAGTGAACATACACACTAGGGGGCAGTGAAACACCCACATACACACACACACACTAGTGAACATACACACAAGGGGGCAGTGAAGCACCCACATACACACACACACTAGTGAACATACACACTAGGGGGCAGTGAAACACTCATATACACACACACTAGGGGGCAGTAAAACACCCAAATACACACAGACTAGTGAACATACACACTAGGGGGCAGCGAACCCCCCACATACACACACAAAAGGGGGCAGTAAAACACCCACATACACACAATAGTGAACAGGCACACTAGGGGGCAACGAACCACCCACATACACACACGCACACACACCAGGGGGCAGAGGAACACACACATATACACACACTAGCAAACATACACACTAGGGGGCAGTGAAACACACACACACTAGTGTACATACACACACTAGGAGGCAGTGAACCCTCCCACATACACACACACTATGGGGCAGTGAAACATCCACATACACAAACACACCCACACACACACACATTAGTGAACATACATGCTATGGGGCAGTGAAACACCCACATACACACACACACACACTAGTAGATATAGCCTTATCCACAGTACCCGGGGGGCAGTTGGGGGTCTTACTCAAGGCCACTTCAGTCATGTCCTGACGGTTCAGGGGCTCGAACCAGCAACCTTAAGGTCACAAGGCTGGTTCCCCAACATTCAGCTCACGACGGCCCTCCTGCCACAAATACTTAAACTATTAAAAATCAATACTGTGTTCTGGACCGACACCGAATCACCAGACGTTCTATCACCAAACTCTAGATCTGATATCACAGACACTGCAGATGACCCGCTTTTCACTTCCTGTTTCTGCCTCTGAAAAAAATCTCTCAACACATCTCAGATCAGGACAGAAACTCTGCTCTCGGTGACGCAGCTCTCGTAATCGTGTCCTGCCCGCAGAGAAAGATTTAAAATTCCTGTCACTCTCCGAAGCCCTGCTTTCCCTGCCGGTCAGATCTGATCTTTGTCTTGCAATCTAAACTGCAAGCAATCGCATCTAATCACATAATTCTAGTTCAAATTCAGAGCACTTCCATACAGCGACCCAGCCACTGCAGCAAATAGATCAGATTACGATCCAGAGGCACTGATCAGATCAGGTTCCAAACAATCTAATGACAGCTGCTGCTCACTGTTATGTCATTTCCTTTCATAATAGTTTAAACCTTGTTTTGAAGAACGCTGTTCAAACGAGACCTGGAGGTCAGTGTTTTTGTTTATAGTATACATTAGTACAAACATTTTTTAAATTATTGTTTCCTGATAAATAGCAGCCTGAGAGAAGAGCAATACAACCAATATGAGCCCCCTCGCGGAGCTCTGTGACCTTTTTTAATGACCACTCCCCTGCGCCGTGGGGCCCATACAGATCCTGCCTCTGGGACGAAGAGTTAAAGATCCGGTCCATAAAAAAAGAGTATCGTATGAAAAACAGAGTGGAGGAGATGGAGGTGAGGAACAGAGTGGAGGAGATGGAGGTGAGGAACAGAGTGGAGGAGATGGAGGTGAGGAACAGAGTGGAGGAGATGGAGGTGAGGAACAGAGTAGAGGAGATGGAGGTGAAGAACAGAGTAGAGGAGATGGAGGTGAGGAACAGAGTGGAGGAGATGGAGGTGAGGAACAGAGTAGAGGAGATGGAGGTGAAGAACAGAGTAGAGGAGATGGAGGTGAAGAACAGAGTAGAGGAGATGGAGGTGAGGAACAGTGTGGAGGAGTTGGGGTTGAGAAACAGAGTGTAGGAGATGGAGGTGAAGAACAGAGTGGAGGAGATGGAGGTGAGGAACAGAGTGGAGGACAAGGAGGTGAGGAACAGAGTGGAGGAGATGGAGGTAAAGAACAGAGTGGAGGAGATGGAGGTGAGGAACAGAGGGAAGGAGATGGAGGTGAAGAACAGAGTGGAAGAGATGGAGGTGAAGAACAGAGTAGAGGAGATGGAGGTGAAGAACAGAGTAGAGGAGATGGAGGTGAGGAGCAGTGTGGAGGAGTTGGGGTTGAGAAACAGAGTGTAGGAGATGGAGGTGAAGAACAGAGTGGAGGAGATGGAGGTGAGGAACAGAGTGGAGGATATGGAGGTGAGGTACAGAGTGGAGGATATGGAGGTAAAGAACAGAGTGGAGGAGATGGAGGTGAGGAACAGAGTGAAGGAGATGGAGGTAAAGAACAGAGTGGAGGAGATGGAGGTAAAGAACAGAGTGGAAGAGATGGAGGTGAAGAACAGAGTGGAGGAGATGGAGGTGAGGAACAGAGTGGAGGACATGGAGGTGAGGTACAGAGTGGAGGAGATGGAGGTAAAGAACAGAGTGGAGGACAAGGAGGTGAGGTACAGAGTGGAGGAGATGGAGGTAAAGAACAGAGTGGAGGAGATGGAGGTGAGGAACAGAGGGAAGGAGATGGAGGTGAGGAACAGAGGGAAGGAGATGGAGGTAAAGAACAGAGTGGAGGAGATGGAGGTGAAGAACAGAGTGGAAGAGATGGAGGTGAAGAACAGAGTAGAGGAGATGGAGGTGAAGAACAGAGTAGAGGAGATGGAGGTGAGGAGCAGTGTGGAGGAGTTGGGGTTGAGAAACAGAGTGTAGGAGATGGAGGTGAAGAACAGAGTAGAGGAGATGGAGGTGAGGAGCAGTGTGGAGGAGTTGGGGTTGAGAAACAGAGTGTAGGAGATGGAGGTGAAGAACAGAGTGGAGGAGATGGAGGTGAGGAACAGAGTGAAGGAGATGGAGGTGAGGAACAGAGTGAAGGAGATGGAGGTGAGGAACAGAGTGAAGGAGATTTTATATACAGACATTGTGAGAGAGTGTGATAGCGCCCCCTATGTGGCAACAACCTAATTTTAGAAATGTTATAATTAACCTAGAGCAAAATGAGATGCAACACTTCAGCATTACTGAGGATAAGCATTACTGTCTTCCACTACACACTGTTGACACCTGTAAACAACTATTTACCAACAATAAGGCTTCCGATGAGGCTTGTATTCACAATGCTGTATAAATGCATCTATAAGACTTCATATAGCATGCATAATACCTTATAATGCATAGCATGAGCCTATATAATTATAATTGATTATAAATGGACATCATTAAACGCATAACACTTTATAAAGCAAGAGAATCTATAATGTCAGGCTTCAGAATGCATTATAATACCCACTGATTAGAACACTGTAAACTTCAATATGGTGATGCTTTCTGTACAGACCCATCAAAACGAACAGAAAGAGTCTAACTGAACATATGTTATAATGCGTTATAGCACCTGACTTTAGGAAGTCACTACATCGTTTAGCAGCTACAAACAATCGCTCACGTGCATCTAAAGTTGTGGATCAGTTCAGTGTACACTGAACTGTATCAATAGCTGTAGCCCTTAAATAAATAAATAAATAAATAAATATATATATATATATATATATATATATATATATATATATATATATATATATATATATATATATATATATAATAAAAACACACTCACATTAGAGTAATTTAAAATTTAGTCATTAGATTAATCGACTATTAAAAACAAATAAAAAAAACATACACTTATGCCTGATATTATAATATGATGTTGATACTATTAAATACCTTATAACTTTATAAGGCATTATTATAATACTATTATAATACTGGATTCATAAGCAGTGTTTCTAATTTATGCAGAGGCAAAAAAAAGAAAAGCTCTTGGCGTCTGAAGACAGATCTCTGAAAAGAAACGTTCACAAGTTCACGAGATCCTGAGATTCTTCAAGCGCTCCTCATGTGTATCGCTGTCGTGTCCTGAAGGGTGGTGCGTGGCTAGAGATTACTGATTACGCAGTAGTCAGAAACCTGTGTTTTCCGGGATCCGGTCACTCCAGGAGACGAGGCTCGTGTGCTCGGAGCTGGCGGCAAACAGACAATGGCTTTAAAATATGGAAATCTGCCAAAATATATGCTAATCCTCTTAGCCGCGGTCATGAACCTCTCCGGAGAGTAAAAATAAGAGAGCACTACGAGAACATGATACTCAAAAGCAGACGAGATTCATCTCACAGCCTGAACGCACACTCAGATAAAGCAGAGTGTGACTCAAGGAGTGCACAGCAGCACAACAAACACACACCACCTGAACACACCAGAGCAGGTGAACAGATCCAGTGAAACCAGGTACTCGGAGATTTCTTAAATGATGCTGCTTATATAGAGTTTTAAATCATACACTGGGGGCAGTGATACACACACATACACACACACACACTAGTGAACACACACACCAGGGGACAGTAAAACACCCACATACAAAAACACTAGTGAACACACACACTGGTGAACACACAAACTAGTGAACACACACTAGGGGACAGTAAAACACCTACATACAAAACACTAGTGAACACACACACTAGTAAACATACACACTAGGGGGCAGTGATACACCCACATACAAACACACTAGTAAACACACCCACTAGGGGGCAGTGATACACCCACATACACACACACTAGTAAACACACACACTAGGGGGCAGTGATACACCCACATACACACACACTAGTAAACACACACACCAGGGGGCAGTGATACACCCACATACACACACACTAGTAAACACACACACCAGGGGGCAGTGATACACCCACACACACACTAGTAAACACACACACCAGGGGGCAGTGATACACCCACATAAGTAAACACACACACACTAGGGGACAGTAAAACACCCACATACACAAACACACTCGTAAACACACACACACACACCAGGGGGCAGTGATGCACCCACATACACACATAATAGTAAACACACACACTAGGGGACAGTAAAACACCCACATACAAAAACACTAGTGAGCACACACACTGGTGAACACACACACAAGTGAACACACACTAGGGGACAGTAATACAGCCACATACACACATACCAGTGAACACACACACTAGTGAACACACACAATAGGGGGCAGTAATACAGCCACATACACACATACTAGTGAACCCACACACTAGGGGGCAGTAATACACCCACACACACACACACACACACACACACACACACACACACACACACACACACACACACACACACACTAGTTAACACACACACACTAGAGGCAGTAAAACAACCCTCCCACACACACACACACACACACACACACACACACACACACACTAGTAAACAAACACACTAGAGGCAGTGAAACACCCACCTGCCTAGCTCATCAACAGTACCCGGGGAGCAGTTGGGGGTTAAGGGTTTTGTTACAGGCACTTCAGTTGCGTCCTGACGGTTCAGGGGATAAAACCGACGACCTTCCGCTCACAAGGCTAGTTCCCACACAAGGTTAGGTTCTCACCTAGAAACAGTGTTCAGCAGCCGCTAGCCCAACAGAGCGACGCATTTTACTAGGCACATTAGCAGCATCGCTGCTTCGTACTGCTGAGCACGACTCAAGACTGTCCGCCATAAATCACCATTTAAACCGCCGCCTAGAAGGTGAGGAAGATAAATGTGTTGTCGCTGAAGCAGCTCGAGATTCAGGCGCTGAAATTCTGCCACTTGGAGCGAAAGCCGCCCAGCTTCGAATCAAAATCAATACAGAAGCCAGAGCACACAGCTCACTGTCTCACAGTGCGGCAGGACAGGCCCTCAACCAGACAAAACAACAGCAGAACTATTTTTATTAAACGTCTGGGCCTAAATTAGACGCTGTTGAATTTCTCTCCAGGCTGGAGCTCTGGTTTTAGATCAGATTAGTCTCACCTCAGGCTACGGAGCCAGTCCGAGCTCCAAATCACGGAAATAACCGGGGCTACTGTCTGCAGCATCCTTTACACTTATAAATTCAACAAATACTGCATCATTTTTCAACCTAACCTGCATCGTACTAGGGCTGTGTTTTGGGAAGAACCTGGCGATACAGTACGTATCGTGATACAGCGGTTACGATTCAATATAATGTGATTTTGCAAGCAAAGTGATATATTGAGATTTTTCAGGTCCTACTATTAAAACACACCACTGTATGAACAGGTTTATCAATGCTTACAATAGCACTGCACCCTTGTGCTGCTTGTTAATATTGGAGTGGAGCTGAAAATGGATTACAACACTGCCATCTAGTGGTCAGAGGTTTAAACACAACACACACTGATTCTCTGTCTGCCAGGAATCTGTGTATCAATACAGTGTTTCTGAAAATCGATACAGTATCACCAAACATAATATCCCGATATTCGATATCTCAAAATTTTCTTACACCCCTACATCATACAGTCAGTTTCCACAGACAACAACATCAGCATGTTTTTCTCTACCTAGGGAACACCAGACAACCTGCTGACTAGGGGTGGGCGATATGGTCCTATCATAATATCACGATATTTCATGGTATTTTAGCAATAACGATACTCTTGGCGATATGACAAAAGATTGAATTAAAAAAAAAATTTCAATAATACACTACCGCAACAAAATGAAAATTTAATTTTTCTTATTGCATACGATATGACATGGCACACCCCTAACTGAGATACTAAAAAATACAAGAATTTTTTCTTGTATTTTGGTGTGAAAATCATCACAATAATAAGCAGCACAAGGGCGCAGTGCTACTGTAAGCTTTCATATAGTCTTTTAATAGTAGGAATTTAAAAATCACAATATAATTTTAAAAAAATCACAATATAATTAAAAAAAAAAATCACAATATAATTTAAAAATCGCAATATATCACTTTGCTTGCAATGTCGCAGTATATCACTAGATATTAAATCGGGACTGCTGTATCACAATGCGTATCACCAGGTTCTTGCCAACGCACAACCCTACAAGTGAGCCCTATGTGCTCTGATTGGTCAGCTCACACTCTCTGTTCTTATTGGTCAATTACCAGAGCAGCCGGAGGTAGCATCAGCACCTGCTTTTAACTGGCAATACAGTATGTATACTGATACAGCGGCCCTGATTCAATATACGGTGATGTATTACTATACCACCCCTATAGGCAACCAATAAGGAGTGTGTTACGAGATGATGTCACATTGTAACAGAGACAATGGCTGGAATTCCAATAAAAATTGTTTGTCACTCTGTTCTTAAATGGTCAGGGCACCCGCAGGACCACCACAGTGCAGGTACTATTTGGAAGGTGGGTCATTCACAGCACTGCAGTGACACTGACGTGGTGGTGGTGTGTTAGTGTGTGTTGTGTTGGTGTGAGTGGATCAGACACAACCTAATCATGGATAAAATCAAGAGTTTCTAGTGCTTCTTGTGGCTGCTGCACACAATATGGCTTAACTAGAGAGAAGACAAACAACCACAGACATTGCCTGGAGGTTCTGCTTGCTAGGGGACTTGTAGCTACAAGAGAGGCAGCAGGGTCCCTTCAGCCAAGTACAATGAAAAAACCTGCAGCTGACAGAATCTGGAGTCGACTCCAAGTATTTCAGATCTTATAGTCCTCGGCCAAGAGTTGATTCCAAACCCCAGACGTGTTGAAGTTCAGCTCAAGGACGCTTTGATAACACACAACTTATACACTTATACACAATTTCCCAGACCACCATATAGAGTCACTTAGCAAGTGCATAACAAATCCATACTTTAAGGAAGATCTCACTCCTCAACTATAGTGCATCACACAGATGGCTGGTCTGGGAAGCCTTGAAGGCCAGAAACGTCATCTGTTTTTCGTGCATTTTCGTGCATTTTCGTGCAGCTGAACACCATCAGTCCAGGCAGCTGCACAGCTGCAATGCAGCATCGCCCTAGCAGCCTAGCCAGGTAGTTGTGAAGTAGAGCCACTTAGGCACTCATTGCTCCAGTACAGGGCTGCTCATGCATGCAGCCGAACACCTCCAGTCCAGGCAGCGCCATAGCGGCAATATAGCATCATTCAAGCCTCTAACCCGAGCGGACATGTAGCTGTGAAGTAAAGGCCTCATAGCTTCACTGTAGAGCTGCTTATACATGCAGCCAAACACCACCAGACAGCTTCACAGGAGTGTGGGCACATGTGGGTCTAATCTAGCCTTAGTAGTGCTGCTCATCTCCAGGCAGCCCCATAGCCCTGTAGCTGTGTCATCCAAGCAGCTGACCCAGGCAGTCATGTAGCTGGGACATAACATCGCTCAGGCAGCCGGCCAATAAGGCCTCGTAGCTCCTGCTGCTCATGCATGAAGCAAAACAAAACCAGTCTAGGCAGCTTCAAAGTTGCAATGCAGCAACACCCAAGCAGCCGCCAAGGCAGCCATGTGGCCACAAAGTACCACTGCTTAGGTAGCCCATAAGGCCTTGCAGCTTTGGCATGGTGATGCTCATGCATGCAGCCAGACACCATGAGCCTAGACAGCCACAGGCACTGCCAAGCAGGCAGCTACGTAGCTAAGATATAGGTTTAAGCAGGCAAGCAGTCCAGGCAGCCTTATAGCCACAATGCACCATCACTCAGACATTCACCAGCTAGCTATATATATATATATATATATATATATATATATATATATATATATATATATATATATATATATATATATATATATATATATATATATAGTGGACATCAAACAGCCAACAAGGAAATATTAATTCTTACACGGACAATACAAAACAAATGAAAACTTACTAACTTCATAAGCCTTATAGCCACGTTACACTATCACTCCGACATCCACCTGCTATATATATTATTTATTACTGTAGTAATATATATATATATATATATATATATATATATATATATATATATATATATATATATATATATATATATATATATATATATATATTACTAATATTAGCGTGAACTTTTCTAGGTATAGGGAATACAAATAGAGAAAAAAGAGCAGGAGATGCGTTGATGCCACTTGTTGGACAAACCAAACAGCAGGAACAGCAGTTAAATACACTATTATTAGAAGTCACTCCTTGATCAGCTCACTTCTACCCCCATTCATCACTGCTCAGCTTCACCAGTACACCAGCCAAGTGGAGCTCCAGTAAAGTGGCCAGCGGGTATATTTATTTTGGATTAAAGATGTAAGGAGTGATGAACTTCCACATATTCCATCCAGTAGGTTCTCACAGATTACAGTAGCAAGCATAGTGAGCAGAGTACTAAATTAAGGTACCGAGTTCTCAGAGCCCGAGGACGTGGCAGTGATAAGCTGCTGTCCATCAATGAAGAGCCTCCTGGGCGCATGTCATTCATGGCAGGCTGATAAGGAGCTGGAGTTCCGCCCTGAAATCCTTCCTTACACAAGATGCTCGGCTAATCTAGCCATCTCGGGGCATTCCTCGAAGTCCGGGTGAAGCTCAGGCTCCATGTTCGTTCTAATCCTTTCCAACAGGAAGACATTAATATTCAGAATACACCAAGATATTGATGAGTCATACAGCAGCACACATGACTGTGAGAGGTTTCTCCTGGACAAGTGTCTATTTACAAACACCTTTCTGGATGATTAAATTATAAATAAATCGATTAAATCATAAATATCATTGCTGTTTAAAGAAAACCGTTATATTTTTTATATTTAATCTACACTATCAGTTAAGAGTTTGGATCCAGGTTCTTCTTATGTGTACTATATTAATAGTACTAATATTAGTGAATAAGTGTGAAGAGATCAGAACTATAGAATAGTCGGTATGGAATTATTCCTGGAGCAGAATTAAACATCTGGTTGTGTTTAAAGAATGTTTAGAGGGTCTTTTTTTATATATATATATATATATGTATGTGTGTGTGTAGCTCAGGCTCCATGTTCTTTTTAATCCTTTCCAACAAGAAGTTATTAATATTCATAATACACCAAGATATTGATGAGTCATACAGCAGCATATACAATTGTTAGACTTTTCTGCTGGACTGCTGTACCTTTCTGACACAGCCGGACACCAACAGTGTAAACGGCAGCAGCTGCAGTCAAATGTAGCAAAAGCAGAATATATATATATATATATATATATATATATATATATATATATATATATATATATATATATATATATATATATATATATATATATATTGTAGGGCTGTGTATTGGCAAAAACCTGCCGATACAATACGTATCGTGATATATTGCGATACTGCAAGCAAAGTGATATGTTAAATGTTTCTATTAAAACACACCACTGTATGAACAGGTTTGTTTACAATAGCACTGCGCCCTTGTGCTGCTTGTTAATGTTGGAGTGGAGCTAAAAATGGATTACAACACTGCCATCTAGTGGTCAGAGGTTTAAACACAACACACAATGATGTCTGCCAGGAATCTGTGTATCGATACTTTGTTTTTGAGAATCGATACAGTATCACCAAACATAATATCCCGATACTCGATATTTCAATATTTTCCTACACCTCTACTATATAGTAAAGTATACATTACTTTTTGTCCAATAAGAAATAAACATGATCCTGTTGAAGAGGCAATGACATCAATTTGTGGTGACATATTCTACATAATCAAATCAGATGACACGCTTACAGTAAAAAACACTCTTTTTCACGTTTTTCACGAGTAACGTGCAAAATCCACACGTACATTATTCAAATATGTAATTCATATGACTTCTTGTAAGTAGATTTTAAATTTCATGATGCATCCTTTTATTTTCTGAAGAATCGGATGGCGATTCAGTGAGACGTCTTGAATTATTGATTTATTTCCCAAAGAATGAAATCAAATGGACTCAACTGTGGTGAAAACTGGGGCTTCATGATGAACAGAGTTGTTTTCCAGAGAAACAAATAAAGTCTCACTGAAACAAACTGAGGCAGAATTTGCATCGTCTCAGTGTAATTCAGTTAAGATGCCGGATTTCAGGGCACGCAGCCATCAGACGCACTCACAGCCATCAGACGCACACACGCCAGCGTCCCTGCGAGCTGGAGGACGCCAAAGAGCCTCTCAGCCCAGAGTGTCTAATTAAAAACAGGATTTTTATGAGTAAACTCGTCCCCTCCAGAGGAGCCCGCGTGTGTGCATACAGGCCACCGCGAGCTGCTAGAACCAGCAACACAGAGCTTTCTGTTTACCAATAATAAACAGCTCTCGGTGCAGGTGTAGGTGTGTGTGTGTGTATGCGCGCGTGTGTGTGATTTTTCCAGCAGAAGAAAGCCTCTGAGTGGACAAAGCAGAAGCTTCAGTGAGTCACCCGCCTTCCTTTACAAAACAAACATCTAAAAAAAAAATATATATATATATATAATCACACACGCAAAACACTCTCAGCACGAATATCCACAGCAAAACCAGCTGCACTTCTATCTGACATGGAATTAAACTAAACCAAACCAGAATTAAAACTAGAATTATGAAATTTGTAAAATGGAAATTCCTTTCACTGGAACTGAGGGTCTGAGCCCACCTCCTGAAAAACACACCACACCATAATCCCCCCTCCACCAAACTTTACACTCGGCACAATGCAGTCAGACAAGTACCGTTGGCAACGGCCAAACCCAGACTCGACCACCGTCCAGGTGTGATTGGTCACTCCAGAGAACATGTCTCCACTGCTCTAGAGTCCAGTGGTGGCGTGCTTCGCTGAGTGAAGATCACTCACTCACTCACTCACTCACAGAGAGAGAGTAAATACAATGATACTGTGTGTTTGGCGCACTCATTCACTCACCCACTTATCCATTCACTCAATCAGGAACTTAATTAATCTGAAAATAAACCCAAAAGAAGGAGTTCTGAGGAAAAAGAATCACAGAGAGAAAATGTGAAACGAGAGAGAGAGTAAGAGAGAGAGAGAGGGAGAGAGAAAGAGAGAGAGAGAGAGAGAATCAGTAAGGACAATAAGGGAAACATAAAAAGATTCTCCTCTCCTTTTATCTACTTTCTGTCTCCATCTTCCTGGCCTTCACTCTTTGCCCTTTCCTCTCCTTCACTGTCCCCCATCTATCCCTCTCTCTCTCTCTCTCTCTCTCTCTCCCTGCAGGAGTAATGATACTGTGTGTTTGGCTCACTCATTCACTCACCCACTTATCCATTCACTCGATCAGGAACTTAATTAATCTGAAAATAAACCCAAAAGAAGGAGTTCTAAGGAAAAAGAATCACAGAGAGAGAGAGAGAGAAAATGAGAGAAAGAGAGATAAAGAGAGAGAGAAAGAAAGAGGGAAAGAGAACGAGAGAGAGAGTAAGAGAAAGAGAGAGAGAGAGAGAATCAGTAAGGACAATAAGGGAAACATAAAAAGATTCTCTTCTCCTTTTATCTACTTATCTCCAGCTTCCTCTCCTTCACTCTGCCCCCTATCTGTCCCTCTCTCTCTACCCCTCTCTCTGTCGCTCTCTCTCTCTCTATCTGTCTCTCTCTCTCTCATTTTCTCTTTCTCTCTCTCTCTCTCTGCAGGAGTAATGATACTGTGTGTTTGGCTCAGTGCTGCTGAGTCACTGTTAGGCTGTGATTAGTGTCCTACGTCTATTCTATTCCCACAATGCAGTGGGGCAGAGCCGCCTGTCGCCAGAAAGTTGGACACCGGTCATTACAGTCATTACACTGACCCTCAGCGCTGCCTGATACACAGCTACACCAGCACAGGCTCGCTGTTCTCAGATCTTGAGCTCCAGTTTGAAGAACAAAGTTAGGTTCCAGATTTCTCCTGGACGCCCCAGACATTGTATGATTGTGTTCAGTTCCTTCAGCAGCAAATCTTGATTTATCTTAATGAAGTACTGAGCAGTCAAAGCAGGTATTAGATGAGAACTGATAATAATACTGGGTTGTTTAGGAGAAGCTTGGAAAGGAGTTCAATAAACACACTGACGTATGGAAAAGCACTACTTACTGTATTAATACTGATTAATATTTAATAATTAAATGTTTTACTGAGTAAATAAAAACTTTTAAAATCAATGTTAGATTAATTTATTTAATCGTGTTATTGGGATGCTGGGTTTGGAGCTGTGTGGATCTGAGTGAATCACAGACGGTTGGAGAGTTTAAGTCAGATGAGCAGTAACCGTGACGGCAGACTCATCTGGACCAAGAGAGTTTCCGAATTCTCAGCAGTGGAGACACTGACCCACACACACACACACACACACACACACACACACACTATCTGTTCACAGCATGGCTACCAACACTCCAACCACCTGTGTGTGTGTGTGTGTGTGTGTGTGTGTGTGTGTGTGTGTGTGTGTGTGTGTGTGTGTGTGTTCTCCGCAGTGGGTGATGCCCAGAATGTGTAGTAAGGCCACCTGAATAAAACATCATCCTGCAGCTCCCAGAGCAGGACCTGATATACAACACATCAGAGAGAGAGAGAGAGAGAGAGAGAGAGAGAGAAGCAAAGAGAGAAACAGTAAGAGAGAGAGACTGAGATGAGAGAAAGAGAGATAAAGAGAGAGACTGAGATGAGAGAAAGAGAGATAAAGAGAGAGACTGAGATGAGAAAGAGAGATAGAGAGACTGAGATGAGAGAAAGAGAGATAAAGAGAGAGACTGAGATGAGAGAAAGAGAGATAAAGAGAGAGACTGAGATGAGAGAAAGAGAGATAGAGAGAGAGACTGAGATGAGAGAAAGAGAGATAAAGAGAGAGACTGAGATGAGAGAAACAGTGATAAAGAGAGAGACTGAGATGAGAGAAACAGTGATAAAGAGAGAGAGACTGAGATGAGAGAAAGAGAGATAGAGAGAGAGACTGAGATGAGAGAAAGAGATAAAGAGAGAGACTGAGATGAGAGAAAGAGAGATAAAGAGAGAGAGACTGAGATGAGAGAAAGAGAGATAAAGAGAGAGACTGAGATGAGAGAAAGAGAGAGAAAGAGAGAGACTGAGATGAGAGAAAGAGAGATAGAGAGAGAGACTGAGATGAGAGAAAGAGAGATAAAGAGAGAGACTGAGATGAGAGAAAGAGAGATAGAGAGAGAGACTGAGATGAGAGAAAGAGAGATAAAGAGAGAGACTGAGATGAGAGAAACAGTGATAAAGAGAGAGACTGAGATGAGAGAAAGAGAGATAGAGAGAGAGACTGAGATGAGAGAAAGAGAGATAAAGAGAGAGACTGAGATGAGAGAAAGAGAGATAAAGAGAGAGAGACTGAGATGAGAGAAAGAGAGATAAAGAGAGAGACTGAGATGAGAGAAAGAGAGAGAAGGAGAGAGACTGAGATGAGAGAAAGAGAGATAGAGAGAGAGACTGAGATGAGAGAAAGAGAGATAAAGAGAGAGACTGAGATGAGGGAAAGAGAGATAAAGAGAGAGACTGAGATGAGAAAGAGAGATAGAGAGACTGAGATGAGAGAAAGAGAGATAAAGAGAGAGACTGAGATGAGAGAAAGAGAGATAGAGAGAGAGACTGAGATGAGAGAAAGAGAGATAAAGAGAGAGACTGAGATGAGGGAAAGAGAGATAAAGAGAGAGACTGAGATGAGAAAGAGAGATAGAGAGACTGAGATGAGAGAAAGAGAGATAAAGAGAGAGACTGAGATGAGAGAAAGAGAGATAAAGAGAGAGACTGAGATGAGAGAAAGAGAGATAAAGAGAGAGACTGAGATGAGAGAAAGAGAGATAGAGAGAGAGACTGAGATGAGAGAAAGAGAGATAAAGAGAGAGACTGAGATGAGAGAAAGAGATAAAGCGAGAGACTGAGATGAGAGAAAGAGAGATAGAGAGACTGAGATGAGAGAAAGAGAGATAGAGAGACTGAGATGAGAGAAAGAGAGATAAAGAGAGAGACTGAGATGAGAGAAAGAGAGATAAAGAGAGAGATTGAGATGAGAGAAAGAGAGATAAAGAGAGAGACTGAGATGAGAGAAAGAGAGATAGAGAGACTGAGATGAGTGAAAGAGAGATAAAGAGAGAGACTGAGATGAGAGAAAGAGAGATAAAGAGAGAGATTGAGATGAGAGAAAGAGAGATAAAGAGAGAGACTGAGATGAGAGAAAGAGAGATAAAGAGAGAGACTGAGATGAGAGAAAGAGAGATAGAGAGAGAGACTGAGATGAGAGAAAGAGAGATAAAGAGAGAGACTGAGATGAGAGAAAGAGAGATAAAGAGAGAGACTGAGATGAGTGAAAGAGAGATAAAGAGAGAGAGGAAGGAACTTTATCATCCCATCCAATTCCTTTGCTGCCAACATGATGTACGGTATGATGGAAGACGTAACCGGTCTCTGTGTCTCTAATAATTCAGACAGACAGACATACACAGTACATACACCTCACTACAACACCAACACCTCCTCCTCCTCCTTCTATCTACACCAACTACAATACCAACACCTCCTCCTCCTCCTCCTATCTACACCTCACTACAACACCAACACCTCCTCCTCCTCTCCCTATCTACACCAACACCTCCTCCTCCTCCTTCTATCTACACCTCACTACAACACCAACACCTCCTCCTCCTCCTTCTATCTACACCAACTACAACACCAACACCTCCTCCTCCTCCTCCTATCTACACCTCACTACAACACCAACACCTCCTCCTCCTCTCCCTATCTACACCAACACCTCCTCCTCCTCCTTCTATCTACACCTCACTACAACACCAACACCTCCTCCTCCTCCTTCTATCTACACCAACTACAACACCAACACCTCCTCCTCCTCCTATCTACACCTCACTACAACACCAACACCTCCTCCTCCTCCCCTATCTACACCAACACCTCCTCCTCCTCCTTCTATCTACACCTCACTACAACACCAACACCTCCTCCTCCTTCTATCTACACCTCACTACAACACCAACACCTCCTCCTCCTCCCCCTATCTACACCAACTAACACCAACACCTCCTCCTCCTCCCCCTATCTACACCTCACAACACCAACACCTCCTCCTCCTCCTATCTACACCAACTACAACACCAACACCTTCTCCTCCTCCTCCTATCTACACCAACTACAACACCAACACCTCCTCCTCCTTCTTCTATCTACACCTCACTACAACACCAACACCTCCTCCTCCTCCTATCTACACCAACTACAACACCAACACCTCCTCCTCCTATCTACACCAACTACAACACCAACACCTCCTCCTCCTATCTACACCTCACTACAACACCAACACCTCCTCCTCCTCCTATCTACACCTCACTACAACACCAACACCTCCTCCTCCTCCTATCTACACCTCACTACAACACCAACACCTCCTCCTATCTACGCCCACTTCAACACCAACACCTCCTCCTCCTCCTATCTACACCCACTACAACACCAACACCTCCTCCTCCTCCTATCTACACCAACTACAACACCAACACCTACTCCTCCTCCTATCTACACCCACTACAACACCAACACCTCCTCCTCCTCCTATCTACACCCACTTCAACACCAACACCTCCTCCTCCTCCTATCTACACCCACTACAACACCAACACCTCCTCCTCCTCCTATCTACACCAACTACAACACCAACACCTACTCCTCCTCCTATCTACACCCACTATAACACCAACACCTCCTCCTCCTCCTATCTACACCCACTTCAACACCAACACCTCCTCCTCCTCCGCCTATCTACACCAACACCTCCTCCTCCTCCTATCTACACCAACTACAACACCAACACCTCCTCCTCCTCCTATCTACACCTCACTACAACACCAACACCTCCTCCTCCTTCTTCTATCTACACCTCACTACAACACCAACACCTCCTCCTCCTCCTATCTACACCTCACTACAACACCAACACCTCCTCCTCCTCCTCCTATCTACACCAACTACAACACCAACACCTGTAGTTCATCTGATTCTCTGTATACTTTATTACTCTGTTCTTTAATGATCAGGACCCCACAGGACCACCACAGAGCAGATACTATTAGTGAGATGGGTCATTCTCAGCACTGCAGTGACACTGACGTGGTGGTGGTATGTTTATGTGTGTTGTGCTGGTGTGAGTGGATCAGTAGTGCTGCTTTCTAAATATACTCCAGTGAACAGTGTATGTAATATATACTGCAGTTAATCACGACAGTGTTTGAATATAATGTAGTTGCTTGTTTGTTTCTGTTGTGCATATGTTTTGATAAACAAAACACAGATTGTTGCTGTATATGTTTATTACTTGTTTTAATTATTATTCAAATTATTACATACTCGTGTGACCGCAATTATTTGTGCCAACCAGAATTAGTTTCCACTGTTATTAGTTATACGTTTCCATCACAACAAACTGACTGTGTCTTAGAAGTGTACTGAAGTTGGACTGATGGAGGAGAACTGACATCATACGTTTCAGGAAAGCAGTTCTGACTGTTCAGAGGTCAGTAGTGATGTTTGTTTATTTGAGCTGCAGCTTGTCTGTTATCAGCTGAGCTACTCGATCTCTGTCCTCACTAGGATTCTACTTTAGGATTCAGTAATAATTTCTATATATAATCAGCTACAGCGTCCCAGCTCTGACAGGCCTGCGCTCTCGTTTACTGCCGGGTTTAAACTGAATCGCTCTCAGTGCGGATACGAGACCAGCTGTGTGAGGAAGACGAGCGTCAGAGAAATAAACATTCATCAAAGATGAAGGTTTTAAGGCTGACTAAACGAACACACACACACACACACACACACAGGGATTATCCTATGTACTGTCTGTCTGTGAGGCTTAACAAAGCAAACCAAATACAGGAACAGCAGCGTCCACGTTTCAGCACCCGTCCTTGTCTTTTCCTGTCCTGCCCGTTCATACGCCCTTCCTGTCTCTTTCCTTCTACTCCTGTCCCTTTCCTATCTTTCATTTCCTGTCCTGTCCATGTCCCCTTCCTTTTCTATCTTTCGTTTCCTGTACTGTACCTGTCCAGCCCATTTTCCGTCCTGTCCTTATCCAGCTCATTTCCTGTCTTGTCCCTCTCCAGCCCTTTTCATTTCCTGTCCCGGTCTCCTTCTTTTTCTATCTTTTGCTTCCTGTCCTGTCTCTTTCCAGCCCTTTTCCTGTCCTGTCCTTTTCCTATCTTTTATTTCCTGTCCTGTACCTGTCCAGCCCATTTTCCGTCCTGTCCTTATCCAGCTCATTTCCTGTCTTGTCCCTCTCCAGCCCTTTTCATTTCCTGTCCCTGTCTCCTTCTTTTTCTATCTTTTGCTTCCTGTCCTGTCTCTTTCCAGCCCTTTTCCTGTCCTGTCCTTTTCCTATCTTTTATTTCCTGTCGTGTACCTGTCCAGCCCATTTTCCATCCTGTCCTTATCCAGCTCATTTCCTGTCTTGTCCCTCTCCAGCCATTTTCATGTCCTGTCTTATAACCAGCACTACTACTACTCTAATAAGCACTACTACTATAACCAGCAATACAACTACTCTAACTAGTACTACTACCAGCACTACTACTCTAACTAGTACTACTACCAGCACTACTACTCTAACTAGTACTACTACCAGCACTACTACTCTAATCAGCACTACAACTACTCTAACTAGTACTACTACTACTACTATAACCAGCAGTTCTACTCTAACCAGCAGTTCTACTCTAGCCAGCAGTACTACTACTCTAACCAGAACTACTACTACTATAACCGGCTCTACTACTACTACTCTAACCAGAACTACTACTACTATAACCGGCTCTACTACTACTACTCTAACCAGAACTAGTACTACTATAACCAGCATTGCTACTACTCTAACCAGCAGTACTACTACAACCAGCATTACTACTACTCTAACCAGAACTACTACTACTATAGCAAGCAGTACTATTACTCTAACCAGAACTACTACTACTATAACCGGCACTACTACTACTACTCTAACCAGAACTAGTACTACTATAACCGGCTCTACTACTACTACTCTAACCAGAACTAGTACTACTATAACCGGCACTACTACTACTACTCTAACCAGAACTAGTACTACTATAACCGGCACTACTACTACTACTCTAACCAGAACTACTACTACTATAACCAGAACTACTACTACTACTCTAACCAGAACTACTACTACTATAACCAGAACTACTACTACTACTCTAACCAGCACTACTACTACTATAACCGGCACTACTACTACTACTCTAACCAGAACTACTACTACTATAACCGGCACTACTACTACTACTCTAACCAGAACTACTACTACTATAACCGGCACTACTACTACTACTACTCTAACCAGAACTACTACTACTATAACCGGCACTACTACTACTATAGCAAGCAGTACTATTACTCTAACCAGAACTACTACTACTATAACCAGAACTACTACTACTCTAACCAGAACTAGTACTACTATAACCAGAACTACTACTACTACTCTAACCAGAACTACTACTACTATAACCGGCACTACTACTACTACTCTAACCAGAACTAGAACTACTATAACCGGCTCTACTACTACTACTCTAACCAGAACTAGAACTACTATAACCAGAACTACTACTACTCTAACCAGCACTACTACTACAGCAAGCAGTACTATTACTCTAACCAGAACTACTACTACTATTCTACTACTATACTACTGTATATATATATAGATATGAGGCATCAATACTATTTTCCTGAGAGGTTGTACAGCATCTCTAGCTCACTAGCAGCTCACCTAATTCACACAGACAGCCAGCAGTGTCCTAGTTAAGCAACAGGGGACAATAGAGAAATATAGAAAATAATTTATTTGTATTGTTATTTATATTATTATTTATATTTATTTATACTGTTTGTATGATTTTTGTATGTATGTACAGATGGACTGCCAAAATGCCTCTACACTAGGGGCCATAAGGAAACACTCTGTCTCTATATGAACGAAATATATACATGCACACACAGAGAGAGAGAGAGAGAGAGAGAGAGAGACACACACACAAAGGGGGGTCCCACTGCAGTTCGATGTGACTTTAGGACTGCAGTGGGGTCAGCGTTGCAGCACACACTGTGCTCTACCATGCTGTGTGTGTGTGAGTGTGTGTATGTGTGTGTGTGTGTTCTTCTGCTTCTGCTGCATTTGAGGAACCATCTGTTCTAAAGAGCAGCTCTGAGTCACCCCCCCAGACACACACACACTGATGATGTAAGACCCCCCCCAGTTTACCTCTATCTAACAGGCCAGAAATAAGTCAGCCTGTACTGCATCACAGCCTCAGCCTGCATCAGTGTGTAGAGGATTCACTCTGAATACACACTACACACACTACGCACACTAAACCACACACACTAAACTACACACAGTATACTACACACAGTATACTACACAAACTAAACCACACACAGTATACTACACACACTAAACTACACACACTAAACTACACACAGTATACTACACACAGTATACTACACACAGTATACTACACAAACTAAACCACACACAGTATACTACACACACTAAACTACACACACTAAACTACACACAGCATACTACACACAGTATACCACACAAACTAAACCACACACAGTATACTACACACAGTATACTACACACACTAAACTACACACAGTATACTACACACAGTATACTACACACAGTATACTACACACACTAAACTACACACAGTATACTACACACAGTATACTACACACAGTATACTACACACAGTATACTACACACACTAAACTACACACAGTATACTACACACAGTATACTACACACAGTATAGTACACACAGTATACTAGACACAGTATACTACACACAGTATACTACACACAGTATACTACACACAGTATACTACACACACTAAACTACACACAGTATACTACACACACTAAACTACACACAGTATACTACACACAGTATACTACACACAGTATACTACACACACTAAACTACACACAGTATACTACACACAGTATACTACACACAGTATAGTACACACAGTATACTACACACACTAAACTACACACAGTATACTGCACACAGTATACTACACACAGTATACTACACACACTAAACTACACACAGTATACTACACACAGTATACTACACACACTAAACTACACACACTATACTACACACAGTATACTACACACAGTATACTACACACAGTATACTACACACAGTATACTACACACACTAAACTACACACAGTATACTACACACAGTATACTACACACAGTATACTACACACAGTATACTACACACACTAAACTACACACAGTATACTACACACAGTATACTACACACACTAAACTACACACAGTATACTACACACAGTATACTACACACAGTATACTACACACAGTATACTACACACACTAAACTACACACAGTATACTACACACAGTATAGTACACACAGTA
>CM038706.1:3216394-3271394 GCA_021613375.1 Megaleporinus macrocephalus | reverse complement strand
GTATTAACACCTTACAGCCCTGCATTAACACTTTACAGCCCTGCATTAACACTTTACAGCCCTGTATTAACACCTTACAGCCCTGCATTAACACCTTACAGCCCTGTATTAACACTCACAGCCCTGCATTAACACCTTACAGCCCTGTATTAACACTCACAGCCCTGCATTAACACCTTACAGCCCTGTATTAACACTCACAGCCCTGCATTAACACCTTACAGCCCTGTATTAACACCTTACAGCCCTGCATTAACACCTTACAGCCCTGTATTAACACTCACAGCCCTGCATTAACACCTTACAGCCCTGTATTAACACTTTACAGCCCTGCATTAACACTTTACAGCCCTGCATTAACACTCACAGCCCTGCATTAACACTCACAGCCCTGTATTAACACCTTACAGCCCTGTATTAACACTCACAGCCCTGCATTAACACCTTACAGCCCTGTATTAACACCTTACAGCCCTGCATTAACACCTTACAGCCCTGTATTAACACTCACAGCCCTGCATTAACACATTACAGCCCTGCATTAACACCTTACAGCCCTGCATTAACACTCACAGCCCTGCATTAACACTCACAGCCCTGCGTTAACACTCACAGCCCTGCGTTAACACTCACAGTCCTGCGTTAACACTCACAGTCCTGCGTTAACACCTTACAGCCCTGCGTTAACACCTTACAGTCCTGCATTAACACTTTATAGCCCTGCGTTAACAATTACAGCTCTGCGTTAACCCCTTACAGCCCTGCATTAACACTCACAGTCCTGCATTAACACCTTACAGCCCTGCATTAACACCCTACAGCCCTGCATTAACACTCACAGCCCTGCATTAACACCTTACAGCCCTGCGTTAACACTCACAGCCCTGCATTAACACTCACAGCCCTGCATTAACACTCACAGCCCTGCGTTAACACTCACAGCCCTGCATTAACACTCACAGGCCTGCGTTAACACTCACAGCCCTGCGTTAACAATTACAGCTCTGCGTTAACCCCTTACAGCCCTACGTTAACACTCACAGCCCTGCGTTAACACCTTACAGCCCTACGTTAACAATTACAGCCCTGTATTAACCCCTTGCAGCCCTACGTTAACACTCACAGCCCTGTTCTAACATTCACAGCCCTGCGTTAACACCTTACAGCCCTGAATTAACACTTTACGGCCCTGCATTAACACTCACAGCCCTGCATTAACACCTACAGCCCTGCATTAACACCTTACAGTCCTGTATTAACACCTTATAGCCCTGCGTTAACAATTACAGCTGTGCGTTAACCCCTTACAGCCCTGCGTTAACATTCACAGCCCTGCGTTAACACCTTACAGCCCTGCATTAACACTTACGGCCCTGCGTTAACACATGGTGTGGCATTAACACCCAGTGTTACATAAGAACATCACTGAAACACATTTAAACCTGCAAAACTGTGTTAATTCTTAATCCGATCTTCAAAGACCCCCAGCCGGTCCAGATTTTTGCTCCAACCTAACTCACAAGAGCAAACAGCAAAACTTCACATTGTTGAGTTGACACACTACCATATGGTATCAAAGCACACAGTGTTTAATTAATACATTGTGGTGTTACGCTGCCTTAACACCAACGCTGCCTTAACACCAACGCTGCCTTAACACCAACGCTGCCTTAACACCAACGCTGCCTTGACACCAACAGTCTTTATTGCAATACTACAATAATCCAGGGTTGCATAAGCACAATGCAGAGGCGCATCAAAACCTACTACCTGATCCTCAGGGACCCCCAGATGCTCCAGATATTTGCTTCAACCTAATTCACATCAGAGAACAGGACGCGGTGATGTTATGGGGTCCCAGAGGACCAGTTTGAGAACCACTGGCATTAAAAGGTTATAATGATAGATTAACACCGACACTGTGGAGGTGACACATTATTATGTGGTATTAACACTCACAGGGTTACATTAACATATTACAGTGTTACACTAACCACTACAGTGTAGCATTAACACATACACTGCTGAATAAACACCTTGCACTATTGCATTAACACATACAGTCCTGGATTAACACCTTGCAGTGTAGCATTACCACATACAGTGCTGCATTAACACCTTGCACTATTGCATTAACACATACATTGCTGAATAAACACACTGTAGTGTAGTATTAACATATACAGTGCTAAATTAACACACTGCAGTGTAGTATTAACACATACAGTGCTGAATAAACACACTACAGTTTAGCATTAACACATAAAGTGCTGAATAAACACACTGCAGTGTTGCATTACCACATACAGTGCTGCATTAACACCTTGCAGTGTTGTATTAACACATACAGTGCTGAATTAACACACTGTAGTGTAGTATTAACACATACAGTGCTGAATAAACACCTTGCAGTGTAGCATTAACACAAAGTGCTGAATTAACACACTGCAGTGTTGCATTACCACATACAGTGCTGCATTAACACCTTGCAGTGTTGCATTAACACATACAGTGCTGAATTAACACACTGTAGTGTAGTATTAACACATACAGTGCTGAATAAACACCATGCAGTGAAGTATTAACACATGCAGTGCTGAATTAACACACTGCAGTGTAGTATTAACACATACAGTGCTGAATAAACACACTGCAGTGTAGTATTAACACATACAGTGCTGAAATAACATGATGTAGTGTAGTATTAACACATACAGTGCTGAATTAACACACTGTAGTGTAGTATTAACATATACAGTGCTGAATTAACACACTGCAGTGAAGTATTAACACATGCAGTGCTGAATTAACACACTGCAGTGTAGTATTAACACATACAGTGCTGAATAAACACACTGCAGTGTAGTATTAACACATACAGTGTTGAATAAACACACTGCAGTGTAGTATTAACACATACAGTGTTGAATTAACACCTGGCAGTGTAGTATTAACACATACAGTGCTGAATTAACACAATGTAGTGTAGTATTAACATATACAGTGCTAAATTAACACCTTGCAGTGTAGTATTAACATATACAGTGCTGAATTAACACATGCAGTGCTGAATTAACACACTGCAGTGTAGTATTAACACATACAGTGCTAAATAAACACACTGCAGTGTAGTATTAACATATACAGTGCTGAATAAACACACTGCAGTGTAGTATTAACATATACAGTGCTGAATAAACACACTGCAGTGTAGTATTAACACATACAGTGCTGAATTAACACACTGCAGTGTAGTATTAACATATACAGTGCTGAATTAACACACTGTAGTGTAGTATTAACACATACAGTGCTGAATTAACACACTGTAGTGTAGTATTAACACATACAGTGGTGAATTAACAGACTGCAGTGTAGTATTAACATATACAGTGCTGAATTAACACCTTGCAGTGTAGTATTAACATATACAGTGCTGAATTAACACATGCAGTGCTGAATTAACACACTGCAGTGTAGTATTAACACATACAGTGCTAAATAAACACACTGCAGTGTAGTATTAACATATACAGTGCTGAATAAACACACTGCAGTGTAGTATTAACATATACAGTGCTGAATTAACACACTGTAGTGTAGTATTAACACATACAGTGCTGAATTAACACACTGTAGTGTAGTATTAACACATACAGTGGTGAATTAACACACTGCAGTGTAGTATTAACATATACAGTGCTGAATTAACACACTGCAGTGTAGTATTAACACATACAGTGCTGAATAAACACACTGTAGTGTAGTATTAACACATACAGTGGTGAATTAACACACTGCAGTGTAGTATTAACATATACAGTGCTGAATTAACACACTGCAGTGTAGTATTAACATATACAGTGCTGAATTAACACACTGTAGTGTAGTATTAACACATACAGTGGTGAATTAACACACTGCAGTGTAGTATTAACATATACAGTGCTGAATTAACACACTGCAGTGTAGTATTAACACATACAGTGTTGAATTAACACCTGGCAGTGCAGTATTAACACATACAGTGCTGAATTAACACAATGTAGTGTAGTATTAACATATACAGTGCTGAATAAACACCTTGCAGTGAAGTATTAACACATACAGTGCTGAATTAACACACTGTAGTGTAGTATTAACACATACAGTGCTGAATTAACACACTGCAGTGTAGTATTAACATATACAGTGCTACATTAACACACTGCAGTGTAGTATTAACATATACAGTGCTGAATAAACATCTTGCAGTGTAGTATTAACACATACAGTGCTGAATAACCATCTTGCAGTGTAGTATTAACATATACAGTGCTGAATAAACACACTGTAGTGTAGTATTAACACATACAGTGCTGAATAAACACCTTGCAGTGAAGTATTAACACATACAGTGCTGAATAACCATCTTGCAGTGTAGTATTAACATATACAGTGCTGAATAAACACACTGTAGTGTAGTATTAACACATACAGTGCTGAATAACCATCTTGCAGTGTAGTATTAACACATACAGTGCTGAATAAACACCTTGCAGTGAAGTATTAAAACATACAGTGCTGAATTAACACACTGCAGTGAAGTATTAACACATACAGTGCTGAATAACCATCTTGCAGTGTAGTATTAACATATACAGTGCTGAATAAACACACTGTAGTGTAGTATTAACACATACAGTGCTGAATAAACACCTTGCAGTGAAGTATTAACACATACAGTGCTGAATTAACAGACTGCAGTGTAGTATTAACATATACAGTGCTGAATAAACACCTTGCAGTGAAGTATTAACACATGCAGTGCTGAATTAACACATGCAGTGCTGAATTAACACACTGCAGTGTAGTATTAACACATACAGTGCTGAATAAACACCTTGCAGTGAAGTATTAACACATGCAGTGCTGAATTAACACATGCAGTGCTGAATTAACACACTGCAGTGTAGTATTAACACATACAGTGCTGAATTAACACCTTGCAGTGTAGTATTAACATATACAGTGCTGAATTAACACACTGTAGTGTAGTATTAACATATACAGTGCTGAATAAACACCTTGCAGTGAAGTATTAACACATACAGTGCTGAATAAACACCTTGCAGTGAAGTATTAACACATACAGTGCTGAATTAACACACTGCAGTTTAGTATTAACACGTACAGTGTTGAATTAACACCTGGCAGTGAAGTATTAACACATACAGTGCTGAATAAACACACTGCAGTGTAGTATTAACACATACAGTGCTGAATAAACACACTGCAGTGTAGTATTAACACATACAGTGCTGAATAAACACCTTGCAGTGAAGTATTAACACATACAGTGCTGAATTAACAGACTGCAGTGAAGTATTAACATATACAGTGCTGAATAAACACACTACACGGTCTCAACTACACGTTACAGAGATGTATTAATACATACAGCGTGTAATTCACTCATACAGTGGTGCCAGTGCTGCAATAACATCTACAGCATCGCACAGCCACACACACACAGCCACACACACACACACACACACACACATCCCCCATTCCCTCAGCTCTGATCCGGGTACTCGCGTGCGTCCTCGTGAATAAGGTTTTATTGCTGTAGCACGATCGCTCTGGCACGAGACCGCACTTCAATCGATGTACAAATAAACGAGAGCGGCTCGCTCACTGAAAGGACATCTTAAAGGTATCTTGCGCGTGCAGCGCGGGCACACGCACTGCTGCTCTCGCGCTCGCGTGCGTGCAAACCACAAGGACAAACGCTGCGTTGGCCGTGTAACTGAATGTTTCACACGTACCTGAGTGGCTTTGTGGAACTGCTTCTTCAGCCCGGCTACAGACATGACTCCAACTGCGGCTCGGCTCGGTTCGGTACGGTTCGGTAGGGAGACGTGCGTGCACGCGTGTGTGTGTGTGTGTGTGTGTTTATTTGACGTGTGTGTCTATTTTCCTGTCGTGCGTGTATGTATGTGCGTGCGCGCGCGCGCTGTGTGTGTCGTGCTGCAGGTGAAATCCTCGCTCGCCGTCTTCCACCACAGGGATGTCCTACAGATGGGGCGGGGCGCGCGCTGATCAGACCACAGAGCACCAATCACCGGCGTGCCTGCTCACTTGACGTCACACAGACGCCCTTCTCCGATATGCGGGGCCGGGCGGTCCAAAAGTCCCACCATTCCACCGTTTCTCCTTCAACACATCCCTCCATCCCTCCCTCGACCCCTCCATCTTTTCCTCCAGCCCGGTCTCATCCCCTCTATCCAGCTCTCTGTACGACCCTAGCCATCCATCTCCCCATCTATCCCCTCCTCGGTGCACCCCTCTCTTCACTTCACTGCATCCTTCTCTCCATCCTTCCCCCCATCGCTCAGTTTCTCCATCCTCCATTCAGCCCTCCTTCATCTATCTCTCCACCCATCCCTCCGTCTCGTCTAGCTCTGCTTGTTTGTTTATTTATATTTTTCCTCATTCATTTTTAATGAAGACACAGACACCGTCCTTTGTCATTGACTCGTGGGACGGTCGCCCTCTGTTGGTTCACAGACGTCGTCTTAATACGAGCGATGACGTCACAGCGCCCGTGCGCACATGCCCAGTGCTGTTTGTCTGTGTTGAGGTGGTCAGTAATATCAGGTTTGAGGGCATATTTACTTAAAGCTATATGATGCAAGTGTTGGGGATTTGGAGACCCCTCTGGCGAAAATGTGTAAGTGCACACAATGTGCAGGAGAACATTTTGTAACGCAGCTGTGCTCTGACAGGATGTGAATCTGGGATGTGAGTGGATTGTATACTATTATCATCATATATTCTTAATACTCAACATCACTATAATGTTGACTTTGAGGCATAAACATCGAGTCAGATCTTATTTTTAGTATGAGTAGAGTGTAGTGGGTTCAATTCCCCACCTGAGTAACCACCTTATACCATACCAGTAAGGGTCCTTGGGTAAAACACTCCCTTCACCTGCCTGTGTACAGGTAAACTGTAACACTATCCCCATCTACCTGTGTACAGGTAAACTGCAACACAACCTTCACCTACCTGTGTACAGGTAAACTGTAACACTACCTTCACCTACCTGTGTACAGGTAAACTGTAACACTACCCCCATCTACCTGTGTACAGGTAAACTGCAACACTACCTTCACCTACCTGTGTACAGGTAAACTGCAACACAACCTTCACCTACCTGTGTACAGACAAACTGCAACACTACCTTCACCTACCTGTGTACAGGTAAACTGCAACACAGTCTTCACCTACCTGTGTACAGGTAAACTGTAACACTACCCCCATCTACCTGTGTACAGGTAAACTGCAACACAATCTTCACCTACCTGTGTACAGGTAAACTGCAACACAACCTTCACCTACCTGTGTACAGGTAAACTGCAACACTACCTTCAACTACCTGTGTACAGGTAAACTGCAACACTACCTTCACCTACCTGTGTACAGGTAAACTGCAACACTACCTTCACCTACCTGTGTACAGGTAAACTGCAACACAACCTTCAACTACTTGTGTACAGGTAAACTGCAACACAACCTTCACCTACTTGTGTACAGGTAAACTGCAACACAATCTTCACCTACTTGTGTACAGGTAAACTGTATCACTGCCTCCACCTACCTGTGTACAGGTAAACTGTAACACTACCTTCACCTACCTGTGTACAGGTAAACTGCAACACAACCTTCACCTACTTGTGTACAGGTAAACTGTAACACTACCTTCACCTACCTGTGTACAGACAAACTGTAACACTACCTTCACCTACCTGTGTACAGACAAACTGTAACACTACCTTCACCTACCTGTGTACAGGTAAACTGCAACACAATCTTCACCTACCTGTGTACAGGTAAACTGTAACACTACCCCCATCTACCTGTGTACAGGTAAACTGCAACACAATCTTCACCTACCTGTGTACAGGTAAACTGCAACACAACCTTCACCTACCTGTGTACAGGTAAACTGCAACACAACCTTCACCTACCTGTGTACAGGTAAACTGCAACACTACCTTCACCTACCTGTGTACAGGTAAACTGCAACACAACCTTCACCTACCTGTGTACAGGTAAACTGCAACACTACCTTCAACTACCTGTGTACAGGTAAACTGCAACACTACCTTCACCTACCTGTGTACAGGTAAACTGTAACACTACCTTCACCTACCTGTGTACAGGTAAACTGCAACACAATCTTCACCTACCTGTGTACAGGTAAACTGCAACACAACCTTCACCTACTTGTGTACGGGTGAACTGTAACACTACCTTCACCTACCTGTGTACAGGTAAACTGCAACACAACCTTCACCTACTTGTGTACAGGTAAACTGCAACACAACCTTCACCTACCTGTGTACAGATAAACTGTAACACTACCTTCACCTACCTGTGTACAGACAAACTGCAACACTACCTTCACCTACCTGTGTACAGGTAAACTGCAACACAGTCTTCACCTACCTGTGTACAGGTAAACTGTAACACTACCCCCATCTACCTGTGTACAGGTAAACTGCAACACAATCTTCACCTACCTGTGTACAGGTAAACTGCAACACAACCTTCACCTACCTGTGTACAGGTAAACTGCAACACTACCTTCAACTACCTGTGTACAGGTAAACTGCAACACTACCTTCACCTACCTGTGTACAGGTAAACTGCAACACTACCTTCACCTACCTGTGTACAGGTAAACTGCAACACTACCTTCACCTACCTGTGTACAGGTAAACTGCAACACTACCTTCACCCACCTGTGTACAGGTAAACTGCAACACAACCTTCACCTACTTGTGTACAGGTAAACTGCAACACAACCTTCACCTACCTGTGTACAGGTTAACTGCAACACAATCTTCACCTACCTGTGTACAGGTAAACTGCAACACAATCTTCACCTACCTGTGTACAGGTAAACTGCAACACAACCTTCACCTACTTGTGTACAGGTAAACTGCAACACAACCTTCACCTACCTGTGTACAGGTTAACTGCAACACAATCTTCACCTACCTGTGTACAGGTAAACTGTAACACTACCTTTACCTACCTGTGTACAGGTAAACTGTACCACTACCTTCACCTACCTGTGTACAGGTAAACTGTAACACTACCTTCACCTACCTGTGTACAGGTAAACTGAAACACTACCATCACCTACCTGTGTACAGGTTAACTGTAACACTACCTTCACCTACCTGTGTACAGGTAAACTGTAACACTACCTTCACCTACCTGTGTACAGGTAGACTGTAACACTACCTTCACCTACCTGTGTACAGGTAAACTGTAACACTACCTTCACCTACCTGTGTACAGGTAAACTGTAACACTACCTTCACCTACCTGTGTACAGGTAAACTGTAACACTACTTTCACCTAGGGTGTGTGTGTGTAGATAGATAGATAGATAGATAGATAGATAGATAGATAGATAGATAGATAGATAGATAGATAGATAGATAGATAGATAGATAGATAGATAGATAGATAGATAGATAGATAGATAGATAGATAGATAGATAGATAGATAGATAGATAGATCTGGCATAAACATTCTGAACCCACTCGTAATCATCAACGTCCTTTAGACATCACTGACTTCTCGACAGCCAGGCAGGCCTAACAAACCTACCACGGTGAGAAGGTCTCATCACATCATTTAAAACTGGAACCTTCAGCCAATGATCTAAACGTGAAGCGTAATCTGGCCTCTCAGCAAGACGGAAATTACATCACTCGCCCTCAGCCTTCACCGCTATTCTTAGCTTCCCAACACGCACGGACAGCATTAGGTTATTTAAAGCCACGCAGGGTTATTTAAAGATACAGTCACATATAAACCAGCCTGGACTGTAAATTACAGCCACTTCCTCTGTTAGTATGTAATCTCTGCAGGTACAGGTATAATAATATTCTAAAACTGTACAAGGTTCCTGCTCGTGTGCTTAAACGTTGTTTTTACTGATCAGTAATACACTGTGAGTGGTATAGTGGTCAGTATGGTGGTGTAGTGGTTAGTATGGTGGTGTAGTGGTTAGTATGGTGGTGTAGTGGTTAGTATGGTGGTGTAGTGGTTAGTACGGTGGTGTAGTGGTTAGTATGGTGGTGTAGTGGTTAGTATGGTGGTGTAGTGGTTAGTATGGTGGTGTAGTGGTCAGTATGGTGGTGTAGTGGTCAGTACGGTGGTGTAGTGGTTAGTATGGTGGTGTAGTGGTCAGTATGGTGGTGTAGTGGTCAGTATGGTGGTGTAGTGGTCAGTACGGTGGTGTAGTGGTTAGTACGGTGGTGTAGTGGTTAGTACGGTGGTGTAGTGGTTAGTATGGTGGTGTAGTGGTTAGTATGGTGGTGTAGTGGTCAGTACGGTGGTGTAGTGGTTAGTATGGTGGTGTAGTGGTCAGTACGGTGGTGTAGTGGTTAGTACGGTGGTGTAGTGGTTAGTATGGTGGTGTAGTGGTCAGTACGGTGGTGTAGTGGTCAGTATGGTGGTGTAGTGGTTAGTACGGTGGTGTAGTGGTTAGTATGGTGGTGTAGTGGTTAGTATGGTGGTGTAGTGGTTAATATGGTGGTGTAGTGGTCAGTATGGTGGTGTAGTGGTCAGTATGGTGGTGTAGTGGTTAGTACGGTGGTGTAGTTAGTATGGTGGTGTAGTGGTCAGTATGGTGGTGTAGTGGTTAGTACGGTGGTGTAGTGGTTAGTATGGTGGTGTAGTGGTTAGTACGGTGGTGTAGTGGTTAGTACGGTGGTGTAGTGGTCAGTACGGTGGTGTAGTGGTTAGTACGGTGGTGTACTGGTCAGTACGGTGGTGTAGTGGTCAGTACGGTGGTGTAGTGGTCAGTATGGTGGTGTAGTGGTTAGTATGGTGGTGTAGGGGTTAGTATGGTGGTGTAGTGGTTAATATGGTGGTGTAGTTAGTATGGTGGTGTAGTGGTCAATATGGTGGTGTAGTGGTCAGTATGGTGGTGTAGTGGTTAGTATGGTGGTGTAGTGGTCAGTACAGTGGTGTAGTGGTTAGTATGGTGGTGTAGTGGTTAGTATGGTGGTGTAGTGGTTAATATGGTGGTGTAGTTAGTATGGTGGTGTAGTGGTCAGTATGGTGGTGTAGTGGTCAGTATGGTGGTGTAGTGGTTAGTACGATGGTGTAGTGGTCAGTATGGTGGTGTAGTGGTTAGTATGGTGGTGTAGTGGTTAGTACGGTGGTGTAGTTAGTATGGTGGTGTAGTGGTTAGTATGGTGGTGTAGTGGTTAGTACGGTGGTGTAGTGGTTAGTACGGTGGTGTAGTGGTCAGTATGGTGGTGTAGTGGTTAGTACGGTGGTGTAGTGGTTAATACGGTGGTGTAGTGGTCAGTACGGTGGTGTAGTGGTTAGTATGGTGGTGTAGTGGTTAGTATGGTGGTGTAGTGGTTAGTACGGTGGTGTAGTAGTTAGTACGGTGGTGTGGTGGTCAGTATGGTGGTGTAGTGGTCAGTATGGTGGTGTAGTGGTTAGTACGGTGGTGTAGTGGTTAGTACGGTGGTGTAGTGGTCAGTATGGTGGTGTAGTGGTTAGTATGGTGGTGTAGTGGTTAATATGGTGGTGTAGTTAGTATGGTGGTGTAGTGGTTAATATGGTGGTGTAGTGGTCAGTATGGTGGTGTAGTGGTCAGTACGGTGGTGTAGTGGTCAGTATGGTGGTGTAGTGGTTAGTATGGTGGTGTAGTGGTTAATATGGTGGTGTAGTGGTTAGTACGGTGGTGTAGTTAGTATGGTGGTGTAGTGGTTAGTATGGTGGTGTAGTGGTTAGTACGGTGGTGTAGTTAGTATGGTGGTGTAGTGGTTAGTATGGTGGTGTAGTGGTTAGTACGGAGGTGTAGTGGTTGGTACGGTGGTGTAGTGGTTAGTACGATTGTGTAGTGGTCAGTAAGGTGGTGTAGTGGTTAGTATGGTGGTGTAGTGGTCAGTACGGTGGTGTAGTGGTTAGTACGGTGGTGTAGTGGTTAGTACGGTGGTGTAGTGGTTAGTACGGTGGTGTAGTGGTCAGTATGGTGGTGTAGTGGTTAGTATGGTGGTGTAGTGGTCAGTACGGTGGTGTAGTGGTTAGTATGGTGGTGTAGTGGTTAGTACGGTGGTGTAGTGGTTAGTACGGTGGTGTAGTGGTCAGTATGGTGGTGTAGTGGTCAGTACGGTGGTGTAGTGGTTAGTACGGTGGTGTAGTGGTTAGTACGGTGGTGTAGTGGTCAGTACGGTGGTGTAGTGGTTAGTACGGTGGTGTAATGGTCAGTAAGGTGGTGTAGTGGTTAGTATGATGGTGTAGTGGTTAGTACGATTGTGTAGTGGTCAGTAAGGTGGTGTAGTGGTTAATATGGTGGTGTAGTGGTCAGTATGGTGGTGTAGTGGTCAGTACGGTGGTGTAGTGGTCAGTATGGTGGTGTAGTGGTTAGTATGGTGGTGTAGTGGTTAATATGGTGGTGTAGTGGTTAGTACGGTGGTGTAGTTAGTATGGTGGTGTAGTGGTTAGTATGGTGGTGTAGTGGTTAGTACGGTGGTGTAGTTAGTATGGTGGTGTATTGGTTAGTATGGTGGTGTAGTGGTTAGTACGGTGGTGTAGTGGTTGGTACGGTGGTGTAGTGGTCAGTATGGTGGTGTAGTGGTCAGTAAGGTGGTGTAGTGGTTAGTACGGTGGTGTAGTGGTCAGTACGGTGGTGTAGTGGTTAGTATGGTGGTGTAGTGGTTAGTACGGTGGTGTAGTGGTTAATACGGTGGTGTAGTGGTCAGTATGGTGGTGTAGTGGTTAGTATGGTGGTGTAGTGGTCAGTACGGTGGTGTAGTGGTCAGTACGGTGGTGTAGTGGTTAGTACGGTGGTGTAGTGGTTAGTACGGTGGTGTAGTGGACAGTACGGTGGTGTAGTGGTTACTGTGGTGGTGTAGTAGTTAGTACGGTGGTGTAGTGGTTAGTACGATTGTGTAGTGGTCAGTAAGGTGGTGTAGTGGTTAGTATGGTGGTGTAGTGGTCAGTACGGTGGTGTAGTGGTTAGTACGGTGGTGTAGTGGTTAGTACGGTGGTGTAGTGGTTAGTACGGTGGTGTAGTGGTCAGTATGGTGGTGTAGTGGTCAGTATGGTGGTGTAGTGGTCAGTATGGTGGTGTAGTGGTCAGTACGGTGGTGTAGTGGTTAGTACGGTGGTGTAGTGGTTAGTACGGTGGTGTAGTGGTTAGTATGGTGGTGTAGTGGTTAGTATGGTGGTGTAGTGGTCAGTACGGTGGTGTAGTGGTTAGTATGGTGGTGTAGTGGTCAGTACGGTGGTGTAGTGGTTAGTACGGTGGTGTAGTGGTTAGTATGGTGGTGTAGTGGTCAGTACGGTGGTGTAGTGGTCAGTATGGTGGTGTAGTGGTTAGTATGGTGGTGTAGTGGTTAGTATGGTGGTGTAGTGGTCAGTATGGTGGTGTAGTGGTCAGTATGGTGGTGTAGTGGTTAGTACGGTGGTGTAGTTAGTATGGTGGTGTAGTGGTCAGTATGGTGGTGTAGTGGTTAGTACGGTGGTGTAGTGGTTAGTATGGTGGTGTAGTGGTTAGTACGGTGGTGTAGTGGTTAGTACGGTGGTGTAGTGGTCAGTACGGTGGTGTAGTGGTTAGTACGGTGGTGTACTGGTCAGTACGGTGGTGTAGTGGTCAGTACGGTGGTGTAGTGGTCAGTATGGTGGTGTAGTGGTTAGTATGGTGGTGTAGGGGTTAGTATGGTGGTGTAGTGGTTAATATGGTGGTGTAGTTAGTATGGTGGTGTAGTGGTCAATATGGTGGTGTAGTGGTCAGTATGGTGGTGTAGTGGTTAGTATGGTGGTGTAGTGGTCAGTACAGTGGTGTAGTGGTTAGTATGGTGGTGTAGTGGTTAGTATGGTGGTGTAGTGGTTAATATGGTGGTGTAGTTAATATGGTGGTGTAGTGGTCAGTATGGTGGTGTAGTGGTCAGTATGGTGGTGTAGTGGTTAGTACGATGGTGTAGTGGTCAGTATGGTGGTGTAGTGGTTAGTATGGTGGTGTAGTGGTTAGTACGGTGGTGTAGTTAGTATGGTGGTGTAGTGGTTAGTATGGTGGTGTAGTGGTTAGTACGGTGGTGTAGTGGTTAGTACGGTGGTGTAGTGGTCAGTATGGTGGTGTGTAGTGGTTAGTACGGTGGTGTAGTGGTTAATACGGTGGTGTAGTGGTCAGTACGGTGGTGTAGTGGTTAGTATGGTGGTGTAGTGGTTAGTATGGTGGTGTAGTGGTTAGTACGGTGGTGTAGTAGTTAGTACGGTGGTGTGGTGGTCAGTATGGTGGTGTAGTGGTCAGTATGGTGGTGTAGTGGTTAGTATGGTGGTGTAGTGGTTAGTACGGTGGTGTAGTGGTTAGTACGGTGGTGTAGTGGTCAGTATGGTGGTGTAGTGGTTAGTATGGTGGTGTAGTGGTTAATATGGTGGTGTAGTTAGTATGGTGGTGTAGTGGTTAATATGGTGGTGTAGTGGTCAGTATGGTGGTGTAGTGGTCAGTACGGTGGTGTAGTGGTCAGTATGGTGGTGTAGTGGTTAGTATGGTGGTGTAGTGGTTAATATGGTGGTGTAGTGGTTAGTACGGTGGTGTAGTTAGTATGGTGGTGTAGTGGTTAGTATGGTGGTGTAGTGGTTAGTACGGTGGTGTAGTTAGTATGGTGGTGTAGTGGTTAGTATGGTGGTGTAGTGGTTAGTACGGTGGTGTAGTGGTTGGTACGGTGGTGTAGTGGTTAGTACGATTGTGTAGTGGTCAGTAAGGTGGTGTAGTGGTTAGTATGGTGGTGTAGTGGTCAGTACGGTGGTGTAGTGGTTAGTACGGTGGTGTAGTGGTTAGTACGGTGGTGTAGTGGTTAGTACGGTGGTGTAGTGGTCAGTATGGTGGTGTAGTGGTTAGTATGGTGGTGTAGTGGTCAGTACGGTGGTGTAGTGGTTAGTATGGTGGTGTAGTGGTTAGTACGGTGGTGTAGTGGTTAGTACGGTGGTGTAGTGGTCAGTATGGTGGTGTAGTGGTCAGTACGGTGGTGTAGTGGTTAGTACGGTGGTGTAGTGGTTAGTACGGTGGTGTAGTGGTCAGTACGGTGGTGTAGTGGTTAGTACGGTGGTGTAGTGGTCAGTAAGGTGGTGTAGTGGTTAGTATGATGGTGTAGTGGTTAGTACGATTGTGTAGTGGTCAGTAAGGTGGTGTAGTGGTTAATATGGTGGTGTAGTGGTCAGTATGGTGGTGTAGTGGTCAGTACGGTGGTGTAGTGGTCAGTATGGTGGTGTAGTGGTTAGTATGGTGGTGTAGTGGTTAATATGGTGGTGTAGTGGTTAGTACGGTGGTGTAGTTAGTATGGTGGTGTAGTGGTTAGTATGGTGGTGTAGTGGTTAGTACGGTGGTGTAGTTAGTATGGTGGTGTAGTGGTTAGTATGGTGGTGTAGTGGTTAGTACGGTGGTGTAGTGGTTGGTACGGTGGTGTAGTGGTCAGTATGGTGGTGTAGTGGTCAGTAAGGTGGTGTAGTGGTTAGTACGGTGGTGTAGTGGTCAGTACGGTGGTGTAGTGGTTAGTATGGTGGTGTAGTGGTTAGTACGGTGGTGTAGTGGTTAATACGGTGGTGTAGTGGTCAGTATGGTGGTGTAGTGGTTAGTATGGTGGTGTAGTGGTCAGTACGGTGGTGTAGTGGTCAGTACGGTGGTGTAGTGGTTAGTACGGTGGTGTAGTGGTTAGTACGGTGGTGTAGTGGACAGTACGGTGGTGTAGTGGTTACTATGGTGGTGTAGTAGTTAGTACGGTGGTGTAGTGGTTAGTACGATTGTGTAGTGGTCAGTAAGGTGGTGTAGTGGTTAGTATGGTGGTGTAGTGGTCAGTACGGTGGTGTAGTGGTTAGTACGGTGGTGTAGTGGTTAGTACGGTGGTGTAGTGGTTAGTACGGTGGTGTAGTGGTCAGTATGGTGGTGTAGTGGTTAGTATGGTGGTGTAGTGGTCAGTACGGTGGTGTAGTGGTTAGTATGGTGGTGTAGTGGTTAGTACGGTGGTGTAGTGGTTAGTACGGTGGTGTAGTGGTCAGTATGGTGGTGTAGTGGTCAGTACGGTGGTGTAGTGGTTAGTACGGTGGTGTAGTGGTTAGTACGGTGGTGTAGTGGTCAGTACGGTGGTGTAGTGGTTAGTACGGTGGTGTAGTGGTCAGTAAGGTGGTGTAGTGGTTAGTATGATGGTGTAGTGGTTAGTACGATTGTGTAGTGGTCAGTAAGGTGGTGTAGTGGTTAGTATGGTGGTGTAGTGGTTAGTATGGTGGTGTAGTGGTCAGTATGGTGGTGTAGTAGTTAGTACGGTGGTGTAGTGGTCAGTACAGTGGTGTAGTGGTTAGTATGGTGGTGTAGTGGTTAGTATGGTGGTATAGTAGTTAGTATGGTGGTGTAGTGGTTAGTACGGTGGTGTAGTGGTCAGTATGGTGGTGTAGTGGTTAGTACGGTGGTGTAGTGGTCAGTACGGTGGTGTAGTGGTCAGCACGGTGGTGTAGTGGTCAGTACGGTGGTGTAGTGGTTACTATGGTGGTGTAGTGGTTAGTACGGTGGTGTAGTGGTTTGTACGATTGTGTAGTGGTCAGTAAGGTGGTGTAGTGGTTAGTACGGTGGTGTAGTGGTCAGTACGGTGGTGTAGTGGTTAGTATGGTGGTGTAGTGGTCAGTACGGTGGTGTAGTGGTCAGTACGGTGGTGTAGTGTTTACTATGGTGGTGTGGTGGTTAGTACGGTGGTGTAGTGGTTAGTACGATTGTGTAGTGGTCAGTATGGTGGTGTAGTGGTTAGTACGGTGGTGTAGTGGTCAGTACGGTGGTGTAGTGGTTAGTACGGTGGTGTATTGGTCAGTACGGTGGTTTAGTGGTTACTATGGTGGTGTAGTGGTTAGTACGGTGGTGTAGTGGTTAGTACAATTGTGTAGTGGTCAGTAAGGTGGTGTAGTGGTTAGTACGGTGGTGTAGTGGTCAGTACGGTGGTGTAGTGGTTAGTATGGTTGTGTAGTGGTTAGTTTGGTGGTGTAGTGGTTAGTATGGTGGTGTAGTGGTTAGTATGGTGGTGTAGTTAGTATGGTGGTGTAGTGGTTAGTATGGTGGTGTAGTGGTTAGTACGGTGGTGTAGTGGTTGGTACGGTGGTGTAGTTAGTATGGTGGTGTAGTGGTTAGTATGGTGGTGTAGTGGTTAGTACGGTGGTGTAGTGGTCGGTACGGTGGTGTAGTGGTCAGTATGGTGGTGTAGTGGTCAGTACGGTGGTGTAGTGGTTAGTACGGTGGTGTAGTGGTTAGTACGGTGGTGTAGTGGTTAGTACGGTGGTGTAGTGGTCAGTACGGTGGTCTAGTGGTTAGTATGGTGGTGTAGTGGTTAGTACGGTGGTGTAGTGGTTAGTACGGTGGTGTAGTAGTCAGTAAGGTGGTGTAGTGGTTAGTATGGTGGTGTAGTGGTCAGTACGGTGGTGTAGTGGTTAGTACGGTGGTGTAGTGGTCAGTACGGTGGTGTAGTGGTCAGTACGGTGGTGTAGTGGTCAGTACGGTGGTGTAGTGGTTAGTACGGTGGTGTAGTGGTTAGTACGGTGGTGTAGTGGTCAGTACGGTGGTGTAGTGGTTACTATGGTGGTGTAGTGGTTAGTACGGTGGTGTAGTGGTTAGTACGAATGTGTAGTGGTCAGTAAGGTGGTGTATTGGTTAGTATGGTGGTGTAGTGGTTAGTATGGTGGTGTAGTGGTTAGTACGGTGGTGTAGTGGTTAGTACGGTGGTGTAGTGGTCAGTATGGTGGTGTAGTGGTCAGTACGGTGGTGTAGTGGACAGTATGGTGGTGTAGTGGTCAGTACGGTGGTGTAGTGGTTAGTACGGTGGTGTAGTGGTTAGTACGGTGGTGTAGTGGTCAGTACGGTGGTGTAGTGGTTACTATGGTGGTGTAGTGGTTAGTACGGTGGTGTAGTGGTTAGTACGGTGGTGTAGTGGTCAGTACGGTGGTGTAGTGGTTAGTACGGTGGTGTAGTGGTCAGTAAGGTGGTGTAGTGGTTAGTATGATGGTGTAGTGGTTAGTACGATTGTGTAGTGGTCAGTAAGGTGGTGTAGTGGTTAGTATGGTGGTGTAGTGGTTAGTATGGTGGTGTAGTGGTCAGTATGGTGGTGTAGTAGTTAGTACGGTGGTGTAGTGGTCAGTACAGTGGTGTAGTGGTTAGTACGGTGGTGTAGTGGTCAGTAAGGTGGTGTAGTGGTTAGTATGATGGTGTAGTGGTTAGTACGATTGTGTAGTGGTCAGTAAGGTGGTGTAGTGGTTAGTATGGTGGTGTAGTGGTTAGTATGGTGGTGTAGTGGTCAGTATGGTGGTGTAGTAGTTAGTACGGTGGTGTAGTGGTCAGTACAGTGGTGTAGTGGTTAGTATGGTGGTGTAGTGGTTAGTATGGTGGTGTAGTAGTTAGTATGGTGGTGTAGTGGTTAGTACGGTGGTGTAGTGGTCAGTATGGTGGTGTAGTGGTTAGTACGGTGGTGTAGTGGTTAGTACGGTGATGTAGTGGTCAGTACGGTGGTGTAGTGGTCATCACGGTGGTGTAGTGGTCAGTACGGTGGTGTAGTGGTTACTATGGTGGTGTAGTGGTTAGTACGGTGGTGTAGTGGTTTGTACGATTGTGTAGTGGTCAGTAAGGTGGTGTAGTGGTTAGTACGGTGGTGTAGTGGTCAGTACGGTGGTGTAGTGGTTAGTATGGTGGTGTAGTGGTCAGTACGGTGGTGTAGTGGTCAGTACGGTGGTGTAGTGTTTACTATGGTGGTGTGGTGGTTAGTACGGTGGTGTAGTGGTTAGTACGATTGTGTAGTGGTCAGTATGGTGGTGTAGTGGTTAGTACGGTGGTGTAGTGGTCAGTACGGTGGTGTAGTGGTTAGTACGGTGGTGTAGTGGTCAGTACGGTGGTTTAGTGGTTACTATGGTTTTGTAGTGGTTAGTACGGTGGTGTAGTGGTTAGTACAATTGTGTAGTGGTCAGTAAGGTGGTGTAGTGGTTAGTACGGTGGTGTAGTGGTCAGTACGGTGGTGTAGTGGTTAGTATGGTTGTGTAGTGGTTAGTTTGGTGGTGTAGTGGTTAGTATGGTGGTGTAGTGGTTAGTATGGTGGTGTAGTGGTTAGTACGGTGGTGTAGTGGTTAGTACGATTGTGTAGTGGTCAGTAAGGTGGTGTAGTGGTTAGTATGGTGGTGTAGTGGTCAGTACGGTGGTGTAGTGGTTAGTACGGTGGTGTAGTGGTTAGTACGGTGGTGTAGTGGTCAGTATGGTGGTGTAGTGGTTAGTAAGGTGGTGTAGTGGTCAGTACGGTGGTGTAGTGGTTAGTACGGTGGTGTAGTGGTCAGTACGGTGGTGTAGTGGTCAGTACGGTGGTGTAGTGGTTAGTACGGTGGTGTAGTGGTCAGTACGGTGGTTTAGTGGTTACGGTGGTGTATAGTGGTTAGTACGGTGGTGTAGTGGTTAGTACAATTGTGTAGTGGTCAGTAAGGTGGTGTAGTGGTTAGTACGGTGGTGTAGTGGTCAGTACGGTGGTGTAGTGGTCAGTATGGTGGTGTAGTGGTTAGTATGGTGGTGTAGTGGTCAGTACGGTGGTGTAGTGGTTAGTATGGTGGTGTAGTGGTTAGTACGGTGGTGTAGTGGTTAGTACGGTGGTGTAGTGGTCAGTATGGTGGTGTAGTGGTCAGTACGGTGGGTTAGTGGTTAGTACGGTGGTGTAGTGGTTAGTACGGTGGTGTAGTGGTTAGTACGGTGGTGTAGTGGTTAGTACGATTGTGTAGTGGTCAGTAAGGTGGTGTAGTGGTTAGTATGGTGGTGTAGTGGTCAGTACGGTGGTGTAGTGGTTAGTACGGTGGTGTAGTGGTTAGTACGTTGGTGTAGTGGTTAGTACGGTGGTGTAGTGGTCAGTATGGTGGTGTAGTGGTTAGTATGGTGGTGTAGTGGTCAGTACGGTGGTGTAGTGGTTAGTATGGTGGTGTAGTGGTTAGTACGGTGGTGTAGTGGTTAGTACGGTGGTGTAGTGGTCAGTATGGTGGTGTAGTGGTCAGTACGGTGGTGTAGTGGTTAGTACGGTGGTGTAGTGGTTAGTACGGTGGTGTAGTGGTCAGTACGGTGGTGTAGTGGTTAGTACGGTGGTGTAGTGGTCAGTAAGGTGGTGTAGTGGTTAGTATGATGGTGTAGTGGTTAGTACGATTGTGTAGTGGTCAGTAAGGTGGTGTAGTGGTTAGTATGGTGGTGTAGTGGTTAGTATGGTGGTGTAGTGGTCAGTATGGTGGTGTAGTAGTTAGTACGGTGGTGTAGTGGTCAGTACAGTGGTGTAGTGGTTAGTACGGTGGTGTAGTGGTCAGTAAGGTGGTGTAGTGGTTAGTATGATGGTGTAGTGGTTAGTACGATTGTGTAGTGGTCAGTAAGGTGGTGTAGTGGTTAGTATGGTGGTGTAGTGGTTAGTATGGTGGTGTAGTGGTCAGTATGGTGGTGTAGTAGTTAGTACGGTGGTGTAGTGGTCAGTACAGTGGTGTAGTGGTTAGTATGGTGGTGTAGTGGTTAGTATGGTGGTGTAGTAGTTAGTATGGTGGTGTAGTGGATAGTACGGTGGTGGAGTGGTCAGTACGGTGGTGTAGTGGTTATTACCATGGTGTAGTGGTTAGTACGGTGATGTAGTGGTCAGTACGGTGGTGTAGTGGTCATCAAGGTGGTGTAGTGGTCAGCACGGTGGTGTAGTGGTTACTATGGTGGTGTAGTGGTTAGTACGGTGGTGTAGTGGTTTGTACGATTGTGTAGTGGTCAGTAAGGTGGTGTAGTGGTTAGTACGGTGGTGTAGTGGTCAGTACGGTGGTGTAGTGGTTAGTATGGTGGTGTAGTGGTCAGTACGGTGGTGTAGTGGTCAGTACGGTGGTGTAGTGTTTACTATGGTGGTGTGGTGGTTAGTACGGTGGTGTAGTGGTTAGTACGATTGTGTAGTGGTCAGTATGGTGGTGTAGTGGTTAGTACGGTGGTGTAGTGGTCAGTACGGTGGTGTAGTGGTTAGTACGGTGGTGTAGTGGTCAGTACGGTGGTTTAGTGGTTACTATGGTGGTGTAGTGGTTAGTACGGTGGTGTAGTGGTTAGTACAATTGTGTAGTGGTCAGTAAGGTGGTGTAGTGGTTAGTACGGTGGTGTAGTGGTCAGTACGGTGGTGTAGTGGTTAGTATGGTTGTGTAGTGGTTAGTTTGGTGGTGTAGTGGTTAGTATGGTGGTGTAGTGGTTAGTATGGTGGTGTAGTTAGTATGGTGGTGTAGTGGTTAGTATGGTGGTGTAGTGGTTAGTACGGTGGTGTAGTGGTAGGTACGGTGGTGTAGTTAGTATGGTGGTGTAGTGGTTAGTATGGTGGTGTAGTGGTTAGTACGGTGGTGTAGTGGTTGGTACGGTGGTGTAGTGGTCAGTATGGTGGTGTAGTGGTCAGTACGGTGGTGTAGTGGTTAGTACGGTGGTGTAGTGGTTAGTACGGTGGTGTGGTGGTTAGTACGGTGGTGTAGTGGTTAGTACGGTGGTGTAGTGGTTAGTACGGTGGTGTAGTGGTCAGTACGGTGGTCTAGTGGTTAGTATGGTGGTGTAGTGGTTAGTACGGTGGTGTAGTGGTTAATACGGTGGTGTAGTAGTCAGTAAGGTGGTGTAGTGGTTAGTATGGTGGTGTAGTGGTCAGTACGGTGGTGTAGTGGTTAGTACGGTGGTGTAGTGGTCAGTACGGTGGTGTAGTGGTCAGTATGGTGGTGTAGTGGTCAGTATGGTGGTGTAGTGGTCAGTACGGTGTGTAGTGGTCAGTACGGTGGTGTAGTGGTTAGTACGGTGGTGTAGTGGTTAGTACGGTGGTGTAGTGGTCAGTACGGTGGTGTAGTGGTTACTATGGTGGTGTAGTGGTTAGTACGGTGGTGTAGTGGTTAGTACGATTGTGTAGTGGTCAGTAAGGTGGTGTAGTGGTTAGTATGGTGGTGTAGTGGTCAGTACGGTGGTGTAGTGGTTAGTACGGTGGTGTAGTGGTTAGTACGGTGGTGTAGTGGTCAGTATGGTGGTGTAGTGGTTAGTAAGGTGGTGTAGTGGTCAGTACGGTGGTGTAGTGGTTAGTACGGTGGTGTAGTGGTTAGTACGGTGGTGTAGTGGTCAGTACGGTGGTGTAGTGGTCAGTATGGTGGTGTAGTGGTCAGTATGGTGGTTGTAGTGGTTAGTACGGTGGTGTAGTGGTTAGTATGGTGGTGTAGTGGTTAGTACGGTGGTGTAGTGGTTAGTATGGTGGTGTAGTGGTTAATATGGTGGTGTAGTGGTTAGTATGGTGGTGTAGTGGTCAGTACGGTGGTGTAGTGGTTAGTATGGTGGTGTAGTGGTTAGTATGGTGGTGTAGTGGTTAGTATGGTGGTGTAGTAGTTAGTATAGTGGTGTAGTGGTCAGTATGGTGGTGTAGTGGTTAGTATGGTGGTGTAGTAGTTAGTATGGTGGTGTAGTGGTTAGTATGGTGGTGTAGTGGTTAGTACGGTGGTGTAGTGGTTAGTATGGTGTTGTAGTGGTCAGTCCACAGTCCAGACACATGTATGTTTGGATCCTCACTCTAAACTGATCGTAGGTGTGAGTGTGTGTGTGTGAGTGTGTGTTGGCCACGTGATGGACTGGTGACCTGTCCATGGTGTACCCCACCTTCACCCGATGACGCTGGGTTTGGCTCCAGCCCCTTAATACATATATAGTGTATTAATTATAGGCTCAGCAACTATTAAGTGTTCTGTTATAAGATGTGGCCTCATACTGGGTGGTTAATGTCTCAAATCCTTCAGCACCACGGACAGCGACTAGCTCAGAGTGTATAGCGTCTCAATCATGATCCTGTAACTCTCTTTTTTAGCCGGTCTATGAGCTCATGAGTTAATGAATTAAATCATATGATGGGGACCCCAAGTGGAGAGTGGGAATTCGTCATATACATACATAGTCTCTACAAGTTATCATTTTAAAGATACTTATTTTTCTTTGGACACCAATGATATATTTATATATAGGTATATTGTATATTGTGGCAGTACAGTGTAAACGGTAGCTGTCGTGTTCAAATGATGTAGAAAAATAGCCAAACATGTTTTTGTGAATATTGACTGCAAGCCATTTCTATGTAAAGTAAATAAACCAGTTTATTGCTGTACTGTGTAGGGTTTGACTGGTGCAGGTATGATTTGCAGAGAAAATATATAAAAATACAAATAATAATATCAGACTTTATTATTATAGCAACTTCTGTACATGTAATAGAGCTCAGTGTCCCTCAAAGAGGTTTATAAGCAAGAGACAATCGCCAATAATAGATTGCCAAACATGTTTTTCATTGGAAAGCGACGATATGTATATTGGGTTTTGGAATTTATTTGAAATTTCCCGGACTTGGAAGGACTTGGAGGTGAACTGTACATTTTGACCAAATATTTAACAATATTTATATATTTCAAGAAAGGCAAGAAAACGTTTTCCAAGATATGGACCTTCTAAAGTAGCCTAATTCACACTGGCCAGAACAGTGGTGGCCTTAAGCTTGAGAGCTAAAACCATGAAATCTGGAGTTTGGGATGCTCCGTGCTGAACACAGCGGGGACTTCAGCTACTTGTCTTGGTAGGAATTTTACTGATGGAATGCTTTCCATTCATGTGTGACTGGATGATGCGTCATGTAAATTGAAAGCACTATTGTTTTCAGAGTGCTCTAAGCTACAGATGTACAGAGTTGAGTAATATGAGCATATTAGCCAACTTGAGGCTGTATTCAATCAACACTGGTCTGAAATAGCCAGACTGCCTTTGGCCTGCAGTGCTGCAGTAAAGTCGCCCCAGACCGGGAGGCCATCTGCTGTTTAACTCGCGGCTTAAGAGACTGGCGGGGGTGCGCGACGGACTCAGATGGCCCGTGGGTGTGTTTTCTTTTGCTCTCAAACAAAACACAAACTACAGTCGCACAAAGAGAAGGTCAGCCGAGAAGACCACAGCCAGCTTTAGTACAAAGAAATCTTCAGTCCTGAGAGCTGGAGCTTGTTATGTTTAGGGCTGAACCCGTGTATTCAGGTATTCAGATATTCGTTTGTTGGGTTTAACCCTTTGATGCAGAAGCTGAACAAACCCTTATAATGCACAACAATTTTTTTTTCCATAGAGAATGAATGGGATGGAAAACTACATGCCAATCTACTGAACTTCTGCTCGACCGACAGACATTGTTTCATATACACTGACTATGGGCAGAGACCTGACCACATCTGTAGTGTTGGTGTGACCCACACTCGTCTGTTTGTTGTTTTTTTATCCCCCTATTTCCCCATAGAGTCCCATTCATTTCAGCCGATCCCAAACATTATGGTTACAGCCTCCAAACTGCCTGTACTCAGATCCCCAAACACCAATCAACAGATATACTGATCTGCACTCGTCTATTTGTCGTTTATTCATCCTTCATTTCTCCTATAGAGTCCCATTCATTTTCAGCTGAACCCAAACATTACAGTTTCATTTAACCTACAGCCTCCAAACTGCCTGTACTCACTCAGAGCAGATCCCCAAACTCTAATCAACTAATAATACTGACCCACACTCCTCTGTTTGTCGTTTATGTGCAACCATCCTCTAGTTATCTATGTTACTGCATGTACTGCTGAGTGTCTCTTTGGTAAATCTATTAAAATCAGTGTATTTCATTATTTAATGTTCCATATATTCATTAAAAATCTTGTTTTTTCATAAATAAATCATTTTAATTCTTATTAATTTAATACATAAACAAAAACAGTGTTTGTAAATATGTTCCTGACTGCAAATGTTTACAAATGTCAACAGGTTCCTATCAAACTCCATTGTGAACACATAAGGGTTAATTCTGAGCCGTGTTGTGTGTTAGAAGTAGTGATACAAACATGATTTTTATTAATAAAGTAAATAATAAAACTGAAATCAGGATTTGTGATGATCAAAACGAGTAAACTGAGGAATTCGTGGAAGTTTGAATGATGAAATTAATTTATTGCACAGACACACAAAGAATAAAATCTCAGTCGGGTCACTTTTGACCAGGTTGTGCTGAGATATCAATATATATCGTCTCATCTGAGGTATCTCTAGTAAGAGAAGGAGGCAAAATAACAACCACTGATCCTGTAAATATTCTCACAGTGGCGTCCTTGTGTATTCAGATACCATTGTAAGTTAAATAAAGAAAGAATTGTAGGTTTAAAAATGTAACAGATTAGAAGAAAGTGAATATTGACTGCAAGTCATTTCTCTGTAAAGTAAATAAACCAGTTTATTGCTGTACTGTGTAGGATTTGACTGTTGCAGGTATGATGTACAGAGAAAATATATAAAAATATAAATGTGCCCTGTGCAACATGTGCAAATAATAATAATACACTTAATTTTTATATCAAGTTTTGTACATGTAATACAGTTTAATGTCCCTTAAAGAGATTTATAAGCAAGAGACAACAAAACTTTATGTAAGAACATAAAAGCAGCAAGAATATAGCAAATCATTAGGGTAGTAATTAATTTTTTAAAATTATTATTAATTCAAGGTCAAATAAAAATGAGACATAGTACAAAAGTGGGTAATATAATGAATATGAAATATGAAATAAATAAAATATTTAAATATATTGTATATATTGTATATATGTATATGTATATATATGTATATATTCTTTCAGCTCTGCTTGTTAACATCCAGGTCTGAGTCTCTACCGAGTCTCTACTGAGCCGCTAGGGTTCTGTCTGTTCTGTGTTCCTGAAAACTCTGCAGTTCTGATTCTAGAACTTTCTTTGTGATGAGAGAGAGAGAAGAGGAATCACCAGTGAAGAAACACTAAGTTCAGTACCACTGGACGTTAGCTACTAGCCATTCTAGTTAATATTAACATCTACTGCTAAAAGCCATATTGGTTCTTTGTGGATCTTCTTGATAAACCAGATGGTTTTACAGGGTGTTTCTTGCTATGAACCCACATGTTCTGCTTATTGACTGGTTTTATGTGCTGCACAGCTAATGTAAAGACAGCCAACCTTAGCAACCCACCCAGCTATCTAACTATCTTTATCAGCCCTTGTTTGACCGATAAGCCTGATAACTTAAACACAAAGATGTGGCTTCATAGTAAGAAACACCCTATAAAACTCCATAGATTATCAAGGAGATCCACAAAGACCAGTGTGGCTTTTATCAGTGAGTGCTAACTTTAGCTAGGTAGCTAACATTAGAGCACAGTGGCATCAAACTCCTAGAGCTATTCTATTAGCAGTGAGACTGGAGTTCAGACATGAAGACAGATACGTCTTCAGCGAGCTTATCATTATTAAATAACGACTGTATCTCTAACACGCTGACGTATGGAATACTTCTGAACAGTGGCGAATCCCTGGAGGCCAAAAATGCCATTCAGGCCAAACTTAGTTGTAATACAGTTAACACAGAATACTTCTATTTTTTAATCAATTACATTTCCATTCATTTTCAGTTACGTCCTCAAGTATTTAGTATTTAGTACAAATCTCAAAGGTTCCATTCCACCTTAAAGCTCTCGGTCAGATCAGCAAAACACACATGACAGAAAGAAGCAGAGCTAAAAGCTCATGCAGATTCACGCTAGCGCACGCTGTTTGGAATTCTTCACTTCTTCCTTGGCTGATGGAATTTCAAGATTTCTTCTTAATTTGTGATTTGTCTGAAACACATTCTAGATAAATTTCCTAAGAACTGTTCTCTAAAACTCTACATAATGAATATATAATGAATATATATATATATATATATATATATATATATATATATATATATATATATATATATATATATATATATATATATATATATATATAATCACAAACAACTTTTTGTAATGTAATGTAATTTGTAATGTAAGTCGATGGAACCAGAGTGTTTTCCAAGATATTTCTATTTGTCATTTTAATGCATACAGCAGATGCTATATTCATCATTCATATAAAGATATAAAGCAAAAAAATACAAATCGCCAAAAATGGTGATACATGTTTTTCTTTGGATGGAGATGATGTGTGTATATACATATATATATATATATATATATATATATATATATATATATATATATATATATATATATATATATATGAACTGCCGTTAACTGCTAACAAATTACTAAAATCCCATAAGGATGCTATCAGAGACAAGCATTATGTTTTTGACCTTGTTTGACCTTGTTTGACCTTTGTATGACCTGAACTAACTACTCTGTTGGTCCCGGTCCACCACTGGACTGCTGTATGTGTTAGAAACCACATCATAGCATGAAGCTTGATGTGCAGAACTAAAGAAGCAACTGAACATATAAAACATGTCTCAGCTGATAGATCTCTGCTGGAAAACCGGACAAACCCAGTGACTGGAGCTGCACGGGATGGTGCAATGCTGCCATCTGTCGTGCATTCGTCGATACTACAAAGTCACAGATAAAGGAGTGAAGGATTTTGCGTGTCGCCACCTAGTGAGGAAGATAAATATAGAAGTTTTAGATTATACACATGGTTCAATGAGGTTCTTAAGTAGACACTACAGAATACTAATAATAATAAACAGCTGACAGCATCATATACACATACACAGTATTTACAGCAGTACAGATTTAGAAGGAGGGATGCCTCTGTACATTAAATATACCAGTTTATTGCTGTAGTGTGTAGGATTTGACTCTTGCTGGTATGATGTGCAAAGAAAACACATGAAAATATAAACGTGCCCTGTGCAGCACATACTAATAATAATAATAAACTTTATTTTTATAGCAGGTTTTGTACATATTATACAGCTAAAGAGGCATATTATACTCCCAAAGAGGTTCATAAGCACAACTTGAAATAATAGTAGATTAAAATTAAATAAAAAAGTATCTATTTAAAACAAAATAAAAATAAATAAATAAAAAAAACATTTTAAAACAAGTATAAAAAGAAAATACTTTAAATAAATTAATTAAAAAGATATATTCACACATTGCTCATATGTTCAGCTTATTCTTAAAATTGCACACTGATGGTATTGTAATAAATAGTAGTAAATATTAATAAAAAGTAAACAATAACACAGTCTTTTGTGTTTTTCATTACCTAACAAATGATCATAATTTAAAGTGGGTGCTTATTACTGATTACTAGACATCTTAATAATATCACCCAGCGTCTTCATAAAGTTCAGTAGTTAAAGCTCAATCAGGTTAGAATAGACTTAATTTAATAGATTAAAATGAAAATAAATAATTATCTATTTAAAACAAAATAAAAATGAATACATTTAAAAAACATTTTAAAACAAGTATAAAAAAATTCTTTAAATAAATTGATTTAAAATATATATTCACACATTACTCATATGTTGTAGCTGATTTTTAAAATTGCATACTGATGTTATTGTAATAAATAGTAGTAAATATTGATAAAAAGTAAACAATAACACAGTCTTTTGTGTTTTTATTATTTGACAAATGATCATAATTTAAAAAGGTGCTTATTACTGATTACTGGACATTTTATTAATATCAACCAGCGTCTTTATAAAGTTCAGTAGTTCAGTAGTTAAAGCTCGATCAGGTTATTAAAATTAATTAGAGACGCAGTGAAAATGAATGAGACTGGCTGTGTATGATGGGTTAATGATGCCATCTAGTGGACACGTGCTTGTACTGCAGCTGCAAGCCAAATAAGTGGAGAATGTGAACCTGCCTATAAGTGAGGGGGCCCTCCAGTGGAGAAACATGGAAGTGTGTTTTAAGGCCACTGCAGTCGTGAGTAGTCCTACATGTGGAGCTCCAGGTCTTAGCAGGATTTCTCTTTGGGGTCTTTGGAAAAAGGGCTGTATGGCTCTCTGTGGAGACCGGAAATGTTCAGTGTGTGTGTTTACTTCTGAATATCACTGGATCCTCCAGTGAGGCTGTAATACGAATATTTCTAAATGTAAGCTGAGTATCAGTTTGATGTCACGGAGCTACTCAAGAGTAAGAGTGTCTCAACTGCAGACTGTGTTGAGTATGTAGTATGTAGTAACTAGTGTAAAAGTTGAGTATACTCAAAAAACCACAATACATACTTAGAACCAGCTGGTTTTTGTTTATGGCAGTGATGGACACCAGTCAACCCTCAGTCAAGTTTCTCAAACTGCTATGACTTTCAGCAGAACTGTAGTGGTCAGTACGGTGGTGTAGTGGTTAGTATGGTGGTGTAGTGGTTAGTATGGTGGTGTAGTAGTTAGTATGGTGGTGTAGTGGTTAGTATGGTGGTGTAGTGGTTTGTATGGTGGTGTAGTGGTTAGTATGGTGGTGTAGTGGTTAGTACGGTGGTGTAGTGGTTAGTACGGTGGTGTAGTGGTCAGTATGGTGGTGTAGTGGTTAGTACGGTGGTGTAGTGGTTAGTATGGTGGTGTAGTGGTTAGTATGGTGGTGTAGTGGTTAGTACGGTGGTGTAGTGGTTAGTATGGTGGTGGTAGTGGTCAGTATGGTGGTGTAGTGGTCAGTATGGTGGTGTAGTGGTTAGTATGGTGGTGTAGTGGTCAGTATGGTGGTGTAGTGGGTAGTACGGTGGTGTAGTGGTTAGTATGGTGGTGTAGTGGTTAGTACGGTGGTGTAGTGGTTAGTATGGTGGTGTAGTGGTTAGTATGGTGGTGTAGTGGTTAGTACGGTGGTGTAGTGGTTAGTACGGTGGTGTAGTGGTTAGTACGGTGGTGTAGTGGTTAGTATGGTGGTGTAGTGGTTAGTACGGTGGTGTAGTGGTTAGTACGGTGGTGTAGTGGTTAGTGTGGTGGTGTAGTGGTTAGTACGGTGGTGTAGTGGTTAGTATGGTGGTGTAGTGGTCAGTATGGTGGTGTAGTGGTCAGTATGGTGGTGTAGTGGTTAGTATGGTGGTGTAGTGGTCAGTACGGTGGTGTAGTGGTCAGTACGGTGGTGTAGTGGTTAGTACGGTGGTGTAGTGGTTAGTACGGTGGTGTAGTGGTTAGTATGGTGGTGTAGTGGTTAGTACGGTGGTGTAGTGGTTAGTACGGTGGTGTAGTGGTTAGTATGGTGGTGTAGTGGTCAGTATGGTGGTGTAGTGGTTAGTATGGTGGTGTAGTGGTCAGTATGGTGGTGTAGTGGTCAGTATGGTGGTGTAGTGGTTAGTATGGTGGTGTAGTGTTCGTATGGTGGTGTAGTGGTTAGTATGGTGGTGTAGTGGTTAGTATGGTGGTGTAGTGGTCAGTATGGTGGTGTAGTAGTTAGTATGGTGGTGTAGTGGTTAGTATGGTGGTGTAGTGGTCAGTATGGTGGTGTAGTGGTTAGTATGGTGGTGTAGTGGTCAGTATGGTGGTGTAGTAGTTAATATGGTGGTGTAGTGGTTAGTATAGTGGTGTAGTAGTTAGTATGGTGGTGTAGTGGTCAGTATGGTGGTGTAGTGGTCAGTATGGTGGTGTAGTGGTTAGTATGGTGGTGTAGTGGTCAGTATGGTGGTGTAGTAGTGAGTACGGTGGTGTAGTAGTTAGTATGGTGGTGAAGTGGTTAGTATGGTGGTGTAGTGGTTAGTATGGTGGTGTAGTGGTTAGTATGGTGGTGTAGTGGTCAGTATGGTGGTTGTAGTGGTCAGTATGGTGGTGTAGTGGTTAGTATGGTGGTGTAGTGGTCAGTATGGTGGTGTAGTGGTTAGTATGGTGGTGTAGTGGTCAGTATGGTGGTGTAGTGGGTCAGTATGGTGGTGTAGTGGTTAGTATGGTGGTGTAGTGGTCAATATGGTTGGTGTAGTGGTTAGTATGGTGGTGTAGTGTTAGTTTGGTGGTGTAGTGGGTTAGTATGGTGGTGTAGTGGTTAGTATGGTGGTGTAAGTGGTCAGTATGGTGGTGTAGTGGTTAGTACGGTGGTGTAGTAGTTAGTATGGTTGGTGTAGTGGTTAGTATGGTGTGTAGTGGTTAGTATGGTGGTGTACGTGGTCAGTATGGTGGTGTAGTGGTTAGTACGGTGGTGTAGTGGTTAGTATGGTGGTGTAGTGGTCAATATGGTGGTGTAGTGGTTAGTATGGTGGTGTAGTGTTAGTATGGTGGTGTAGTGGTTAGTATGGTGGTGTAGTGGTTAGTATAGTGGTGTAGTGGTCAGTATGGTGGTGTAGTGGTTAGTACGGTGGTGTAGTAGTTAGTATGTAGTGGTTAGTATGGTGGTGGTAGTGGTCAGTATGGTGGTGTAGTGGTCAGTATGGTGGTGTAGTAGTTAGTATGGTGGTGTAGTGGTTAGTATGGTGGTGTAGTGGTCAGTATGGTGGTGTAGTAGTTAGTATGGTGGTGTAGTGGTTAGTGTAGTGGTGTAGTAGTTAGTATGGTGGTGTAGTGGTCAGTATGGTGGTGTAGTAGTCAGTATGGTGGTGTAGTGGTTAGTACGGTGGTGTAGTGGTTAGTATGGTGGTGTAGTAGTTAGAATGGTGGTGTAGTGGTTAGTATGGTGGTGTAGTGGTTAGTACGGTGGTGTAGTGGTCAGTATGGTGGTGTAGTGGTTAGTATGGTGGTGTAGTGGTTAGTATGGTGGTGTAGTGGTTAGTATGGTGGTGTAGTGGTCAGTATGGTGGTGTAGTAGGTTAGTATGGTGGTGTAGTGGTTAGTATGGTGGTGTAGTGGTCAGTGTGGTGGTGTAGTAGTTAGTATGGTGGTGTAGTGGTTAGTGTAGTGGTGTAGTAGTTAGTATGGTGGTGTAGTGGTTAGTATGGTGGTGTAGTGGTCAGTATGGTGGTGTAGTGGTTAGTTACGGTGGTGGTAGTGGTTAGTATGGTGGTGTAGTGGTTAGTATGGTGGTTGTAGTGGTTAGTATGGTGGTGTAGTGGGTTAGTATGGTGGTGTAGTGGTTAGTATGGTGGTGTAGTGGTCAGTTATGGTGGTGTAGTGGTTAGTATGGTGGTGTAGTGGTTAGTACGGTGGGTGTAGTGGTCAGTAATGGTTGGTGTAGTGGTCAGTATGGTGGTGTAGTGGTTAGTATGGTGGTGTAGTGGTCAGTATGGTGGTGTAGTGGTTAGTAAGGTGGTGTAGTGGTTAGTATGGTGGTGTAGTGGTTAGTATGGTGGTGTAGTGGTCAGTATGGTGGTGTAGTGGTCAGTATGGTGGTGTAGTGGTCAGCACTGTCTCCTCACAGTAAGATGATCTGGGTTGGATTCCCGGTCTGGGTGGTTCTGTGTGTAGTGTGTATGGTCTCTCTGTGTTTGAGTGGGTTCCTCTGGGTTCTCCGGTTTCCTCCTACAGTCCAAACACATGTATGTTAGGATCCTCACTCTAAACTGACTGTAGGTGTGAGTGTGTGTGTGAGTGTCTGTTGGCCATGTGATGGGCTGATGACCTGTCCATGGTGTACTCCGCCTTTGTCCAATGACAGTGGGATTGGTTCCAGCCCCCCGTGACCCCAAGAAGCGGGATAAAGCAGAAGATAATGGATGGTTAGTTGTTTGATATTTAATGGTCTACGTCTCCTGTATTAATGAGTAACTGCTGTTTAGTGATATGTTATTTTTTTCTTTCTTGAATTTGAAAGAACATGAACGGGGCCTCTCCAGCTTTGATGTCACGTAGGACCCCAAATGTCCAGAAACAGTTCTCCTCCTCTGTTAAACCCACTGATCACTGAGAGAAACCTGATACCACCCTGATATAGTGCTTCACTCACAAATTCTAAATACTAAAGAGTTGTGAACTGTAAAAGGCTGAATTATGATTTTCCACTGGCCACCCGCTCTTCCACCCTAACTCAGGTTGTGCCCCCACCTCCCAGCACTCCCCATGCACACTCTGTGCTCCCACTCTGAGATGGTAATGTACCTGCAGCAGTAATTGGTCCCAGTGCAGCTCCCGTGCTCCACCTGTGCCTGTGGGGGGCGCTACAGGCTGCCCACGGGTCAGGACGTCACTGTGGGAGAGCAGCATGGCTATGCAAACTATCACCACTTTGTTGGTTGGTGCTTCACTGAGAGAGGAAGTGTGGTGTCTGTGGACGAGCGGACGGTTCAGGCGGTCTTGGCGTGAGTCGTGTGTCTGAACTGATGGAAGACCTGAATGTCCGTCATTATCTGTACGTCTGATTATTATTAGATAAATCCAATTAAAGATAAAATTTAAATAAAATAAGATCAAATTAAATTATACATACAATGTCTGGATTATATACATATATAACTAAAAAATATATTATTTTATTTGGAGTATAATACTGAAATGAAGAGACAAAACAATGTATATTAAAGTTTCCTGACTAGACTAGACTAACATTAGTGTTAGACAGTAAGGCTGTGTCCCAAACAGCGCCCTCTGGAATATTACACACTACTGCACTACTGACAGCACTTCTAATGATGGTGTCTTTTTATTTATTCATTATTTAATTTATTTTATTTATTATATTTTATTTTTTACGTATGTAGTGTAGTAGCAGTCTGCAGATTAGGGGCGTGGCTAGAGAGTAATGTATCTTTACTTGTCAGAGTGTTTTCTGACTAAAGTTAATATAGACGTTACCTAAAACAAACCCTCCTAGTCTGTTACCATAACAACACATTATACTAAAGCTGTTTTATTACAGTATATATGGTCATCGTTGCTGTTCATTGCTGAGCTTCTGTTTAAAGCTGGCGCAAACTACCCGACGCTCCAGCGAGGCGAGAGCTCGGCTCAGTGAAGCAACTATTTCTGAACAGGCATCTCAACACAAGCCTTAACAAAGTGAAAGACCCAGACCACCTGAATAGAACACAAAACAGTGTTTAACGGTCTTAATTAGAAACAGCTCGCTTATATTTACACTAACTGGCCACTTTATTAGAAACAGCTCACTTATATTAACACTAACTGGCCACTTTATTAGAAACAGCTCACTTATATTAACACTAACTGGCCACTTTATTAGAAACAGCTCACTTATACTTCCACTAACTGGCCACTTTATTAGAAACAGCGCACTTATATTTATACTAACTGGCCACTTTATTAGAAATAGCTCACTTATATTTCCACTAACTGGCCACTTTATTAGAAATAGCTAACTTATATTTCCACTAACTGGCCACTTTATTAGAAACAGCTCGCTTATATTTATACTAACTGGCCACTTTATTAGAAACAGCTCACTTTTATTTATACTAACTGGTCACTTTATTAGAAACAGCTCACTTTTATTTATACTAACTGGCCACTTTATTAGAAATAGCTCACTTATATTTCCACTAACTGGCCACTTTATTAGAAACAGCTCGCTTATATTTATACTAACTGGTCACTTTATTATAAACAGCTCACTTTCATTTATACTAACTGGCCACTTTATTAGAAATAGCTCACTTATATTTCCACTAACTGGCCACTTTATTAGAAACAGCTCATTTATATTTCCTTTAACTGGCCACTTTATTAGAAACAGCTCGCTTATATTTATACTAACTGGCCACTTTATTAGAAACAGCTCACTTTTATTTATACTAACTGGTCACTTTATTAGAAACAGCTCACTTTTATTTATACTAACTGGCCACTTTATTAGAAATAGCTCACTTATATTTCCACTAACTGGCCATTTTATTAGAAACAGCGCACTTATATTTCCACTAACTGGCCACTTTATTAGAAACAGCTCACTTATATTTCCACTAACTGGCCACTTTATTAGAAACAGCGCACTTATATTTTCACTAACTGGCCACTTTATTAGAAACAGCTCACTTATACTTCCACTAACTGGCCACTTTATTAGAAACAGCACACTTATATTTATACTAACTGGCCACTTTATTAGAAATAGCTCACTTATATTTCCACTAACTGGCCACTTTATTAGAAATAGCTCACTTATATTTCCACTAACTGGCCACTTTATTAGAAACAGCTCACTTATATTTATACTAACTGGCCACTTTATTAGAAACAGCTCACTTTTATTTATACTAACTCGCCACTTTATTAGAAACAGCTCACTTTTATTTATACTAACTCGCCACTACTATTAGAAATATTATTAATTTCTATACTATTAGAAATAGCTCACTTATATTTCCACTAACTGGCCACGTTATTAGAAACAGCTCACTTATTCTTTCACTAACTGGCCACTTTATTAGAAACACCTCCCCTTTATACTTCCACTAACTGGCCACTTTATTAGAAACACCTCCCCTTTATACCTCCACTAACTGGCCACTTTATTAGAAATGCCTCCCCTTTATACTTCCACTAACTGGCCACTTTATTAGAAACGTTTCCTCCATCATATATTCACTCTCATTTCACTCTCATTTCTCACTCACTCACTCACTCACTCACTCACTCACTCACTCACTCACTCACTCTTTCATTTACTCGATCACTCACTCTGCCTACTTGTTAACTTTAGTCAGGAGGTGTCTCTCACACTCGAGACCCCAGCGGGACACACTCGCTCTCTCACACACACAAACCCATATTCACTCTTTCTCACACACACTCTTTCTCACACACACACACACTCGGGACAAATATTGACAGTGCGGCGCTGGTGGGGTTTCAGAAGGAGTGGGTAAAGATGCGTACTGTGTTAATGAAGGTAATTAGTGCGCGCGGCGCGTCCTCCGTAAATTGGTCCCCGAGTTGCAGAGACTCAGTCCTGAGCTTAATCCCTTATTATAAAAAAGATAAAGGAAACGACGTCATTAGCATAAATCTGACCAGATTAAAAAGAAGAATTATTCTCGTTAAGTCCTGACTGGATGATTCTACATCAGGTTTTTAATTGTACGTAAAAAGAGAATAAAAGGAAGTGAGTGTGTGTGTGTGTGTGTGTGTGTGTGTGTGTGTGAGCGAGGAGGTGCAAGAGAAACACAAATAAATATAATATAATTAGAAAGAAAGTAGAAAAAAAACAATAACAACAACAACATGTAACTAAAACTCAAGGTCACCAGGCATGTGGATAATTGTTTCAAAAATTAGAAATTAATATCAGCAGAACAAATCCGCCTCCAGGTTTCCCTCCAGACTGAAATGTGAGAAGACGCTGGGAACTCTGAAGCGTTCCTTATTAGCAGAGGAACACTTTTATCTGTTAATAGAAACAACCCCCCCCCCCCCCCCTGAACTACTGCTACTCAGATAAACGCCACACACTCCGCTCTCATAAGGTTCTATACCAGGTGTTGGAACATTGCTGCAAGGATTTGATTGTATTTAGCCACTTCAATAGAAACACCTACCTTACACTTCCACTAACTGGCCACTTTATTAGAAACACCTACCTTATACTTCCACTCACTGGCCACTTTATAAGAAACACCTCCCTTATACTTCCACTCACTGGCCACTTTATAAGAAACACCTCCCTTATACTTCCACTCACTGGCCATTTTATTAGAAACACCTCCCTTATACTTCCACTCACTGGACACTTTATTAAAAACACCCACCTTACACTTACACTCACTGGTCACTTTATTGGAAACACCTACCTTATACTTTGACTCACTGGCCGCTTTATTGGAAACACCTACCTTATACCTCCACTCACTGGACACTTTATTAGAAACCCCTACCTTATACTTCCACTCACTGGCCGCTTTATTGGAAACACCTCCCTTATACCTCCACTCACTAGATACTTTATTAGAAACACCTCCCTTATACTTCCACTCACTGGTCACTTTATTGGAAACACCTCACTTATACTTCCACTCACTGGACACTTTATTAGAAACACCTCCCTTATACTTCCACTCACTGGTCACTTTATTAGAAACACCTCCCTTATACTTCCACTCACTGGCCACTTTATTGGAAACACCTCCCTTATACTTCCACTTACTGGACACTTTATTAGAAACACCTCCCTTATACTTCCACTCACTGGTCACTTTATTAGAAACACCTCCCTTATACTTCCACTCACTGGCCACTTTATTGGAAACACCTCCCCTATACTTAATCTCACTGGACACTTTATTAGAAACACCTCCCTTAAACTTCCACTCACTGGCCACTTTATTAGAAACACCTACCTTATACTTCCACTCACTGGCCACTTTATTGGAAACACCTACCTTATACTTCCACTCACTGGCCACTTTATTGGAAACACTTACCTTGTACTTCCACTCGCTGGCCACTTTACTGGAAACACCTCTGAGATCAGAGAGGGTATTTTCAGGGGTTAAGTTGATTTGCTTTATTTGTGAAGGTTATAAACCTGAACTAGTTTTATTCGAGTTCTCTGATCGTCTCCATGTTGATGAAGAACAGAGTCCTAGGTCCTCCTCGTGTTTACAGCTCAGTGAAGTAGAACAGTTCAGAGTTCATTAAAGACTCAGATGTGCCTAAAAAGGTGGAGAGACATTTTGTTCCAGAGTGATTTGAACATGTTTGATGAAGTGTGGAGATCATTCTCAGGCAGACTCTGCATATCAGATATGTACAACTTGCCGTGCACAGAATCAGAGACGGTCTAATCTCTGTTATATGGTAAATGGCTGCAGCAGTAGATTGCATTAGATCTGCTCGGTGGGTACTCACTGATATAAAAAAAACCATTTGTTTAACCAGTTATTGCTGTTATGGAGTCGTTTCCCACTCTGTGATGAGGACGGTCCTTTTATAGTGAGACACTGGCTCCGCCCACCTCCAGCATCCTGGCTTTAAAGATATACAAGAGCTTTATTTGAAGCTGTTTGTAGCTAGTAAACAGGATACTGTGTTTGTGTGTTTGCTGATGTGTATATCTGTGTGTGTGTCTCTGTGTATGTCTGTTGTATCTCCATTTTTGAAAACCAATGACAGTGGTCAGTTTGCATGTCAGTCAAAAGACCCCTTCCCTTTGAAGTAGGTGTTATATATATATATATATATATATATATATATATATATATATATATATATATATATATATATATATATATATATATATATATATATATATATCCTCCTGAGACCCAAATAAATTGAAGTTTGAGAATTTCAGTAATGTCAACATAAAATAAGTCTACTAGATGAAAAACAAATATTTATAGTGGACATCAGGACATTATTTATGACATATTTCTTGTTTTTTGTTCTGCATCAGACCAAAAATCCTTCTACAACATCAGCATCAACTCAATCCTAGAAAATAATGTAAATAAAAACTAAGTAAACAAACATTGTTTACCTTTATGATACCATTTCCACTTTTGTCAGTATAAGAAATGTTTAAAATGCGCTGTATATGAACATAAACAGGAATAAATAATAACCAATTCCAAAAGGTTACTGTTACTTTGATTAAAATAAAATAAAATCCAGCTTTAAACAGTTTTTAGGCACACAAGCTGTTCATCACTCCAAACCTTGAACCTATAATACCTAACTTCTCTTACAGTCCATTTCATTTCAATGTTCTATTTTTAAATGTACAATTATGTAACATTTTCTAATAAATTAGGAATAAATTAAATTTAAATAAATAAATGAATTCAAAATAAATTAGTAATGAATTTACATGTTTATGTGTTTACAGAGCTTACATGTTGCAAAAAGATCTCTGCCTCAGTCAAACTCCTGTCACCTGCAACATCATTAACTTCATATAAAACCAGATTTAGTTCCAATGTCCACTACGAAGGACATCAAAGAAAGTATGATGTTAGGTAGATATTTGTGCATATCAATAAAAAGTGCTTTGAGAACTAGCTACAACAGTTTTATACCTAAAATATATTAATTATAGGATTTAGGAACTATATTTATATATATATATATCATTATAATAATTCTGATGAGGAAGGAATCTATACAGAAATATCTGTGAAACTGTTTTAATTTAACCCCAAACACACATAATCAACACAGCTCTGAGGCGCGACTGTATTAAGAAACTCATTACTTTATTACACACACATCTCAGAGAGTCGCACACAAACCTGTATATAAAATATATATAAACCTACAGACATTCAAACTCACAACTCAGCCCGACTGACTGACTCAGCCTGTTAACCAACACTTCACTGTGTAAACCTAATATTTCACTGGACTGTTGCTTTGCAGCTTGATGAGTTGGTGTTTCTCTGTAGTAACTAAAAGTGAAGGAGGGGAGGAGAGGAGAAGGGAGGAGAGGAGAGGGGAAGAGAGGGGAGGGGAGGAGAGAAAAGAGAAGAGAAGAGAAGAGGAGTGAAGAGGAGAGAAGAGAAGAGAAGAAAAGAAAAGAGGAGATGGGAGAAGAGAAGGGAAGAGAAGAGAAGAGGGGAGGAGAGGAGAGGAGAGGAGAGAAGAGGGGAGGAGAGAAGAAAAGAGAAGAGGGGAGGAGAGGGGATGAGAGGAGAGGAGAGGAGAGGAGAGAAGAGGGGAGGAGAGGGGAGGGGAGGGGAGGAGAGGAGAGGAGAAAAGAAAAGAAAAGAAAAGAGGAGAGAAGAGGAGAGAAGAGAAGAAAAGAAAAGAGGAGAGAAGAGAAGAGAAGAGGGGAGGAGAGGAGAGGAGAGGGGAGGAGAGGAGAGGGGAGGAGAGGAGAGGGGAGGAGAGGGGAGGAGAGAAGAAAAGAGAAGAGAAGAGAAGAGGGGATGAGAGGAGAGGAGAGAAGAGGGGAGGAGAGAAGAAAAGAGAAGAGGGGAGGAGAGGGGATGAGAGGAGAGGAGAGGAGAGGAGAGAAGAAAAGAAAAGAAAAGAAAAGAGGAGAGAAGAGGAGAGAAGAGAAGAAAAGAAAAGAGGAGAGAAGAGAAGAGAAGAGAAGAGGGGAGGAGAGGGGAGGAGAGGGGAGGAGAGAAGAAAAGAGAAGAGAAGAGAAGAGGGGAGGAGAGGAGAGGAGAGGGGAGGAGAGGGGAGGGGAGGAGAGGGGAGGAGAGAAGAAAAGAGAAGAGGGGAGGAGAGGGGATGAGAGGAGAGGAGAGGGGAGGAGAGGGGAGGGGAGGAGAGGAGAGGTGACTGAGGGAACCCCCTCCATCCTAAAGTAAAGGAGGACGGGCTCCAGCTGGCCATCTTTCCCTCTGTTGTGGTCAGACGTTTTCGCTGACCGATGCGGTGAACACGGCCAGTTCCTCCGTCAGCAATCTAAACTCCTTCAGCTTCTCCAACACAGCTTCCACCAACAGAGCAGCAGAGGGAACCTAGAGAGAGAGAGAGAGAGAGAGAGAGAGAGAGAGAGAGAGAGAGAGAGAGAGAGAGAGAGAGAGAGAGAGAGAGAGAGAGAGAGAGAAAGAAAGAGAGAGAAAGAGAGAAAGAGAGAAAAAGAGAGAAAGAGAGAAAAAGAGAGAGAGAAAGAAAAAGAGAGAAAGAGAGAAAAAGAGAGAAAGAGAAAGAAAAAGAGAGAAAGAGAGAAAAAGAGAGAAAGAGAAAGAAAAAGAAAGAAAGAGAGAAAGAGAGAGAGAACAACATTGTCTCTTTATCTACCTTTAATAAATTTATAAGTGTTTAAACACCTCAGTGTCTCTGCTGGACTAAGAATCGTCCACCAACCAAAACTATCCAGACAGCAGCGTCCTGTAGACAGAGTCCTGACTTTACATCTACAAGGTGGACCAGCAAGTAGTAGGAGTGTCTAATAGAGTGGACAGTGAGTGGACAGTGAGTGGACAGTGAGTGGACACAGTGTTTAAACACTCCAGCAGCAGCACTGCTGTGTCTGAGTGTCTCAATATCTGATGCTCTGGTCTGACGGGGCTGCACTTCTCAGCAGAGTGAGGACAGAGTGCACACTACAGCACACAACAGCACACTACAGCACACTACAGCACACTACAGCACACTACAGCACACTACAGCCTACTACAGCACACTACAGCACACTACAGCACACTACAGCACACTACAGCCTACTACAGCACACTACAGCACACTACAGCACACTACAGTGTACTACGGCCTACTACAGCACACTACAGCACACTACAGCCTACTACAGCACACTACAGCACACTACAGCCTACTACAGCACACTACAGCACACTACAGCACACTACAGTGTACTACGGCCTACTACAGCACACTACAGCACACAACAGCACACTAAAGCACACTACAGCACACTACAGCACACTACAGCACACTACAGCACACTACAGCACACTACAATGTACTACAACACACTACAGCACAGTACAGCCTACTACAGCACAGTACAGCCTACTACAGCATACTACAGCACACTACAGCCTACTACAGCACACTACAGCACACTACAGCACACTACAATGTACTACAACACACTACAGCACAGTACAGCCTACTACAGCACAGTACAGCCTACTACAGCATACTACAGCACACTACAGCCTACTACAGCACACTACAGTGTACTACAGCACACTACAGTGTACTACGGCCTACTACAGCCTACTACAGTGTACTACGGCCTACTACAGCACACTACAGCCTACTACAGCCTACTACAGCACACTACAGTGTACTACGGCCTACTACAGCACACTACAGCCTACTACAGCACCCTACAGTGTACTACGGCCTACTACAGCCTACTACAGTGTACTACGGCCTACTACAGCACACTACAGCCTACTACAGCCTACTACAGCACACTACAGTGTACTACGGCCTACTACAGCACACTACAGCACACTACAGCCTACTACAGCACACTACAGTGTACTACGGCCTACTACAGCCTACTACAGCACACTACAGTGTACTACGGCCTACTACAGCCTACTACAGTGTACTACGGCCTACTACAGCACACTACAGCCTACTACAGCCTACTACAGCACACTACAGTGTACTACGGCCTACTACAGCACACTACAGCCTACTACAGCACACTACAGTGTACTACGGCCTACTACAGCACACTACAGCCTACTACAGCCTACTACAGCACACTACAGTGTACTACGGCCTACTACAGCCTACTACAGTGTACTACGGCCTACTACAGCACACTACAGCCTACTACAGCCTACTACAGCACACTACAGTGTACTACGGCCTACTACAGCACACTACAGCCTACTACAGCCTACTACAGTGTACTACGGCCTACTACAGCCTACTACAGCACACTACAGCCTACTACAGCACACTACAGTGTACTACGGCCTACTACAGCCGACTACAGCACACTACAGCACACTACAGTACACTACAGCCTACTACAGCACACTACAGCCTACTACAGCCTACTACAGCACACTACAGTGTACTACGGCCTACTACAGCACACTACAGCACACTACAGCCTACTACAGCACACTACAGTGTACTACGGCCTACTACAGCCTACTACAGCACACTACAGTGTACTACGGCCTACTACGGCCTACTACAGCCTACTACAGTGTACTACGGCCTACTACAGCACACTACAGCCTACTACAGCCTACTACAGCACACTACAGTGTACTACGGCCTACTACAGCACACTACAGCCTACTACAGCACACTACAGTGTACTACGGCCTACTACAGCCTACTACAGTGTACTACGGCCTACTACAGCACACTACAGCCTACTACAGCCTACTACAGCACACTACAGTGTACTACGGCCTACTACAGCACACTACAGCCTACTACAGCCTACTACAGTGTACTACGGCACACTACAGCCTACTACAGTGTACTACGGCCTACTACAGCACACTACAGCCTACTACAGCCTACTACAGCACACTACAGTGTACTACGGCCTACTACAGCACACTACAGCCTACTACAGCCTACTACAGTGTACTACGGCCTACTACAGCCTACTACAGCACACTACAGCCTACTACAGCACACTACAGTGTACTACGGCCTACTACAGCCGACTACAGCACACTACAGTACACTACAGCCTACTACAGCACACTACAGCCTACTACAGCATACTACAGCACACTACAGCCTACTACAGCACACTACAGCCTACTACAGCACACTACAATGTACTACAACACACTACAGTGCACTTTAGTACACTATGTGTGTGTGTATGTCTGTGTGTATATGGTGTTTGGTTTTTGTAAAATGTGTGTGTGTGTGTGTGTGTGTGTGTGTGTGTGTGTGTGTGTGTGTGTTAACCTTTGTGCTGCGGCTGCAGTTTACTGCTCCGCTGCTCGAAACCAACACAAGGACTTTATGCTAATCAGCGCTTGTGATCAAAGGATCCATCCATAAATATTCAAACTTTCTTTTCTGCAAGACACAAACTTACTCTCCTGTTCTCACGCTGGAGCTTATAAAGACCCAGAGAGCAGCAGCACATTTACAGAGTCCTGCCGGCCTACAGCAGGTGTTCAGAGGGAGAAACCGCACAGCGATTGGAGACCACTGATGATGATCTACGTCATTCGAGCTCCAGAGTGTCTGAAGACCTTCCAATGCTTTGACTTGAAGTGTTCATGAGTCCTGAGATGATCAGCAACGTACAACTTCAGTTCAGCTTCCACTATAGAGAATATGTTTACAGCTTCTACTGCTTTACCTCTCTTTCTCAACCCCGTATCTATCCATTTCTCTACACAAAACCAAGTCCAATCCGAGGATGACAGTGAGATCTGAGTACTTCTTCACAGCCGCGTTGTTCTTTCTATTATCACAACATCAAAGACCAGATGCTCAGTAAACATGTGTTTGGACTGTGGGAGGAAACCGGAGTACCCGGAGGAACCCACTCAAACACAGAGAGAACATACACACTCCACACAGAACCACCCAGACCGGGAATCCAACCCAGATCATCTTACTGTGAGGAGACAGTGCTGACCACTACATCACCATACTGACCACTACACCACCATACTAACCACTACACCACCATACTAACCACTACATCACCATACTAACCACTACACCACCGTACTAACCACTACACCACCATACTAACCACTACACCACCATACTAACCACTACACCACCGTACTAACCACTACACCACCGTACTAACCACTACACCACCGTACTAACCACTACACCACCGTACTAACCACTACACCACCGTACTAACCACTACATCACCATACTAACAACTACACCACCGTACTAACCACTACACCACCATACTAACCACTACATCACCATACTAACCACTATACTAACCACTACACCACCGTACTAACCACTACACCACCATACTAACCACTACACCACCGTACTAACCACTACACCACCATACTAACCACTACACCACCATACTAACTACTACACCACCATACTAACCACTACACCACCATACTAACTACTACACCACCATACTAACCACTACACCACCATACTAACCACTACACCACCGTACTAACCACTACACCACCGTACTAACCACTACACCACCATACTAACCACTACACCACCATACTAACCACTACACCACCATACTAACCACTACACCACCGTACTAACCACTACACCACCGTACTAACCACTACATAACCATACTAACCACTACACCACCGTACTAACCACTACACCACCATACTAACCACTACACCACCATACTAACCACTATACTAACCACTACACCACCGTACTAACCACTACACCACCATACTAACCACTACACCACCGTACTAACCACTACACCACCGTACTAACCACTACACCACCGTACTAACCACTACACCACCGTACTAACCATTACACCACCATACTAACCACTACACCACCATACTAACCACTACACCACCATACTAACCATTACACCACCATACTGACCACTACACCACCATACTAACCACTACACCACCATACTAACCACTACACCACCATACTAACCATTACACCACCATACTAACCACTACACCACCATACTAACCACTACACCACCATACTAACCACTACACCACCATACTAACTACTACACCACCGTACTAACCATTACACCACCATACTAACCACTACACCACCATACTAACCACTACACCACCATACTAACCACTACACCACCGTACTAGCCACTACACCACCATACTAACCACTACACAACCGTACTAACCACTACACCACCATACTAACCACTACACCACCATACTGACCACTACACCACCATACTAACCACTACACAACCGTACTAACCACTACACCACCATACTAACCACTACACCACCATACTAACCACTACACCACCGTACTAACCACTACACCACCATACTAACCACTACACCACCATACTAACCACTACACCACCATACTAACCACTACACCACCGTACTAACCACTACACCACCATACTAACCACTACATCACCGTACTAACCACTACATGATGTTGTCGCTGTCCAAAGAAAAGTGTCTCTAAAACAGCTACTTTACAGGAGAGGCCAAAAATTGTCTTTACTTTCCATGTAAGTCAATGGAACCAAAATTTCTTCCAAGCTATTTCTGAACATTTCTATTGGTCCATTCATCAAGAAAGTCTTATGCAATGTATACGGAAGCTGTTGTGTTCAGATGATGTAGAAAATATAAAAAAAATCAACAAAAATAGAGATATGGGGTGTTCATTGGCCAGTGACGATATTCTTTATCAGCTGGTTTAAAACTCTGACCAGTACTGAAGAACCAGAGAGAGAAAGATAGACGTTTCCTTAAACAAGAGAGAAAACTAGGAGAGAATATTAGTGTGTGTGTGTGTGTGTGTGTGTCCCTTGCTCATTAGGGAGAGCGGCAGCACTGGTGTCCCGTGGGAAAGGCATGCTGGGATATAACAGTCTCTGTGCTGACTGCATTAAAAAGCCTGCTACAGCAGCATTACTGCATTCTAACGTGCACAACACAGTAAAACTCTCTGAGTGTCTGATAACAGTCATAAAAGTTTATAAAACCAAACTATTTATTTTAAAAACAACTGAAAGGTTGGTAAATCTTTCCCTGCAGAAGAGCAGGAGCACGTCTGCCTCCACGCTTAACCACCTGGTCAGACTTGATTGATCTTTTGTGCTCCTGCTTTGTTGGAATGGAAACCTGCAGTCATACCAGTTCAGTTTAGATTAGACGGTGATGCTCTAACGTTACTCACATTTAAGAACCATGAGCTGTCTGAACTCTACCCACCAGGAGAGGGCAGTGTACACATGATCTGGTTCAGAGATGAGCGCACATAAACTTGCCTAGTACGCAGTAGGTGAGATCAGTAAACAAGCGAATACTCAGTAGCTATCCGGTAGTAGGGGTGTAAGAAAATATCAAAATATTGAATATTGCGATGTTATGTTTAGTAATCCTGTATCGATACTCAAAAACACAGCACTGATTATTAATAAACAGTTTACATGCAAAGATTCTTGGCAGACAGTGAATCATTGTATGTTGCGTTTAAACCTCTGACCACTAGATGGCAGTGTTGTAATTCATTTTCAGCTCCACTCCAACATTAACAAGCAGCACAAGGGTGCAGAGCTATTGTAAGGATTTGTATAGTGGTGTCTTTTAATAGAATATACAGACAAAACCGAATTTAAATCCGTCAGTAAATGGGCTTTTAATGAATAGCGGGACGTGTACAGTGGTGGTCTGACATCTTGGATGTGTCTCAAACCCTAGTGAGTGTGTAAGTAGGCTGTCTAGGTAGTGAGTGTGTAAGTAGGCTGTCTAGGTAGTGAGTGTGAAAGTATCAGTGTTCTCTCCTCATAAAACAGATTACTGAGACGCTCTAGTTAGAGAGAGACTGCGTCACGGCTTGTTCCCGCCCACTGCAGCACGAGACCGGTGGTTTAGCTGGTTGCTAAGTTACCATCCAAAACAATAGCCAGAGGCTTAAAAATAGCATAAATGCTAATGTCTGGAGTATAAAGTGTAAATGGTGAAGGACTCGTTACAGAGTTGATAATAAAGCATCGAACTCTTCCTCAGCCGCTAAGACAATCCCATGATGCACCGCAGGCTAATCTAGGAGCAGTGAAGTGGTTTTAAAATGTGAGTTATTTTGATTCTCTGGAGTTTTAATGTGTTTCTGGTCATATAATCACACAAAACAGTATTTTATTATCAACTCTGTAACGAGTCCTTCACCATTTACACTTTATACTCCAGACATTAGCATTTATGCTAGCAGATTTTTAAACCTCGGCCTATTGTTTTGGATGTCAGCTGGTAGCTTAGCAACCAGCTAAACCACCGGTGGTGTGCTGCAGTGGGCGGGAACAAGCCGTGACGCAGTCTCTCTCTAACTAGAGCGTCTCAGTAATCTGTTTTATGAGGAGAGAACACTGCTACTTACACACTCACTACCTAGACAGCCTACTTACACACTCACTACCTAGACAGCCTACTTAGACACTCACTAGGGTTTGAGACAGACCCAAGGTGTCTCAGTAGACAGCATGTTTAAGGTATGTAAGAATTGGGACAGTCTACATGTCGGGAGCGCATACTATGAGCGCATACTATAAAATGTTGCCTATGTAGACCCTCACTAAGTTTTGAGACAGACCCCTTGTGTCACAGGATGTTGGTCAGATAGTGGACGTACTGGCTCTAATCTAGTACCTACTGACTAGGTAGGTGATTTTGGATGCAGCCAGTGTCAAATTTACTAGTAAACAAATTTTCACACTGACACACTCACACTTATAATCTGTAAAAGCACTTCTTACTCGATTAATACTGTTTAATATTTAATAATAAAGTGTTTACTGAGTAAATGAAAGCTTCCTGTCTGGAACAGTCTTTGTTCAGTACTGGGTGAGAGAGTAAGCCTATGTGTGCATGTAGGAGAGATAGTGTGAGAGAGTGAGAGTGATAGACTGTGGGGCGGTCAATGTAATCTAACGCAGGTAACTCCGCCCTGCCTGGTCAGTCCACACTAGTGCTGCTCTATTTAGAACACTCCGCTGACCCACTCTGTCATTAACCCTCTGAGTGTGTGATCCGCAATCGACCGGCGTCTGAGCCGAGAGCCTGTACGCTGTAAAAGTGTTTCATGGGCCAATTAAGTGACACTAGAATTCCAGAGCCTGGGGCACGACTGGAGGCGACGCCACAGCGCTCTCAGAGCCCCCGCTCCACCGGGACGCGGTGCCAACGCGCTCGCCGCCACACCTCTGCTGAACGGATCGATCAGCCTGCTTTTGTTCCAGCCCTGCAGACGCACGTTCAAGGGCCCAATTTAGAGTCTCTGTGTGTGCGAGCAGGAGATCTGCACGCTTATTGTGAGAAAGCACCAGCGTGTGGCAGAGGAACCACAAGACGAGTACAAGAACGTTCCTGAACCTGTTTAACACCTGAAAACATCCAGGTTCCACCTCACACTGTCACTGACTGGGCTTTACACACAGAAACCAACATACAACTTAACTGGTCAGTAAAATAAAACAGAAGGTTTATTGGGGGTGGTGGGGGGGTGTGTGACAAGAAGACCACCCAACTGACTCAAGGTCAGTGGAATTTCACTGTGTCAGTTTAGAATCTGCACTTTTCCACTCCTGTTTCTGCTGTATGGCACCAGCGATTCCATTACGTACACATATTGTGGACGGGGCTGCCACTGGACTGACTGGTTTGTATTTGTGTTGCACTGTTCTAGTTTCAGAAGTGTCGGAGGAGAAGAGTTAAACCTGGTTTAGAACTAGTTTCAGAAGTGTCGGAGGAGAAGAGTTAAACCTGGTTTAGAACTAGTTTCAGAAGTGTCGGAGGAGAAGAGTTAAACCTGGTTTAGAACTAGTTTCAGAAGTGTCGGAGGAGAAGAGTTAAACCTGGTTTAGAACTAGTTTCAGAAGTGTCGGAGGAGAAGAGTTAAACCTGGTTTAGAACTAGATTCAGAAGTGTCGGAGGAGAAGAGTTAAACCTGGTTTAGAACTAGTTTCAGAAGTGTCGGAGGAGAAGAGTTAAACCTGGTTTAGAACTAGTTTCAGAAGTGTCGGAGGAGAAGAGTTAAACCTGGTTTAGAACTAGTTTCAGAAGTGTCGGAGGAGAAGAGTTAAACCTGGTTTAGAACTAGTTTCAGAAGTGTCGGAGGAGAAGAGTTAAACCTGGTTTAGAACTAGTTTCAGAAGTGTCGGAGGAGAAGAGTTAAACCTGGTTTAGAACTAGTTTCAGAAGTGTCGGAGGAGAAGAGTTAAACCTGGTTTAGAACTAGTTTCAGAAGTGTCGGAGGAGAAGAGTTAAACCTGGTTTAGAACTAGTTTCAGAAGTGTCGGAGGAGAAGAGTTAAACCTGGTTTAGAACTAGTTTCAGAAGTGTCGGAGGAGAAGAGTTAAACCTGGTTTAGAACTAGTTTCAGAAGTGTCGGAGGAGAAGAGTTAAACCTGGTTTAGAACTAGTTTCAGAAGTGTCGGAGGAGAAGAGTTAAACCTGGTTTAGAACTAGTTTCAGAAGTGTCGGAGGAGAAGAGTTAAACCTGGTTTAGAACTAGTTTCAGAAGTGTCGGAGGAGAAGAGTTAAACCTGGTTTAGAACTAGTTTCAGAAGTGTCGGAGGAGAAGAGTTAAACCTGGTTTAGAACTAGTTTCAGAAGTGTCAGATGAGAAGAGTTAAACCTGGTTTAGAACTAGTTTCAGAAGTGTCGAAGAAGAGTTAAACCTGGTTTAGAACTAGTTTCAGAAGTGTCGGAGGAGAAGAGTTAAACCTGGTTTAGAACTAGTTTCAGAAGTGTCAGAGGAGAAGAGTTAAACCTGGTTTAGAACTAGTTTCAGAAGTGTCGGAGGAGAAGAGTTAAACCTGGTTTAGAACTAGTTTCAGAAGTGTCGGAGGAGAAGAGTTAAACCTGGTTTAGAACTAGTTTCAGAAGTGTCGGAGGAGAAGAGTTAAACCTGGTTTAGAACTAGTTTCAGAAGTGTCGGAGGAGAAGAGTTAAACCTGGTTTAGAACTAGTTTCAGAAGTGTCGGAGGAGAAGAGTTAAACCTGGTTTAGAACTAGTTTCTGAAGTGTCGGAGGAGAAGAGTTAAACCTGGTTTAGAACTAGTTTCAGAAGTGTCGGAGGAGAAGAGTTAAACCTGGTTTAGAACTAGTTTCAGAAGTGTCGGAGGAGAAGAGTTAAACCTGGTTTAGAACTAGTTTCAGAAGTGTCGGAGGAGAAGAGTTAAACCTGGTTTAGAACTAGTTTCAGAAGTGTCGGAGGAGAAGAGTTAAACCTGGTTTAGAACTAGTTTCAGAAGTGTCGGAGGAGAAGAGTTAAACCTGGTTTAGAACTAGTTTCAGAAGTGTCGGAGGAGAAGAGTTAAACCTGGTTTAGAACTAGTTTCAGAAGTGTCAGAGGAGAAGAGTTAAACCTGGTTTAGAACTAGTTTCAGAAGTGTCAGAGGAGAAGAGTTAAACCTGGTTTAGAACTAGTTTCAGAAGTGTCGGAGGAGAAGAGTTAAACCTGGTTTAGAACTAGTTTCAGAAGTGTCGGAGGAGAAGAGTTAAACCTGGTTTAGAACTAGTTTCAGAAGTGTCGGAGAAGAGTTAAACCTGGTTTAGAACTAGTTTCAGAAGTGTCGGAGGAGAAGAGTTAAACCTGGTTTAGAACTAGTTTCAGAAGTGTCAGAGGAGAAGAGTTAAACCTGGTTTAGAACTAGTTTCAGAAGTGTCGGAGGAGAAGAGTTAAACCTGGTTTAGAACTAGTTTCAGAAGTGTCGGAGGAGAAGAGTTAAACCTGGTTTAGAACTAGATTCAGAAGTGTCGGAGGAGAAGAGTTAAACCTGGTTTAGAACTAGTTTCAGAAGTGTCGGAGGAGAAGAGTTAAACCTGGTTTAGAACTAGTTTCAGAAGTGTCAGAGGAGAAGAGTTAAACCTGGTTTAGAACTAGTTTCAGAAGTGTCAGAGGAGAAGAGTTAAACCTGGTTTAGAACTAGTTTCAGAAGTGTCAGAGGAGAAGAGTTAAACCTGGTTTAGAACTAGTTTCAGAAGTGTCAGAGGAGAAGAGTTAAACCTGGTTTAGAACTAGTTTCAGAAGTGTCAGAGGAGAAGAGTTAAACCTGGTTTAGAACTAGTTTCAGAAGTGTCAGAGGAGAAGAGTTAAACCTGGTTTAGAACTAGTTTCAGAAGTGTCAGAGGAGAAGAGTTAAACCTGGTTTAGAACTAGTTTCAGAAGTGTCAGAGGAGAAGAGTTAAACCTGGTTTAGAACTAGTTTCAGAAGTGTCAGAGGAGAAGAGTTAAACCTGGTTTAGAACTAGTTTCAGAAGTGTCAGAGGAGAAGAGTTAAACCTGGTTTAGAACTAGTTTCAGAAGTGTCGGAGGAGAAGAGTTAAACCTGGTTTAGAACTAGTTTCAGAAGTGTCGGAGGAGAAGAGTTAAACCTGGTTTAGAACTAGTTTCAGAAGTGTCAGAGGAGAAGAGTTAAACCTGGTTTAGAACTAGTTTCAGAAGTGTCGGAGGAGAAGAGTTAAACCTGGTTTAGAACTAGTTTCAGAAGTGTCAGAGGAGAAGAGTTAAACCTGGTTTAGAACTAGTTTCAGAAGTGTCAGAGGAGAAGAGTTAAACCTGGTTTAGAACTAGTTTCAGAAGTGTCGGAGGAGAAGAGTTAAACCTGGTTTAGAACTAGTTTCAGAAGTGTCGGAGGAGAAGAGTTAAACCTGGTTTAGAACTAGTTTCAGAAGTGTCGGAGAAGAGTTAAACCTGGTTTAGAACTAGTTTCAGAAGTGTCAGAGGAGAAGAGTTAAACCTGGTTTAGAACTAGTTTCAGAAGTGTCGGAGGAGAAGAGTTAAACCTGGTTTAGAACTAGTTTCAGAAGTGTCGGAGGAGAAGAGTTAAACCTGGTTTAGAACTAGTTTCAGAAGTGTCAGAGGAGAAGAGTTAAACCTGGTTTAGAACTAGTTTCAGAAGTGTCGGAGGAGAAGAGTTAACCACGTTTCAAGTTTATTTGTCATTTGCACATCATGTCAGGACATAACATGCATTGAAATGCTTGGGGTGAGGCTCAGATAAAACTCTAGCCAACGCAGTTGCTGGAAACCTACATGAAACTACTTTGGTCTGTAACATTGGCAATAAAACTGGTTTCAGGAGTCAGGAGTGCTGGAGGAGAAAAGTTTAAGCTTTGGTTTAAAACTGGTTTTAGGAGTGCTGGAGGAGAAGAGTTAAACCTGGTTTAGAACTAGTTTTAGAAGTGCTGGAGGACAAGAGTAACAGTGGTTTAAAGCTGGTTTTAGGAGTGCTGGAGGAGAAGTTAAATCTCTGGTTTTGAACTGGTTTCAGGAGTCAGGAGTGCTGGAGGAGAAGAGTAATACTCTAGTTTGGAACTGGTTTCAGGAGTACTGGAGGAGAACAGTCAAAGCTCTGGTTTAGAACTGGTCTCAGGAGTCAGGAGTGCTGGAGGAGAAGAGTTAAAGCTCTGGTTTTTAACTGGTTTCAGGAGTCAGGAGTGCTGGAGGAGAAGAGTTAAAGCTCTGGTTTTTAACTGGTCTCAGGAGTCAGGAGTGCTGGAGGAGAAGAGTATCACTCTGGTTTAGAACTGGTTTTAGGAGTGCTGGAGGAGAAGAGTTAAAGCTATGGTTTAGAACTAGTTTTAGGAGTGCTGGAGGAGAAGAGTTAAAGATCTGGTTTAGAACTGGTTTTAGGAGTGCTGGAGGAGAAGTGTTAAAGATCTGGTTTAGAACTGGTTTTAGGAGTGCTGGAAGAGAGGAGTAACACTGGTTTAAAACTGGATTTGGGAGTGCTGGAGGGTATGAGTTAAAGATCTGGTTTAGAACCGGTTTAGGAGTGCTGGAAGAGAAGAGTAACACTGGTTTAAAACTGGATTTGGGAGTGCTGGAGGGTAAGAGTTAAAGCTTTGGTTTAGAGCTGGTTTAAGGAATGTTGAAGAATAAGAGTTAAAGCTTTGGTTTAGAACTGGTTTAAGGAATGCTGAGGAGGAGAGTAACACTGGTTTAAAACTGGATTTGGGAGTGCTGGAGGGTAAGAGTTAAAGCTTTGGTTTAGAGCTGGTTTAAGGAATGTTGAAGAATAAGAGTTAAAGCTTTGGTTTAGAACTGGTTTAAGGAATGCTGAGGAGGAGAGTAACACTGGTTTAAAACTGGATTTGGGAGTTCTGGAGGGTAAGAGTTAAAGCTTTGGTTTAGAACTGGTTTCAGGAGTACTGGAGGAGAAGAGTTAAAGCTCTGGTTTAGAACTGGTTTCAGGAGTGCTGGAGAAGAAGAGTTAAAGCTCTGGTTTAGAACTGGTTTCAGGAGTGCTGGAGGAGAAAAGTAACACTCTGGTTTAGAACTGGTTTCAGGAGTGCTGGAGAAGAAGAGTTAAAACTCTGGTTTAGAACTGGTTTCAGGAGTGCTGGAGAAGAAGAGTTAAAGCTCTGGTTTAGAACTGGTTTCAGGAGTGCTGGAGAAGAAGAGTTAAAACTCTGGTTTAGAACTGGTTTTAGGTTTCAGGAGTGCTGGAGGAGAAGAGTAACCCTCTGCTTTAGTACTGGTTTCAGGAGTGCTGGAGGAGAAGAGTTAAAGCTCTGGTTTAGTACTGGTTTCAGGAGTGCTGGAGGAGAAGAGTAACCCTCTGCTTTAGTACTGGTTTCAGGAGTGCTGGAGGAGAAGAGTTAAAGCTCTGGTTTAGTACTGGTTTCAGGAGTGCTGGAGGAGAAGAGTAACCCTCTGCTTTAGTACTGGTTTCAGGAGTGCTGGAGGAGAAGAGTTAAAGCTCTGGTTTAGTACTGGTTTCAGGAGTGCTGGAGGAGAAGAGTAACCCTCTGCTTTAGTACTGGTTTCAGGAGTGCTGGTGGAGAACATGGTAGTGAGTTCACTTCTTGTGTGCAGGGTTTTCATAACCAGAGTTTTTATTTCAGGTTGTTAATGAAACGGTGAAGATAACGACTCGTTATGATAAGCAGGTGTTTCATGCAGCCTAATAACGAGCATGAAACTGGATTTGTACAAATTCACTCAGTTCCAGATTTCCTGCTTTAAACTCTGAGCTCAGTCTTACTCTAATTTCTCGAACTACTGTGGACATACTGTGGTGTTAAGTAACTGTGATAAGGCTGTTATGTAATAATGTGACAGCCCTATTCATAACACTCGTATACCGTCATACAGCCCCCTGTTATCTGAAGCGAGTATCTGGACCCTGATACTGAACTACCTGATCACAGCTCAGCTGAAGACCCTTTTCCCCCCTCGCGCTGATTTAGGCCATTGTGGAGAGTGGAAGGTAAAAAAACACCCTCATCGCTACTTTCCCTGATCACAGGAGAATTAAAAAGCCTTCTGATCTTTGATCTTCACACTTTTGTTTTGAAATCAAAGTTATCAAACATGGGGGAATATAAACAACAACAAAAACAACAACACAAAGCACCCAAGACCTACTAAAGTCTGAATTTGATTAGTAGATAATGAATGTGTCACATGCGCAGGTAAGGAAAACCAGGCAGAAGCACCAATCTATTCTTCCCTGGCAGTAATTACTCACCGGCTCCCTGCCAGCCGCTGGAGACTGATATGAAAGGGAATTGGACACTTGGGGCCACAGATACTTGTAATTAAAAATCTCTCCCTCTCTCTTCCTTTTTTCTTTTTAAACATGTTGTGTCTACCGTCGTCAGGTCTGTGCAACCTGAGCTTTTACTTCTGACCTACATACACAGCCCAGCGTGCACAGGAGAGAGAGGAGAAGGTCTTTCCTGCCTGCTTAGTGTTCATTAGGAACCAGTAACGAAGTTCAGAGGCAGTTTTAGAGCCAATACTAGAGGCGGGACAAAAACTGAGGCGGCAGTACAGAACAGGAGCAGCCCAGGAGGGCCAGAAGGCCTTGTAGGTTAATACAAACCAAATATGACCAAACTGTATATTTTGGGTATTTTGTAGAGATGGAAGGATCGATCGGCTATGTATCGGTATTGGACAATTTTTAGTGAAAATATGTGATCAGTGATCGGCTGATATTTCTCCAATTTAGCCGATCCTGAGCGTCGATCGTCGGCATTAAACAACTGAGCCTAATTTCTGTATTTCCAGCTAGCGTTTCATCCAGGTAGAGGAGAACCCCCTCCGGCCAGGTCCCTGCAATTCCTACCTGAGCCACTAGGTGGAAATACACACTCTTTCATTTTCCTCCAGATCTGACCGGTACGAACAGAACAGCAGCAACAATTCAATATTCTACATTTAATGATTACAGATTTAGTTTAAAATAACAGAGTCT
>CM038706.1:3166394-3213894 GCA_021613375.1 Megaleporinus macrocephalus | reverse complement strand
CTGTGAGACTGAGCACTGTGAGTGTAGTGGGTCGTGGAGTGGTGAGGGTCTGCTCTGACTGTGAGACTGAGCACTGTGAGTGTAGTGGGTGGTGGAGTGGTGAGGGTCTGCTCTGACTGTGAGACTGAGCACTGTGAGTGTTGGGGGTGGTGGAGTGGTGAGGGTCCGCTCTGACTGTGAGACTGAGCACTGTGAGTGTAGTGGGTGGTGGAGTGGTGAGGGTCTGCTCTGACTGTGAGACTGAGCACTGTGAGTGTTGGGGGTCGTGGAGTGGTGAGGGTCTGCTCTGACTGTGAGATGAGCACTGTGAGTGTAGTGGGTGGTGGAGTGGTGAGGGTCTGCTCTGACTGTGAGATGAGCACTGTGGGTGTTGGGGGTCGTGGAGTGATGAGGGTCTGACTGTGAGACTGAGCACTGTGAGTGGAGTGGGTGGTGAAGTGGTGAGGGTCTGCTCTGACTGTGAGACTGAGCACTGTGAGTGTAATGGGTGGTGGAGTGGTGGGGGTCTGCTCTGACTGTGAGACTGAGCACTGTGAGTGTAGTGGGTCGTGGAGTGGTGAGGGTCTGCTCTGACTGTGAGACTGAGCACTGTGAGTGTAGGGGGTCGTGGAGTGGTGAGGGTCTGCTCTGACTGTGAGACTGAGCACTGTGAGTGTGGTGGGTGGTGGAGTGGTGAGGGTCCGCTCTGACTGTGAGACTGAGCACTGTGAGTGTAGTGGGTGGTGGAGTGGTGAGGGTCTGCTCTGACTGTGAGACTGAGCACTGTGAGTGTTGGGGGTCGTGGAGTGGTGAGGGTCTGCTCTGACTGTGAGATGAGCACTGTGAGTGTAGTGGGTGGTGGAGTGGTGAGGGTCTGCTCTGACAGTGAGACTGAGCACTGTGAGTGTTGGGGGTCGTGGAGTGGTGAGGGTCTGCTCTGACTGTGAGACTGAGCAGTGTGAGTGTAGTGGGTTATGGAGTGGTGAGGGTCTGCTCTGACTGTGAGACTGAGCACTGTGAGTGTTGGGGGTCGTGGAGTGGTGAGGGTCTGCTCTGACTGTGAGACTGAGCACTGTGAGTGTTGGGGGTGGTGGAGTGGTGAGGGTCTGCTCTGACTGTGAGACTGAGCACTGTGAGTGTAGTGGGTGGTGGAGTGGTGAGGGTCTGCTCTGACTGTGAGACTGAGCACTGTGAGTGTAGTGGGTGGTGGAGTGGTGGGGGTCTGCTCTGACTGTGAGACTGAGCACTGTGAGTGTAATGGGTGGTGGAGTGGTGGGGGTCTGCTCTGACTGTGAGACTGAGCACTGTGAGTGTAGTGGGTGGTGGAGTGGTGGGGGTCTGCTCTGACTGTGAGACTGAGCACTGTGAGTGTAGTGGGTGGTGGAGTGGTGGGGGTCTGCTCTGACTGTGAGACTGAGCACTGTGAGTGTAGTGGGTGGTGGAGTGGTGGGGGTCTGCTCTGACTGTGAGACTGAGCACTGTGGGTATAGTGGGTGGTGGAGGGGTGAGGGTCTGCTCTGACTGTGAGACTGAGCACTGTGAGTGTAATGGGTGGTGGAGTGGTGGGGGTCTGCTCTGACTGTGAGACTGAGCACTGTGAGTGTAGTGGGTGGTGGAGTGGTGAGGGTCTGCTCTGACTGTGAGACTGAGCACTGGGAGTGTTGGGGGTCGTGGAGTGTTGGGGGTCTGCTCTGACTGTGAGACTGAGCACTGTGGGTATAGTGGGTGGTGGAGTGGTGAGGGTCTGCTCTGACTGTGAGACTGAGCACTGTGAGTGTGGCGGGGCTCCCAGCTGTAGAGTGATTATCTAAATGACCTGACTTGATGTGCAAATGACAAAGAAACTTAGAACTTGAAACTATGGGTCTTCAGAAACTCAAACTTCATCACTGTCCAAAAAAACATTTTGCTATATAATTTAAACACGACTGCCACTCTTTATTTCTTGTGAAACTTTCATGATGAATACATAAGAATATATAGAAATTTTGAAAATCCATCTTGAAAGCCGCCATATTGCATCAAGGACGAGGTTTTCTAATGGGAAGATGGTCTTGTAGCAGATCAAAGAAGACCAGAACTGTCTCAGAAACCGATTGATGCAATCAGATTTATAATATCTCTTGTGGTTTAAACATTATCAACAAAGAGAGTTACAACAACAACCACAAGGAACAACATGTTCAGCGTGCTGTCCCTGGTACTGAACTACACCTTCAGATCTTTGTTCAGCACCAGGGACAGCACACTGAACATGTTGTTCCTTGTGGATGTTGATCCAATATGGTGGCTTTCGGGACATAGCCTAAAAGATAGCACCCCTCACCCGTTACTGGCTTCGGACACTGGAGAGAATATGGAATCATTTTTTATTGACTTACTTTTACTAAAAATCCTAAATGATGGAGATGTGTACTAAGCATATCACCACCATCCAAAGAAAAACATGGCATCTTTACAGTAGAGGGCAAAAAACAGTCTTCCAATGTAAGTCAATGGAACCAGACTTATTTCCAAGCTATTTTGGAGCAATTCTATTGGTCCATTCATGACAAAACTTTCACATAATGTAAACAGCAGCAGCTACGTTCAAAAAAAGTACAAAAATAACGTTTTTCTTTAGAGAGCAACAACACACACTGTGGCAGAGTCCTTCCTGTCACAGTTTACAAAGCCTAGCATGTACCAGAGATATTAAAGTTAACTAAAACTAACTATTACAACAATGTTACTAGTATTAAAATAAAACTCACATTTAAAAACACAAAAACTAAATAGAAGATACAACATGCACTGCAAAAGCAACTAAAATTGAACAAATTTCTTGGAAATCTTAAAACTTTTTACAGTTAAATTGGTTATTAACAGCAATTTCTTGCTTACAGAGAGAAAAATGAACAGCCTGTTGAGGTGATTTCCCTCGAACTGAGCAGCTGATGAGATTGGAGGAGCCAATTTTAAGTTGTCACTACACACAAGGCATTTGGCCTCTTCCCACTGTTCACTTAACACCGCTGGGAACGACATCCTGCTCCAAATCCGGTTCAGAGTTCCTTTCCTTCGCAGTTCTAAACGCTGGTGCGCTCCGTCTGTCAGCGTTTATAATTAGCACTGAAGTGCCTTCAATACGCTGAGAGCTTGTAGAGAGAGCCTCCTCGCTCTCTCCTGTGGGAGGTTACTGCCGAGTGCCATTGACAGGCAGTGGCAGCACTACAAAGCTACGGAGCTCCGTCGCTCCTTTAATTGCCATAATCATTAAATGAAGCTTAATTAGTGCCACCTCCCCCCCGAGCCCACATGCACTGCCAACGTCTCTCTCTCGCTCCCTCTCTCTCCACTGCTGCTTCCTGCCAGACGATCTGTACGCAGTGCTCTGGAGCACGCTGTTTATCCTCCGCCACTCCCTCCGAACGACTCACTCCCAAACTTTTAAAAATCATTTTCTCCAGCTAAGGGCCCAAGACGGACCCATTGTGCTCCTGAACGCGAGGCTGCGGCTCCCCGGTGCCCGATCGCACCGAAATATTACGTCTGTGAGCTCCGGTAGTCATAAAAAACAAACCAACAACAAGAGTGCATGGGGGGAAGAGGAGGAGGAGGAGGAGGAGGAGGAGGAGGGCCGAGTCGGAGATGCTGTTGCGTGGACGGAATGTGAGAACCGATCAGACGGGACTGTGACTGCAGTTCATTAGCTCTAACGGACGTTTCCCGGCGTTCATAACGGCCTCTGTGTTCTAATTCACCTCCAGTCAATAATTAGGAGTTCACAAATAACCCGAGCAATTACAGGGGTACGTCTGCGGGCCTGCGGAGGGGCCCCCGGACCGGACGCTGGAGCCTCCCGGACGCCGCGGAGCGCGAACCCGTGCGTTAGGTGGGCCGCCGGACGCAGCGGCCGGGCGCTAGGCGCTGTCAGGGCTAAACGCTTATTGGACGGCCGCGCTGATGCGGGCTACGAGTCTCAGGTGAACACGCTGCTGTTTGTTTCATTAGCAGAGGAAGGAGAGGGAGCGAGGAGCAAACCATAGCCTGACAGGCCTGAGTGAGGAGAGGAGGCTGGAGGAGAGATACAGTATAGTACTAATCACACACACACACACACACACACACACATATATGCAGTGTGTAACAGTACTACACACATACGGACATGTGCTCCGTTACAGATGAGCAGGCCTATAATTACACAGCAGCGCATTGTGTTACACAAACGTGTTTTGGTGCAAATGAAAATGTTTTTTATGCTCAAATTAAACACGGTTGCATGCTTTGTTTGGCATATTGTTATAAATAAACAAATAAACACATTTGTGCGTTGTGTTAGAAAGATGTGATAGAAAGTAGGAGTGTTTTATTATACATAAATATAGGAGCAAGTTTAAAGAACTGCTTTTGTGTGTGTGTGTGTGTGTGTGTGTATATATATATATATTGCACTATGTACATATGTTCTGCTCCTTCACCTTACACACTGTATTAAATACAAACGCCTATTTAAAACAAGCAGTTGCACGGTACTCTGCACCACCTGCACCATATATATATATATATATATATATATATATATATATATATATATATATATATATATATTAGATATTAGATAGATAGATAGATAGATAGATATAGTCTTTTTTTTTTTATAAGTCAATGGAACCAGAATGTCTTTCAAGCTACATTGTCCATTTTACATCACTTAAATGCAGCAGCTGCCATTTACACTGTGTTAAAACACCACAGTTGACATATCAATAGAAAACTAGCAAGAAATTCTGGTTCCATTGACTTACATTAAAAGTAAAGGTTATATTAGGTTATTTTCCTGTCCTGTAAAGTTGCCATTTGACAATATATATACATATACATATACACACACACACACTGTATATACACACACACTGTATATACACACACACACACACACACACACACATATATATATATATATATATATATATATATATATATATATATATATATATATATATATATATATACATATATATATATATATACACACACACACACACTGTATATACACTTGTAGGAGAACAAATTTCATTATATCGTGTGGCTGGTTTTTTAAAATAATTATTATTATTTTGTTTTTTTACAAATAAATATGAAAGTGCATTTCGTTACAAATAAACAGGGACGTTTCTTTATGAGAAATATAGCTGCAATCTTAAATAAACATGACAGTGTGTTTTATTATGAATAAAATTTTACATAGTTTTAGACTCACGTTGTAATACACCATATAAACATGGTAATGTGCTCTAGTAGAACTGCACCTTTACATTTTGCTGCTTGAAAACATCACAGAACTAATAATAAATAAAATTTTAGTGTGTTTTGGAACAAATTTAGTGTTTGTTACTAATAAATGTTACCCAACGTTTTGATTATTAATTGTATTACTTTGTGCTGTTAATTGTGATGAACTGAATTTGTCTGATTTGCTCAATTTTGACCCCAAATAACTTCCCGTAGCACTTTTCTATTAATCCCGTAGGCAGTATAAATGTATTCAGAAAGCATTATATGGGACATATATCACTTATAATATCTGGAATGAGCTAATAAGTAGTTACAATTACATACATAACACTACATAAAGCAATATGACTTTATAAACTCAGGCTGGTCATTAATGTATTGTAGACACTGAAGCTGTAATGCACTGTAAGAGGTCGTTGCAGATCATTGTAGGCTTCAATTAAATTAATTATTAATTACTATGAATAACACCAATAACAGAAGACAAAAAAAGTTTCAAATAATATGAGCATAGAATAAATAAACATGTGTTTTTTTACACATAACTATAGTAGTGTTTTGTTATTATGGAGCCTTATAGTCTAGATCATCACCAAAAAAACCACAATTTTTTATTTTTATTTTTCTATATCGTTTGAACGCAGCAGCTGCCATATACCCTGTGTGAACACTTCACGATGAATGGACCAATAGAAATGCTGCAAAACAGCTTGTAAAAAAATCTGGTTCCATTGACTTACATTGAAAGTACAGACAGTTTTTGCTCTCTCCTGTAAAGCTGCCATGTTTGAGATATGCGTTTTTCATTGGTCAGCAATGAAACGTGGCAGCATGATGAGGTCTAAATAAACCTGGCCGGGCGAGCGGCTGGATAAAAACGGTAACGTTACAAATAAACATAGCGGTGTATTTTGATACATGTGCCAGAAGCAGAGAAGAGGAGTCAGGAATAATGACGAAACACTCAAGCATTCCGTGTTTTTCCCGGCGTCTCCTTCAGGCCCCGTGTGCAGACAGCCGACCCTCTGATGAGCCGCATTAGCACATCAGCAGCCCCTCTAATCTCGGCCTGGTCCGTGACCCGCACACTCGGAGACAGACAGAGGAAACGAGGCAGTGACAGGAACACACTCTATTTCTGCCTCCATAACTCACTCTCTCACTCTCTCACACACACATACACACCCTCAGGGTTGTCGCGCTGACGTGTGCGGGCTTGTTATGTTGCGGTGTGTCGCGGTGTGTGACGGGCCGGCTGAGTGATGGTGGTGTTATTGACAGGGCCACTGCAGTAAGGGTCCATTACAGTCCAGCAGTGACAGCTCTGCACATCTCAACAATGACAGCTCAGAGCTGGACACACTCTCTCTCTGTCTGCCTGACACACACACACACACACACACACAGGGGATGGACCTTAACCCTTAGATGTCACGGTATGTGATGGAAAAAATACATGCTGTAACTGAATATGAATTATTGATCGCTTATAGTTACTGTAGTTACAAATATGATTTATGAATTGAATAAAATATATAGATTTGCTTACATGGCTTCTATCACTGCAGGTCACATTAGAGGGCTATAATGATTAGTGGCAGCCTCATGTTGACACGTCCCATCAAGATTATTCAAGATATACCATACAGGAGCTCCACTTACAGACTGTAGTTCATCTGATTCTCTGTATACTTTATTACTCTGTTCTTTAATGATCAGGACCCCCACAGGACCACCACAGAGCAGATACTATTAGGGAGGTGGGTCATTCTCAGCACTGCAGTGACACTGACCTGGTGTGAGTAGATCAGACACAGCAGTGTTGCTGCTGGAGTGTTTAAACACTGTGTCCACTCACTGTCCACTCTATTAGACACTCCTACTACTTGCTGGTCCACCTTGTAGTTGTAAAGTCAGAGACAGTAGCTCATCTGCTGCTGCACAGTTTGTGTTCCTCTAGTTCTTCATCAGTGGACACAGGACGCCGCCCACAGGACACTGCTGTCTGGAGAGTTTTGGTTGGTGGACGATTCTCAGTCCAGCAGTGACACTGAGGAGGTGTTTAAACACTCCAGCAGCAGCACTACTGTGTCTGATCCACTCACACCAGCACAACACACACTAACACACCATCACCAGGTCAGTGTGTGTCAGTCTGTTGTAGCTGTTTAGCAGGGCATCACAGTTCCAGGGCATCACAGTTCCTGGTTCAGTAGCCAAAAATCTTGGTGTAACAATCGACTCAGATCTGACATTTAATCAACACATCGGTAATATTACAAGAACAGTGTTTCTTCACCTACGAAACATTTCAAAGTTAAGAAATATGTTATCTGTGTCTGATGCTGAAAAGTTAGTGCATGCCTTTATAACCTCAAGGCTAGATTACTGTAATGCATTATTGTCAGGATGCTCCAGCAGGAACCTGAATAAACTTCAGTTAGTTCAGAACGCTGCAGCTAGAGCACTAACTAAAACCAGAACATTCCATCATCAGTCCAGTTTTATCAGCTACACTGGCTTCCTGTCAAATTCTGTATCCACTATAAAATTCTATTACTGACGTATAAAGCCCTGCACGGTCTCAAACCTGAGTACCTGCAAGATCTAATCTCCTATTATGAACCGCCACGTTCACTCAGATCACAGGATGCTGGTTTTCTAATAGTTCCTAAAATTCAGAAGACTACAATGAGGGGAAGAGCTTTTTCCTACAAAGCCCCCAAACTGTGGAATAATCTCCCAGTTAATGTTTGGGACTCTGACACAGTCTCAATATTTAAGTCCAGACTAAAAACATACTTGTTCAGTTTAGCTTTTGGTGACTGAGCTATGCTTCTCATCCACTGCACTACTCCAGACCTGAACTAACCTTGTTTTTCTTTTCTTTTTCTTTTCTTTTCTTTTCTCCTTCTTTCTGAGGTAATAACAGCCCACCTGTTCTGCCGAATACTGTTGGAGGACTGACCATCAGTACCCCTTGTTACCTTATAACCTCTTCATCTATGTCATCTTTATGGATGTTAGTCATCTGCTGCACCTTGATTGCATTACTGTATCATCCAGATGTAGCACGTGTGCAGTTTCTCTTCCTTTTAGTTCGTTTTGTTTAAAATCTGATCTGTCAGAGTCACCAGCTGCACTCTAAACACTCCATATCCCCTTATCCTCATATCCTCTGTACACCCCCTCGTTATCCCAACCGTGTTAGCATGAGGGAGATTGGACGGGTGAATAACAAAAGCCAAGCTAGGTCTTCAGGGTGTCATGCTAAGTCTAGTGGCGCACTCCTCGTTTCACCCGTTAGTTCTTCTTCTCCTGTTTATTGACCTACTTAGTTGCTGCGAGTATCTCTAAATTGATTTATTGACTTATTCCACACCCCTTCGTTCTCCTAACCATGTTAGCGTGAGGGAGATCGGACGGGTGAATAACAAAGGCCAAGTTAGGTCTTGAGGGTGTCCTGCTCAGTCTAGTGGCGCACTCCTCGTTTCACCCGTTAGTTCTTCTTCTTTTGTTTATTGACTTAGGACGTGGAACTCTCTAAAGGTAGAGAGGCCTAAAGTACGGTAGTAACGCTTAACAAGCGCCGGCCTCTGTCTCTGTACTAACCCAAACCAGAACTAACTCTGTCTCTGTACTAACCCAAACCAGAACTAACTCTGTCTCTGTACTAACACAAACCAGAACTAACTCTGTCTCTGTACTAACACAAACCAGAACTAACTCTGTCTCTGTATTAACCCAAACCAGAACTAACTCTGTCTCTGTACTAACACAAACCAGAACTAACTCTGTCTCTGTACTAACACAAACCAGAACTAACTCTGTCTCTGTATTAACCCAAACCAGAACTAACTCTGTCTCTGTACTAACACAAACCAGAACTAACTCTGTCTCTGTACTAACACAAACCAGAACTAACTCTGTCTCTGTATTAACCCAAACCAGAACTAACTCTGTCTCTGTACTAACACAAACCAGAACTAACTCTTTCTTTTCTCTTTCCGAGGAAAAAAAAAAAAACGCCCACCTGTCCCGCCGAATACTGTAAAGGACTGACCACCAGGGCCCCCCCGTCACTTGGCACCAACCAGTTCTCCTCTCCATTTGTGCCATTTGCTCCATCCTTGACTGCATCACTGTATCATCCACCTGATGTAGCACCCGTACAGCTTCTAAAGCTTTTACCTTCAGACTCAGCTTTAGTTTATAAACTGTAAATACTGTTCCACCTGAGGAGGATGGGTCTCCCCTTGTGAGTCTGGTTCCTCCCAAGGTTTCTTCCTCCAGTTGAGGGAGGTGTTGCCACTGTTGCCTCTGGCTTGCTCACAGGGGGATAAACAGCTGTAATTTCATGTTTTTCATGTTTTTAAAATTCCTGTAAAGCTGCTTTGTGACAACATCGTTGTAAAAAGCGCTATACAAATAAACTTGACTTGACTTGACTTGACTTGCTCCTCCAGTTTTGGTTTTTATTTCCTAAAGTGTTTAAGCTGGCTGCACTAATGCTCGTCCTCAGAGTATATAGTTCTAGAATTCCTAACAGTACCAATGGATGAAGAAAACACAGGTCGTGACACAATATCTTCCTTATACTTCCACTCACTGGCCATTTTATTAGAAACACCTCCCTTACACTTGCACTTACTGGCCACTTTATTAGAAACACCTAGCTTATACGTCCACTCACTGGCCACTTTATTAGAAACACCTCCCTTATACTTCATTTACTGGCCACTTTATTAGAAACACCTTATACTTCTACTCACTGGCCACTTTATTAGAAACACCTTATACTTCTACTCACTGGCCACTTTATTAGAAACACTTCCCCCTTATACCTCCACTGAGTGGCCACGTTATTAGAAACACATCCCTTACATTTCCACTCACTGGCCACATTATTAGAAACATCTACCTTATACTTCCACTCACTGGCCATTTTATTAGAAACACCTCCTTTACACTTGCACTTACTGGCCATTTTATTGTGAAACACCTCCCTTACACTTCCACTCACTGGAAACTTTATTAGAAACACCTCCCTTATACTTCCACTAACTGGACAGTTTATTAGAAACACCTCCTTATACTTCCACTCACTGGCCACTTTACTAGAAACACCTCCTTATTATACTTCCACTCACTGGCCAATTTATTAGAAACACCTCCTTATACTTCCACTCACTGGCCAATTTATTAGAAACACCTACACCACATTAGCTTATAATGGTTTATAGTTTATATGCAGCACTGACACTGTGGAACTCACCATCACCAGACAGCTTTAAGGCCTGTAATCACCCGACGTTTCACTAGTGAAAGTGAACACAACACTATGTACACATCATTTAGCTAACTGTTTAAAGCTAATCAGTGCCTCCGTGACCTTTTCCTCACCTGTAATCTACACTGCAAAACTAAAGAAGCAAACTTAAGACCCCCAACATGTCTTTAAGCTACAAGTAGCTTCACGCTATCATTTCCAGAGCAGGGCGTGTGATGCCTCAAACAGGAACACACGCAGTATTGACACACTCAGCTTCCTGCCTCTAATCTTTCCCACAGAAACCCCCCGCCAACAAACTCGCCTTGATCCTTTATCACCAGCCAGCGCCAGAGCCATGCTCCCCAAGGGCGGGGAGTTTATTAAGAGAGAACGAGAGACGGGGGGAGAGAGGGAAGACGAGTGACTTGAAAGAGAAGAAAAACTAGCAGGAGGGTCACTGCGGCCCCCGGGGGACCGAAATCTCCGGCTTGTCATCCAGCGAGCAGCCACGGAAAACATCGATACCAGCCTGCTGGAGCACGGTCTCTGGTGGTGTGTGTGTGAGTGTGTGTGTGTGTGTTCGGGGGGGATAGCAGCCTGTGGAAAGAGTCTCTAGCGGACCCTCGCTCATTCTCTCAGTATTGACAAGCCAGCCAGATCAATACTGTACTCACCATTAACAAGCTGCCTGAGGGCCTGAGAGAGATACAGAGACAGAGAGAGAGAGAGAGAGAGAGAGAGAGAGAGAGAGAGAGAGGAAGAAAGGGGGAAAGGGAAAAGAAGGAGAGAGAGAGAATGAAGAAAATGACAAGACAGTAAAAGGAAAACAAAAGATAGGTGAAGGGACAGAGGGAGAAAAGGAGAGGGAGAGGATGAAAGGACAGAGCGAGAGAGTGAACAGTGGATGAAGGGATGGGGTGTGAGAGAGCGAGCGAGTAGAGCAACAAGAGAGAGAAGGAGAGAGCGAGAGAGAGCGAGAGAGAGCGAGAGATGGTCCCCGAGCTGTCCAGCAGAGACATGCGAATCAGCCACAGGCCAGGCAGTGAGGTCAAAGGCCAGAGCCACTAGTGCGATGGTGACAGACTAGAGGCCACAGATCAGCCTGACTACACATGTTTACACACTACAGAGACACACACACACACACACACACACACACACACACACACACACACACACACATATATATATATATATATATATATATACATATACATATATAATAACAAGGGAACAGAAACTAGTACTAAAGAAGATAAAGGTATTCACTAAGCTGGCCACACCTCCACTTCATACTACCACTAACCGGCCACTTTATTAGAAACACCTCCCTTATATGTCCACTCACTGGCCACTTTATTAAAAAACACCCACCTTATACTTCCACTCACTGGCCACTTTATTAGAAACACCCACCTTATAAATCCACTCACTGGCCACTTTATTAGAAACACCTCTCTTATACTTCCACTAATTGGCCACTTTATTAGAAACACCTCCCTTACATTTCCACTCACTGGCCACTTTATTAAAAAAACACCCACCTTATACTTCCACTCACTGGCCACTTTATTAGAAACACCTCCCTTATACTTCCACTCACTGGCCACTTTATTAGAAACACCTCCCTTATACTTCCACTCACTGGCCACTTTATTAGAAACACCTCCATTATAATTCCACTCACTGGACACTTCATTAGAAACACCTCCCTTACATTTCCACTAACTGGCCACTTTATTAGAAACACCTCCCTTATACTTCCACTCACTGGCCACTTTATTGGAAACACCTCTCTTTAATACTTCTACGCACCTACCATTTTACTGGAAACACCTCCTTTATACTTGTACTCTGTGGCCACTTTATTGGACAATAAACAATAAAGTTTATTTTCCCACTCACTTTTATGTCAAGGAAATCCTATAAAATGATATTTACAGTTTATTATTTAAAATAAATAGTATTTTTATTAAATGTTGTTATAAGACCTTATTACTGTATTTCAGTCGTTACTGAACACTGAATTATTACTGAACTACTGTTATTATATAAAATATAAAACTGATCTTTTGACGAGTAGTGTTTGATTACACTGTTTATCACGCTCCTCTAGCTCATTCACCATTGGTCAGATTCTAAGAACAGGACATCTGTTGACCAGAGTATGTTTAATAAGTGGATCATTCTCCGCAGCAGTGACTCTGATATACACTGATACAGTGGTGTGTGTGGAGCTGGTGTGTTATTTCACTGCAACATTGGATATTTCTAGATTATAGAACTGACTGTCACATTTATGAACCAACCAATAGTCTGACTCAGAGGCTTAACCAATAAAAATCTTGATTTTTGTTTGGGGGCAGGGCTTGGGTGGTACATTGCTGGAAGCGTAAGGACACGATTATGTTATATTTGCTAAATGTCTGGTTTGAAGCATCATTTCTTACCACTGTTGCTATGGTAAACTAGGACTTGATGTTCTTCGTGGATGTTAGCGACACATTAATGAAGCGAGTGAAGCAAACAATGCTAAATGTTTGTGAAAAGGTTTCCTAAGAGATCTTCTTAAGCAAGTTAGAACACGGTAAAGTAGCACTAACAGTAAAGTTTAAGCTAGATATTCAGCATATACCACATATAATAACCCATTAATATTAGAACATCAGAGAAACAGACGATAGAGACGGGAGAGCAGTGCCCTCTGGTGGTCTGGACAGGTGGACTGGTCTTTTTATTGGCCTGCTGAAACCACCTATAATCACATACGCCTTCATGAGTCGTGTTGAAGTATTTTTGTGTTTGGCACCAATAAGAGCAGCGAAAGGTTTAACTACACAAGTTTTCTTTCTTTTTCATTCAGAAAATATTCACGCTAGTTTGTCATGTCCCAACAAGCAGTTAGTGTTTCTGTAAACACGGCTAATAGAAAAAGTGTACAGGGTGAGACAAAAGTCTCAGGACACCCTTTTGTCCTGAACATGGCCGCCATCTTGGATCAAGGGCAAGCTTTTCCAATGGGAAGGTGGTCGTGTAGCAGATCAAAGAAGACCAGAACTGTCTCAGAAATTGATTGATGTAAATAGATTTGTAATATCTCTTGTGGTTTAAACGTTATCAACATAAAGTTACAGCAACAACCACATTGAAAAAGATGTTCAGAGTGCTGTACCTGGTGCTGAACTGCGCTTTCAGATCTGTGATAGTGTGTAGAAATGTAGTGTAGGGGTGCTGGTATAGGGGTGTGTATGTGCTGGTATAGGGGTGTGTATGTGCTGGTATACGGGGGTGTATGTGCTGGTATAGGGGTTTGTATGTGCTGGTATACAGGTGTGTATGTGCTGGTATAGGGGTGTGTATGTGCTGGTATAGGGGTGTGTATGTGCTGGTATAGGGGTGTGTATGTGCTGGTATAGGGGTGTGTATGTGCTGGTGTAGGGGTGTGTATGTGCTGGTATAGGGGTGTGTGTGTGCTGGTATAGGGGTGTGTATGTGCTGGTATAGGGGTGTGTATGTGCTGGTATAGGGGTGTGTATGTGCTGGTATATGGGTGTGTATGTGCTGGTATAGGGGTGTGTATGTGCTGGTATACGGGTGTATGTGTGCTGGTATACGGGTGTGTATGTGCTGGTGTAGGGGTGTGTGTGTGCTGGTATACGGGTGTGTATGTGCTGGTATAGGGGTGTGTGTGTGCTGGTATAGGGGTGTGTATGTGCTGGTATAGGGGTGTGTATGTGCTGGTATAGAGGTGTGTATGTGCTGGTATATGGGTGTGTGTGTGCTGGTATATGGGTGTGTGTGTGCTGGTATAGGGGTGTGTGTGTGCTGGTATAGGGGTGTGTATGTGCTGGTGTAGGGGTGTGTATGTGCTGGTATATGGGTGTGTGTGTGCTGGTATAGGGGTGTGTGTGTGCTGGTATAGGGGTGTGTATGTGCTGGTATAGGGGTGTGTATGTGCTGGTATAGAGGTGTGTATGTGCTGGTATATGGGTGTGTGTGTGCTGGTATAGGGGTGTGTGTGTGCTGGTATAGGGGTGTGTATGTGCTGGTATAGGGGTGTGTATGTGCTGGTATAGGGGTGTGTATGTGCTGGTATATGGGTGTGTGTGTGCTGGTATATGGGTGTGTATGTGCTGGTATAGGGTGTGTATGTGCTGGTATAGGGGTGTGTATGTGCTGGTATAGGGGGGTGTATGTGCTGGTATAGGGGTGTGTGTGTGCTGGTATAGGGGTGTGTGTGCTGGTATATGGGTGTGTATGTGCTGGTATAGGGGTGTGTGTGTGCTGGTATATGGGTGTGTATGTGCTGGTGTAGGGGTGTGTATGTGCTGGTATAGGGGTGTGTATGTGCTGGTATAGGGGTGTGTATGTGCTGGTATATGGGTGTGTGTGTGCTGGTATATGGGTGTGTATGTGCTGGTATAGGGGTGTGTATGTGCTGGTATAGGGGTGTGTATGTGCTGGTATAGGGGTGTGTATGTGCTGGTATAGGGGTGTGTGTGTGCTGGTATAGGGGTGTGTGTGCTGGTATATGGGTGTGTATGTGCTGGTATAGGGGTGTGTGTGTGCTGGTATATGGGTGTGTATGTGCTGGTATAGGGGTGTGTGTGTGCTGGTATATGGGTGTGTATGTGCTGGTATAGGGGTGTGTATGTGCTGGTATAGGGGTGTGTGTGTGCTGGTATAGGGGTGTGAGTGTGCTGGTATATGGGTGTGTATGTGCTGGTATAGGGGTGTGTGTGTGCTGGTATATGGGTGTGTATGTGCTGGTATAGGGGTGTGTGTGTGCTGGTATATGGGTGTGTGTGTGCTGGTATATGGGTGTGTATGTGCTGGTGTAGGGGTGTGTATGTGCTGGTGTAGGGGTGTGTATGTGCTGGTATACAGGTGTGTATGTGCTGGTATAGGGGTGTGTATGTGCTGGTATAGGGGTGTGTGTGTGCTGGTATAGGGGTGTGTGTGTGCTGGTATAGGGGTGTGTATGTGCTGGTATACGGGTTTGTATGTGCTGGTATAGGGGTGTGTATGTGCTGGTATAGGGGTGTGTATGTGCTGGTATATGGGTGTGTATGTGCTGGTATAGGGGTGTGTATGTGCTGGTATAGGGTGTGTATGTGCTGGTATACGGGTTTGTATGTGCTGGTATAGGGGTGTGTGTGTGCTGGTATAGGGGTGTGTGTGTGCTGTTATAGGGGTGTGTGTGTGCTGGTATATGGGTGTGTATGTGCTGGTATAGGGGTGAGTGTGTGCTGGTATATGGGTGTGTATGTGCTGGTATAGGGGTGTGTGTGTGCTGGTATATGGGTGTGTATGTGCTGGTGTAGGGGTGTGTATGTGCTGGTGTAGGGGTGTGTATGTGCTGGTATACGGGTGTGTGTGTGCTGGTATAGGGGTGTGTATGTGCTGGTATAGGGGTGTGTATGTGCTGGTATAGGGGTGTGTATGTGCTGGTATAGGGGTGTGTGTGTGCTGGTATAGGGGTGTGTATGTGCTGGTATAGGGTGTGTATGTGCTGGTATAGGGGTGTGTATGTGCTGGTATAGGGGTGTGTATGTGCTGGTATACAGGTGTGTATGTGCTGGTATAGGGGTGTGTATGTGCTGGTATAGGGGTGTGTGTGTGCTGGTATAGGGGTGTGTGTGCTGGTATACGGGTGTGTATGTGCTGGTATAGGGGTGTGTGTGTGCTGGTATATGGGTGTGTATGTGCTGGTGTAGGGGTGTGTATGTGCTGGTATAGGGGTGTGTATGTGCTGGTATAGGGGTGTGTATGTGCTGGTATATGGGTGTGTGTGTGCTGGTATAGGGGTGTGTATGTGCTGGTATAGGGGTGTGTATGTGCTGGTATAGGGGTGTGTATGTGCTGGTATAGGGGTGTGTATGTGCTGGTATAGGGGTGTGTGTGTGCTGGTATAGGGGTGTGTGTGTGCTGGTATATGGGTGTGTATGTGCTGGTATAGGGGTGTGTGTGTGCTGGTATATGGGTGTGTATGTGCTGGTATAGGGGTGTGTGTGTGCTGGTATATGGGTGTGTATGTGCTGGTGTAGGGGTGTGTATGTGCTGGTGTAGGGGTGTGTATGTGCTGGTATACGGGTGTGTGTGTGCTGGTATAGGGGTGTGTATGTGCTGGTATAGGGGTGTGTATGTGCTGGTATAGGGGTGTGTATGTGCTGGTATAGGGGTGTGTGTGTGCTGGTATATGGGTGTGTATGTGCTGGTATAGGGGTGTGTATGTGCTGGTATAGGGGTGTGTATGTGCTGGTATAGGGGTGTGTATGTGCTGGTATACAGGTGTGTATGTGCTGGTATAGGGGTGTGTGTGCTGGTATATGGGTGTGTATGTGCTGGTATAGGGGTGTGTATGTGCTGGTATAGGGGTGTGTATGTGCTGGTATAGGGGTGTGTATGTGCTGGTATAGGGGTGTGTGTGTGCTGGTATAGGGGTGTGTATGTGCTGGTATACGGGTTTGAATGTGCTGGTATAGGGGTGTGTATGTGTTGGTATAGGGGTGTGTATGTGCTGGTATAGGGGTGTGTGTGTGCTGGTATAGGGGTGTGTATGTGCTGGTATACGGGTTTGTATGTGCTGGTATAGGGGTGTGTATGTGCTGGTATAGGGGTGTGTGTGTGCTGGTATAGGGGTGTGTATGTGCTGGTATAGGGGTGTGTATGTGCTGGTATAGGGGTGTGTGTGTGCTGGTATAGGGGTGTGTGTGTGCTGGTATAGGGGTGTGTATGTGCTGGTATACGGGTTTGTATGTGCTGGTATAGGGGTGTGTATGTGCTGGTATAGGGGTGTGTATGTGCTGGTATACGGGTTTGTATGTGCTGGTATAGGGGTGTGTATGTGCTGGTATAGGGGTGTGTATGTGCTGGTATAGGGGTGTGTGTGTGCTGGTATACAGGTTTGTATGTGCTGGTATAGGGGTGTGTATGTGCTGGTATAGGGGTGTGTATGTGCTGGTATATGGGTGTGTATGTGCTGGTATAGGGTTGTGTGTGTGCTGGTATAGGGGTGTGTATGTGCTGGTATAGGGTTGTGTGTGTGCTGGTATACGGGTTTGTATGTGCTGGTATAGGGGTGTGTATGTGCTGGTATACGGGTGTGTATGTGCTGGTATAGGGGTGTGTGTGTGCTGGTATAGGGGTGTGTATGTGCTGGTATAGGGGTGTGTGTGTGCTGGTATAGGGTTGTGTATGTGCTGGTATAGGGGTGTGTATGTGCTGGTATAGGGTTGTGTATGTGCTGGTATAGGGGTGTGTATGTGCTGGTATAGGGGTGTGTGTGTGCTAGTATATGGGTGTGTATGTGCTGGTGTAGTGTGTTTATATGGAGGTTTTTGCTGGAGTAGGGCTGTGTGTAGGTTGTGATGATGTCATACCTGCTGCTGTAGGATCTGCCGTATACGATCCATCCAGCCTGCACCAACTCCTTCATCACACTCTTCCTCCTGCACAACACACACATTTATAACATGTGCTGTCAGAAACATTCCTTGTACATCTTTTAGCTTTGAGGTCAGACACTGATGCTGGATAAGAAAGTCTGACTCAATCAGCGTTTCAGTTTATCACAAAGGTGTCCAGTGGGTTGTGGTGAGGGTTCTGTTTGGCCTGCTAAAGTTCCTTCACACCGAACTCATCACACCACTTCTTTCTGCAGCTGTGATGTGCACTGGGAAGAGGAAACCGTTACCCAAACCGTTCCTACAAAGTTAGCATATAATAATCTGCAGATCGGACTGTTCACAGTATGCATGCTGGTAGGTAGCATCTCTTGGCATCCTCCAAACCCAGATTCCTCTATCAGTCTGCGTTTTCACTGCTCCAGAGTCCAGCGGCGGTGCTTTACACCACTCCAACCAACTCCTGCCACTGCAGATATTAGGCTTGTGTGCAGCTGCTCAGCCTCTCTCTCTCTCTGTTAGTTTATGTGGACTACTGATTTGTGGCTGAGCTGCTCCCACGGAGTTCCATTTTAAAGTAATCAGCCTTAAAGTTTACTTACATTATTAAGTTCAAATGAAGGTCTAGTACAGCTGCACTGCTGAATATCAGTAGAACTGAAGAACTCACTAACCAGAATCTCTGTTTTCTGTTTATACTGAATTTCTCTCACTGTATCAACTTTGCTGTAATTTCACTTTTAGTTTCTTTCTTGCTTCCTTTTCTTTCAGACTTTCTTTTTCTTTGTCTAGTATTGTTCATTATTAATGTTCCTGTGATGGGGTGGCAGTCTCTCCAGGGTGTTTCCTGTCTTCTGCCCAACACCTCAGAAAGGTGAGTGGGGTAGAAAATTAATTAATAAAAAAAAAAATTAATAAATAAGTAAAAGGAATGCTGCTGTTGCTAATAATACAACTATAACTATATAATAATATATATATATATATATATATATATATATATATATATATATATATATATATATATATATATATATATATTAAAACGTATTATACTATTTCTACTGTTAATACTATTAATAATAATTATATTAAAATAACATTTCAACAATACTACTACTATTACTTATATTACTCTTGAATAAGTAATTATATTAGTATTATACTTATATTAGTAATAATAATTACCAATTATTATTACAAATAATAATAATGTTTATAAAGTAGTACTACTACAACAACTAATAATAATAATGATATTAACAATAATACTGATAAAAGTAATTATATTAACAATACTACTAGCACTAATAATTATATTATCTATACTACTACTAATAATGACAATAATACTACTACCACTAATAATTATATTAACAATACTACTGATAATCATTTTTATATTAACAATACTACTATTAATAATAATTATTATTATCATAATAATAATTATTATTTTAACAATACTACCACCACTACTAATTAATATACTAAGAATACTACTACCACTAATAACAATTATATTAACAATATTAGTACTAATAATAATTATATGAACTATACTAGTACTAATAATAATTATGTTTACAATATTACTGCTAGTAATAGAAATTATGTTAACAATACTACTACCACTAATAACAATTTTATTAACAATACTACTAATAATAATTAAATTAACAATACTACTACTAATAATTAAATTACCAATACTACTACTACTAATAATAATGATATTAACAATATTAGTACTAATAAAAATGATATTGTTGAATATCATTGTTGAATGTTGTTGAAACAATGTTAACAACACTACTAATAATAATTATTATATTAACAATACTACTACCACTAATAATAATTCTACTAACAGTACTACTGCTAATTATAAAAATTATGTTAACAATACTACTGCTAATAATTATTATTATATTAACAATACTCCCACTAATAATAATTCTACTAACAGTACTACTGCTATTTATAGAAACTATTTTAACAATACTACTACTAATAATGATTATATTAACAATACTACTACCACTAATAATAATTCTACTAACAGTACCACTGCTAATTATTAAAATTATGTTAACAATACTACTGCTAATAATAATTATTATATTAACAATACTCCCACTAATAATAATTCTACTAACAATACTACTGCTATTTATAGAAATTATGCTAGCAATACTACTGCTAATAATAATTATTATATTAACAATACTCCCACTAATAATAATTCTACTAACAGTACTACTGCTATTTATAGAAATAATTTTAACAATACTACTGCTAATAATAATTATTATATTAACAATACTCCCACTAATAATAATTATATTAACAATACTACTACCACTAATAATAATTATATTAACAATACTACTGCTAATAACAATAATTATATTAACAATACTACTACCACTAATAATAATTCTATTAACAATACTACTGCTAATAAAAATAATTATATTAACAATACTACTACCACTAATAATAATTATATTAACAATACTACTGCTAATAAAAATAATTCTATTAACAATACTACTACCACTAATAATAATTCTATTAACAATACTACTACCACTAATAATAATTATATTAACAATACTACTGCTAATAACAATAATTCTATTAACAATACTACTACCACTAATAATAATTATATTAACAATACTACTGCTAATAACAATAATTCTATTAACAATACTACTACCACTAATAATAATTATATTAACAATACTACTGCTAATAACAATAATTCTATTAACAATACTACTACCACTAATAATAATTATATTAACAATACTACTACCACTAATAATAATTATATTAACAATACTACTGCTAATAACAATAATTCTATTAACAGTACTACTGCTAATTATAAAAATTGTTAACAATACTATTAACAATAATAAAATAATCCCACCTCGTCTGTATCCAGTATGCTGGCGAGGTCAGTTTGAGTCAGGTTGAGAATGGAGGCAGCGATGGACTGGGCTTTCTGCATAGAGCTTTTGGACACTCTTCCGTCCCCTCTGTCTCTTTTCTTCCTCTCCCTCTTCCTCTTCCTCAGCTCCGCTCTGGTCTCCTGAACCTCTCGGGCCACCTCCACCACCAGGGCCTGGGAGGAGCGCGACTGAGTTACATTTACACGACTATTTACACAATTATCATCTGTTTACGTAACAGCGCCGTGCAGCGTGAGAGAGTCTATTAGAGATTACTTAAGAACTCGGTATGATCTGAGGCGAGGCGTGATTAGAGGAGCAGTTAGCATAACTGTATATACTCCTATTACTGCGTACCTCCATTAGCCTCACAGCTCCAGTGCTAAAAGCAAAGAAGCACATTTCATGACCTGCGGGCTGATTGGACTTGTGGAAAGTGGATGAATTAGATTTACTGCTGCTTAAATGTTTCATAGCGAAGCCAAACAGCATGCTAGAGTAACAAACCGCCAGAAGAGCCCAGCCTTGAGGGTACATCTTGAAGGTAGCAGGAGATGCTTCAGGATGAATGGAGCTATGCTGCGTTTGCGAGGAACCTCATATAAGAGGCATTATTAAGAGCCAGCTCGCCAATCCATTTCTTCTGAGAGCTGAAAAATGATCGGGAATGTGTGTCTGGAGTCTCTGACGCCAAGCGTGCTAAAAGTTTGAAGGCCCTCATGTTGATGTGGACCAGAATTGCACATCGGGGAGAGAGCTGCTGAAGAAATGCTAACTTTCATTTATTTATTTGCTTTTTCATACCGTCTCCCATCTCGGCACCAGGAGGGTAAATAATTGAGCAACGCAGAGCTGTTAAAATGGCAGCATGGAGCGGCAGGTTCATTAAAATTCGTCACTTTTTTTTAATCTGCTGATCCCGGACCAGTTTTGAGGGGGGTTGGTTAGTAACAGGCAGGATCGAAGTCTGGGCTGCGGACGCTGTTCTCGGGTCAGTCCTTCAGGGGGCGTTTTTGGAGGCGGGAGCGGAGGGAACAGGGCCGCAGAGGAGGGAGCCGAACGCAAGCAGCCGCTAAATGCAGAGACAATTAAAGCTTAAAGCTGCCACTGTACATGAGAAAGTCAATAAAGTAAACTCCCCTCTGCTTCATTTTGAGCTTATTGATCGCTGCAATAATCTCCCGTATCATTCCCCCTTAAGCCTTTTGAAAATCTGACCTTGGAATGGACGGCCTGCGGAGAGAATATAAGTGTGTGTGCGCGCATAGACACAATACACATTCATTTATACATACAACACACTGTCTATACGTCCTACACTGAGAACACACCAGCACGCACATACAGCGCCATCCACTATAGTATACATTAACATCAATAACACAATCCCTAACAATCCCTTCCTGACTAATGAAACACACTCAGCCAGCATCTTCTGATTCCAGCTTTTACTGAAGCAAACAGTACACAGGAACGCCATGCCTACATAAAGTCACATTATTATGACCACCTAATATCCACAAGGACAGCAGCTAGACGGACTGGGAGACTCAGTAAGGTCCTGGTAGGTGGTCACAGGTATCTGGAACCATGCTGACTGCAGGGGGAGTGTGGAGGAGGATCCATAGAGACAACACCACCATCCAGGTGGTCCCACAGATGCACACTTGTGGGAATTAGGGGTCCAGGGTAGTACTTGGAAGTCTTGGTCGACAGTGACGACAGCAGCTAGATGGACTGGGAGACTCAGTAAGGTCCTGGTAGGTGGTCACAGGTATCTGGAGGTATCATGCTGACTGCAGTGGGAGCGTGGAGGAGGATCCATAGAGACAACACCACCATCCAGGTGATCCCACAGATGCTTACTTGTGGGAATTAGGGGTCCAGGGTAGTACTTGGAAGTCTTGGTCGACAGTGATGACAGCAGCTAGATGGACTGGGAGACTCAGTAAGGTCCTGGTAGGTGGTCACAGGTACCTGGAGGTATCATGCTGACTGCAGTGCATCCCACAGCTGCTGGAGGGAGCGTGGAGGAGGATCCATAGAGCCAACACCACCATCCAGGTGATCCCACAGATGCTTATTTGTGGGAATTAGGAGTCTAGGGTAGTACTTGGAAGTCTTGGTCAGCTCTTCCAACCAATGAGGGACATTTCTGGTCATGTTACGAGTCTTGCTGGAAGATCCCGTCCACCCCAGAGAAGACAACCAGCATGTATGGTTTACATCAGGGGTGTTTAATTAGAGTCAGTATGGTCCTGTTAGAGGAGATCTCCTCAGGCTAAGGTCCGGACCGTCATCATTTCTAACTTGGGTTATGGTTCAGTACCATACCGTGTATAGTGAAGTAGTCTAGTATCGGCATCTTATACCATCAGCTACTGAAACACCAGCACATACCGTTCAGTATATTTCAGTATATTTACTGTTTACATGCTGAACTGAATTAGTTATTTATTTTAAAAAAAAAAATCTTTTGAAAAAAATTGCATCTTAAGGTGCTTATTAATAGAAAAAGTAAATAAAACGTGCACTTCTTTCACATATAAACAGTTTATTTCCGTCTTGTATTCCTCTCTCACACTTTCTCTTGTTTAGTGAGAGGAGTGAGCTCTTGGTTGTCTTTACATCTAGGCTGAAACAGAGCCAGGGCCGTACTTATACGCATATGAAGGAGTTCATTGGTGAGCCTGGAACTGTCTGAATTAGCCTTTCTCTGACTCGCTTTATTCTCCGATTGCTGCTTCTCACTTCTTACCTCGCCTGTGTATGCGCTGCACTCCCAATCTGATTGGCTGAGGAGCGCTTTTGGTGAACGTACAACTCATGCGATTGGTCTGTGAGTGTACTGTGCCGTAAAGCCTGTATACCATAAAGACAGGAAAAGTTGCTGCTTAAAATAAACACAGTCTAAATTAAATAATTCTTAGTAGTTTATTGGTTTGGGTCCGCATTGGACAACGTCTGGGTCCGGATCTGGACCGCAGTCCGTCTATTAGTGACCTCTGGTGTCCGTGATCTGCAAGGATGGATTCAGACCCAGATCGGTTGAGAGTGTCTTCCACATGGATGAGTGTGTCCTGAGAACGTTACCAAAACATTCCCCAGACCAGAACGCTGCCACCTGCCTGCTATGTAGGAAGGAAGTGGTCATAATAATGTGACTTGACGGTGTAATAACAATATGCATTGAAACAGGTCTTAGACTTCAGAGGGAGAGCAGGAGTACACAGACGCTGCAGACTCTCTGACAAACACTATTAACACTCAGCAGCGGGTTCAGCTACTGAACACACTTCTGTTTCTGTTCCGCTTCAGTGTTAACCCTCATTAACAGTCAGTACCGAGTAATAAAGTGTGTTTTTAAAAGCAGATTGGGACAAAAGACACACACACACACACACACACAGATTCAGTATTCAGATCATGTCTACGAGCGCAACTCATTTGTCCACAGCTGAACTGACATGGCACTTTAATCACTGGGTCACTAATTACAACCAAAACACAAATACTCACAGCATATACTCAGATCAGCCTTAAACCCTCCTCTTCCTATCTACTCTCACTGTATCAGCTCCACTGACCATACAGGACCTCCACTCACTGTCCACTGTATCAGCTCCACTGACCATACAGTACCTACACTCACTGTCCACTGTATCAGCTCCACTGACCATACAGGACCTCCACTCACTGTCCACTGTATCAGCTCCACAGACCATACAGGAGCTCTACTCACTGTCCACTGTATCAGCTCCACTGACCATACAGGACCTCCACTCACTGTCCACTGTATCAGCTCCACTGACCATACAGGACCTCCACTCACTGTCCACTGTATCAGCTCCACTGACCATACAGTACCTACACTCACTGTCCACTGTATCAGCTCCACTGACCATACAGGACCTCCACTCACTGTCCACTGTATCAGCTCCACAGACCATACAGGACCTCCACTCACTGTCCACTGTATCAGCTCCACTGACCATACAGGACCTCCACTCACTGTCCACTGTATCAGCTCCACTGACCATACAGGACCTCCACTCACTGTCCACTGTATCAGCTCCACTGACCATACAGGACCTCCACTCACTGTCCACTGTATCAGCTCCACTGACCATACAGGACCTACACTCACTGTCCACTGTATCAGCTCCACAGACCATACAGGAGCTCCACTCACTGTCCACTGTATCAGCTCCACTGACCATACAGGACCTCCACTCACTGCCCACGGTATCTGACTCTCACCCTCCGCTACTGAATCTCTCTCCATCACTGACTCTCACCCTCCGTCACTGACTCTCCTTCTCCATCACTGACTCTCACCCTCCGTCACTGACTCTCCTTCTCCATCACTGACTCTCACCCTCCGTCACTGACTCTCCTTCTCCATCACTGACTCTCACCCTCCGTCACTGACTCCCCTTCCATCACTGACTCTCACCCTCCGTCACTGACTCTCCTTCTCCATCACTGACTCTCACCCTCCGTCACTGACTCTCCTTCTCCATCACTGACAATCCCTGTCACTGACTCCCCTTCCATCACTGACTGTCCCTCTCTTACTGACTCTCCCTCCATCACAGACTCTCACCCTCCATCAGTGACTCTCTCTCAGTGACTGACTCTCCCTCCATCATTGACACTGTCTCCATCACTCTCTCCCATCACTCACTCTCCTTCCATTACTGACACTGTCTCCATCACTCTCTCCCATCACTCACTCTCCTTCCATTACTGACACTGTCTCCATCACTGACTGTCCCTCTCCGTCACTGACTGTACCTCCATCACTGACACTGTCTCCATCACTGACTCTCCCTCTCCGTCAACTGACTGTCCCTCCATCACTGACACTGTCTCCATTACTGGCTCTCTCCCCATCACTGACTACCCCTTAGTGACTGACTCTCCCTCCATCAATGACTTTCACCCTCCATCACTGACTATCCTTCCATCACTGACGCTGTCTCTATCACTGACTCTCACCCTCCATCACTGACTATCCTTCCATCACTGACGCTGTCTCTATCACTGACTCTCACCCTCCATCACTGACTATCCCTCAGAGACTGACTCTCCCTCCATCACTGACTCTCTCCCCATCACTGACACTGTCTCCATTACTGACTCTCCCTCTTCACCACTGACTCTCCCTCAACCTCACTGACTCTCCTTCTGTTACTGACTCTCTCTCAACCTCACTGGTTCTCCTTTCATCACTAACTCTCCCTACATCACTGACACCGTCTCTGTTACTGACTCTCCATCCCATCACTGACTCTCTCTCAACCTCACTGACTCTACTTCCATCACTGACTCTCCCTTTCCATCCATGACTCTCCATCCCGTCACTGACTCTCTCAACCTCACTGACTCTACTTCCGTTACTGACTCTCTCTCCCCATCATAATCTACATTATTCCTGACGCCGTAAAATGAATAATTTGTAATTACAGGCCAATTTCACTGCACATCTGATTGACAATCTGTATTGATAAGGTAATTGATAACGTAATTGATGGTGTAACAGATAATTCTGTTGTTGAGCACGTTTGCGTTTGTCTACTTCAGCTTGTTTCGATGTCAAACGACGGCAGAAACAGATGCAAAGCACGATTTTCCTTCTGCGAAAGGCTGGAGTATCTTCTCTGCTTTAAATGAGTGAGAGGTTCATAGAAATCTACACCGTGCTTCTGCTATTACCAGCGAAAGCTGTGACTTCTAATGGTTACGAGTACCTACAGCCAGGTGCATCTGCATAATCAGGCCGTCTTCCCTCATCATGCTTCCACGGCACATGGCCGGGGCTTCAGCACATCCATCCCCCTGAGCTCCACACAGCCCTGAGGGCTTAGCATGGCTGGGACGCCTCCATCAACATCTCATCAATACCTGCCACAGTAATCTCCACAGGAATACCCCCGAGGAGCTCAATCAAACCGCCTGCCTCTCCTACAGGAACGGGTACCATCAGAAAATGTTCAACTCTACTGCTGACACCCGTGACCTCAAACGGTTACTACAGGACGTTACCTGAGCCGTCACAGCACCTGCAGTGCGTGTCCTGTACAGGTGTAGTGTCTGCAGTATGATAGCTGTAAGGTGTCCAGTGTGTTACTTTTACAGTTACAGCACTTGCTTCGTTATTTTTACAGATTCGCAGAATTTCTTCCTGTAAATGTGTTTAAGTTAATCAGTATTTCTGGGATGTCTCACTTGCACAGCCTTCATCAGGTCATACCGCAGCATCTCGACAGGGTTAAAGCTCCTGGGAATCAATTATAAAATACTGATTTTTGTGTATAACACTAACTTTTTGGTATAATGTTAAACATCCAGCAAGTAAAAACAAAAGAAATATGATTAAAAACTCTTAAATAATGAAACAATTTATAAAGAAACATTACATTTACATCAGCAGCAGCTGATCACATGTAACTTCCATCATCCTGCAGTGTTACCTAAACAGATTCAGCACCTGCAGTTGGTTACCTGTACAGATTCAGCACCTCCAGTTTTACCTGTACAGTTACAGCACTTCTTACGATGTTACCTGTACTGTTACAGCACCTCCAGTGTGTTACCTGTACTGTTACAGCACCTCCAGTGTGTTACCTGTACAGTTACAGCACCTGCAGGGTGTTACCTGTACTGTTACAGCACCTCCAGTGTGTTACCTGTACATTTACAGCACCTGCAATGTTACTTATGTAGTTACAGCACATGCAGTGCTACCTGAACAGATTCAGCACCTGCAGTGTGTTACCTGTACAGTTACAGCACCAGCACCTTACCTGGGTGAAGGACCGCAGTTGCTCGTGTTGGCACTGTGCCAGGCTGAGTTTGTTCTGCAGCGTCTTCAGGGCATCTGAGTGCTGCTGGTTCACGGTCTGCGCCTGCACACGCGCTTTCTCCTCCAGCTCCGCCCACGACCGCTCACACTCACTTAACCGCACCTGCAGCGCAGCCAGCTTCTGATCCTGAACACACAAATAAACACTTTTCACCTGGAGTGTCACACTCTTCTTCTCCAACGAGTGTCTGTCTGAGCCTGATTTAATATCAACAATAATCTATCAGATTAATAACAACAATAACAACAAAAATATCAACAATAAACCATCTATCAGATTAATAACAATAATAACAACAATAATATCAACAATAAACCATCTATCAGATTAATAACAACAATAATATCAACAATAATATCAACAATAAACCATCTATCAGATTAATAACAACAATAAACCATCTATCAGATTAATAACAACAATAATATCAACAATAATATCAACAATAAACCATCTATCAGATTAATAACAACAATAAACCATCTATCGTATTAATAACAACAATAATATCAACAATAATATCAACAATAAACCATCTATCAGATTAATAACAACAATAATAACAAAAATATTAACAATAAACCGTCTATCAGATTAATAACAATAATAACAACAATAATATCAACAATAAACCATCTATCAGATTAATAACAACAATAATAACAAAAATATTAACAATAAACCATCTATCAGATTAATAACAATAATAACAACAATAATATCAACAATAAACCATCTATCAGATTAATAACAACAATAATATCAACAATAATATCAACAATAAACCATCTATCAGATTAATAACAACAATAATATCAACAATAATATCAACAATAAACCATCTATCGTATTAATAACAATAATAACAACAATAATATCAACAATAAACCATCTATCGTATTAATAACAATAATAACAACAATAATATCAACAATAAACCAACTATCAGATTAATAACAACAATATCAACAATAAACCATCTATCGTATTAATAACAATAATAACAACAATAATATCAACAATAAACCATCTATCAGATTAATAACAACAATAATAACAACAATATCAACAATAAACCGTCTATCAGATTAATAACAACAATAAACCATCTATCGTATTAATAACAACAATAATATCAACAATAAACCATCTATCGTATTAATAACAATAATAACAACAATAATATCAACAATAAACCAACTATCAGATTATAACAACAATAATAACAACAATATCAACAATAAACCATCTATCGTATTAATAACAATAATAACAACAATAATATCAACAATAAACCATCTATCAGATTAATAACAACAATAATAACAACAATATCAACAATAAACCGTCTATCAGATTAATAACAACAATAAACCATCTATCGTATTAATAACAACAATAATATCAACAATAATATCAACAATAAACCATCTATCAGATTAATAACAACAATAATAACAATAATATTAACAATAAACCGTCTATCAGATTAATAACAACAATAAACCATCTATCGTATTAATAACAACAATAATATCAACAATAAACCATCTATCGTATTAATAACAATAATAACAACAATAATATCAACAATAAACCAACTATCAGATTAATAACAACAATAATAACAACAATATCAACAATAAACCATCTATCGTATTAATAACAATAATAACAACAATAATATCAACAATAAACCATCTATCAGATTAATAACAACAATAATAACAACAATATCAACAATAAACCGTCTATCAGATTAATAACAACAATAAACCATCTATCGTATTAATAACAACAATAATATCAACAATAATATCAACAATAAACCATCTATCAGATTAATAACAACAATAATAACAATAATATTAACAATAAACCATTTATCAGATTAATAACAACAATAATAACAATAGTAATATCAACAATATCAACAATAAACCATCTATCAGATTAATAACAACAATAATAACAACAATAATAACAACATAAATATCAACAATAAACCATCTATCAGATTAATAACAATAATAACAACAATAATATCAACAATAAACCAACTATCAGATTAATAACAACAATAATAACAACAAAAATATCAACAATAAACCATCTATCAGATTAATAACAACAATAATACAACAATAATAACAACAATATCAACAATAAACCATCTATCAGATTAATAACAACAACAATAACAACAATAATAACAAACAGCTGGCGAGAACCACGTGCTGCATCTATAAAAACGATTTCATAAACATCAAACATCAGGTACGAAGACAATTAGAGATTAAATCTGAGATAAAATGAGTGCCAGTTAATAATCTGTGCTTAATTGGCCTCTAATAATTACCAGACATAGCTAATCATTTTCTGCACGGGCAGCGTCATTATAACACTATCAGCTGAAGGAGTAAATTTATTGGAACGCTCATGTAATGGTGCGGTAAGTGTGCGGGGATGTGACGCTGAGCGTGTTCGTGTTAAGTAGTGTGTTTACTCTTTTCTGCAGATCTTCTCTGAGCTTCTGGCTGACGGATTCACACTGGCTCTTCTCCTGAGTGGCTACGCTCAGCCTTCTCTTCAGAGACTCAATGAAAGCCTTCCGGTTTGCCGCTTCCTCTGACAGAGTCTTCACCTGACACCAAACAGGAAGTCAACAGCGGGGATTTAGAACCAGGTAAACACCTGTGAAGGTTTCCAGCTGTTTCAGGGCTGTCAGGGTTCACACGGGTTCAATCCAATACAGAGACTGACTCGGAGTGAGTGAACTCCAACTTGTGACTCATTGTTTTCTCTAAATTTGGTCTGTACTCCGATTTCAGCTCCGGAACAAAACAGCCGTGATGAAAAACGCTGTAGTGTATAAGGTCACCCTTCATATATATATATATATATATATATATATATATATATATATATATATATACAGAACTGAAAAGAAACTGAAAGAAACATCCCAGCTGTTGGAACAAAACCTTGACTCACTAAAATGATTCACTTTGACGATTAACTTCAAGTTAATTCAATGTAAAGCCCTATTTAAATATAAGTATAGTTTATAAGTAGGGTAATGTAATAAGGGAGTAATTTGATTGGCCGGGTTAAAGGATCTCCAGAGTTTTCCCAAATAGCCCGGATTTAAAAATAATTAAAAGACATATTACTGATGAAAACTGTCTGTAAAGCACTTTGAGCTGCCACTGGTATGAAAAGTGCTCTATAGAGTATTATTATGATATAACTATACTGTTATCCATTTATTGCTTTCTACCAGATCTTCCCAGCGTAACTCTTCCCACAGTTTTCAAAATATCAACACCGTTCCAGCTCCAGACTGTCCAGTCTGATTGTATGATTGAGGCTTGTATACAGCTTTTCCATCGGATGCACGGATTCCGGATAACAACAGATTTTTCTGGATTTTTTTCCCATAGAGAATGAATTGAATGGAAAAGTGCACACCTATCTACTGAACTTCTGCTCAAGCGACAGACACCATTTCACAGACACTGACTCAGGGGAGACCCCCGACCACGACTGCAGTGTTGGTTCAACCTGCACTCGTCTGTTTGTCGTTTTTTTCCCATCCCTCTTTTTCCCCCCATAGACTCCCATTCATTTTCAGACACACCCATACCTTATGGTTTTATTAAACCTACAACCTTCAAACTGCCTCACTGTACTCACTCAGAGCAGATCCCCAAACACTAATCCACAGACATAACCACCCACTCTCCTCTATTTGTCGTTTATTCATCCCTTGTTCCTCCAATAGGATCCCACTCATTTTTGGCCGAACCCAAACATTAGAGTTTCGTTAAACCTGCAGCCTCGGAGCTTCCTGAACTCACTCAGAGCAGATCCCCAAACTCTAATCAACTAATAACACTGACCCAAACCCATCTGTTTGTTGGTTATACGTAACATTCCTGTGTTTCCTTCAGTAAATGCACTTATCTTGCAAGACAAACTTGAAACATTTTTCACTTTCCTTTTTGTAATTCAGCCATCTCCAGAAATACTGTGGGTGTTTAGTAACGGGCTTGAGGACTGAGGGTCAAATCAAGCTCTGCTTTAGCCGGTAGCCTCGTCTGCAGGTCTCAAATAAAGGGAAAATAACGGGAGGCGCCGTTTTCTACCAGGACAGATCTCAAATTTTATCGTTCCACCTTAAACAGTGCTGTGTTTATTATAACACCTCGGCCTCCAGAAGGTAACTGCTGCACCATTTAAGGTGGAAGAAGAATATTCAAACAAGAGGCTGGAAAACAGGAAGCTGGACTTCAGCCTCGTCCGTTGCCTGGCTTTGTGATTACATTACTGAGACGTGGTTCGAGCAGGACTATTATTACAGGAGGTGATTCACTCTGTAACTGTTACTTAACAGACTCAATTATTAACAAACACGGCAGATTCATACTGGATTCAAATCTGAGAGATAATCACATAAATTACACCTGTAAACGTAGGGCAGACGAGGAGGCAGGATGCAAGTGCAAGCCGGAATATGTTTATTAACAAACTAAACAGAAGATAAATAAAGAAAACAAACAAACAAGAAGCTAGAAACACTGACTACTGACAGATACAAACGAAGGAAAAGCTGAGATGAACCTAAATCCAAAATAAAACAGGTAGCAAGGTTCTCACTAACACAGGACAGCACACAGCAAGACAAAACACCAAGCTCAGACGAACCAGACAACCAGGGATAAATACAGCAACTAACTAAGAACACCTGGGGCTAATCAAGAGGAAAACAACCCGATCAGGTGAGGGGCGGAGATAGGGGGCGGAGACACATGGCGGGGAACATAAACACAAGCACATGGGAATGTAAATAAAGAGAGAGAACCAGACCACGTCCCCAGATAATACTAATCCAGCTCGAATAAGGCTCAAGTCAATGGAACGAGACCCTTTGCTATTTAATTCTGGGCCCATTTAGATCCATTAGATCCTCTGTAAAAAGAACAACAAAGGACATCAAACAATGAGGTTCTGACAGCATTGATATGAATAAGTAAATAGTTCTAGCTCTGGTTAAGTGGTTCTCCTCTATGACGGAAAACTTGTTTTACATTGTGACAATTTTTAAAATTGTCTCTTCATTTAATCTTTTTTAGACATATGGTCCACATTCACATTATGTCACACAATCTTGGAGGCCACATGAGCAAGTCTAATTAAGATTCCTGAATGTGGTTTAAGACAAGTTTGTGGTGATCTGGACATGCAGTTAGCACCATGCTAATCTGTGAGGGTTTAATAGTCCAGTATTAGTTCACTACAGTGGCCTCGTAGCTCCAAAACAAGGCCGAAGAAGCAAGATTTAGATACTAAACATGTACTGGCTGATTCCTGTATTGTTATAATTTGTCTTCTTGTAGCTCTACAGGCTCTACAGACCTTCTTCTCCAGATCATCGATGAGCGAGCGGCGGCTGCTTTCTGAATCCTGCAGGACCTTCAGTCGGCTGCGCAGGTCCTCCACCAGCTGCCTCTTCATCACCACATCTCTTTCAGCATGACTCAGCCTACATACACACACATACATTATATATATATATATATATATATATATATATATATATATATATATATATATATATATATATATATATATATATATATATATATATATATAAGCTCCACTGACCATACAGGAGCTACACTTATAGACTGTCGTTCATCTGATTCTCTGTATACTTTACAGAGTGACACTGACATGGTGGTGGTGTGTTAGTGTGTGTTGTGCTGGTGCTAGCGGATCAGACGCAGCAGTGCTGCTGCTGGAGTGTTTAAACACTGTGTCCACTCACTGTCCACTCTATTAGACACTCCTACTACTTGCTGGTCCACCTTGTAGATGTAAAGTCAGAGACAGTAGCTCATCTGCTGCTGCACAGTTTGTGTTCCTCTAGTCCTTCATCAGTGGACACAGGACGCCGCCCACAGGACACTGCTGTCTGGATAGTTTTGGTTGGTGGACGAGTCTCAGTTCAGCAGTGACACTGAGGAGGTGTTTAAACACTCCAGCAGCAGCAGCACTGCTGTGTCTGATCCACTCACACCAGCACAGTGCTGAGAATGATCCACCTCCCTAATAGTATCTGCTCTGTGGTGGTCCTGTGGGGGTCCTGATCATTAAAGAACAGAGTAATAAAGTATACAGAGAATCAGATGAACTACAGTCTGTAAGTGGGGGTCCTGTAAGGTCAGTGGAGCAGATACAGTGGACAGTGAGTGGAGGTTCTGTATGGTCAGTGGAGCTGATACAGTGGACAGTGAGTGGAGGTTCTGTATGGTCAGTGGAGCTGATACAGTGGACAGTGAGTGTATCTCCTGTATGGTCAGTGGAGCAGATACAGTGGACAGTGAGTGGAGGTCCTGTATGGTCAGTGGAGCTGATACAGTGGACAGTGAGTGTAGATATATAGAGATGGGCTACATCTCCTGATAAGCAAACAGATGCACTACACACACAACAAACACATCCTCCAGCTGCTAGTGTGTGTGTGTGTGTGTGTGTAAGTGTGTGTGTGTGTGTGTATGTGTGTGTGTGTGTGTTGTCGCTAAGCTGTAAACGAGCAGCGAGTGGGTTTTTTCTCCAGGTGAACGTCCGTACCTGCAGTGGAGCGAGTGCAGAGCAAACAGGCTGAATAAATGTGAGCGGTCTTATTGGAGTGACATTAACTGAAATGAGAGTGTGGCCTGGGGACCCCGCGCTGGCCCCGCACACCGCGCCATTAATGAGAAAACCCATATTGACCCTGTTTCAGAGGGGATTGAGCACTTCCTCCTGTTGACTTACTGCCACGCTCGCCCTCCTCCATCCATCCCTCCATCAGGGGAGCTAATGGCAATTAGCGTGATAACATTTATTCTACGAGAGGAACGAAGCAGAGGAGGGAAGAGTGTGGTGTGTTCAGAGAGTGTTCAGAGATACATCCACACACTGTACTGTACTGAAACTGTTCCATTTAGACTCCGCTCACTATGTAGGTGCACTCAGTAGCTCACTCCCACATGCTGTGAATAGAATAGGTTGTTTACAAGTGACGTCACATCACTGCACTCCTGTGGCGTGAACTGCGGATGGAGGGCAGGAAGTGATTTCCCACATAGGGGGGGCGCTATCACACTCGGCTGTGATATAACTTCCTGTTCCAGTTTCTAGTAGCTGTAGCTTTAAGCCTCTCACCAGCGACCAGTCACATCACCCCCAGACCAACTGTTCACTCTACAATACTCACTCCTACCGAGCGCTCGAGGGTGAAGCAGCTCATTCACCAGTTTTCCTGTTCCACCTTAAACAGTGCAGCAGGAGCCAGAACGTACCTGCACCTCCATTTAAGGTGGAAACAGGAGAACTGGTGAAGGAGAAGCTGAGCTGATGGTGCTGGTGGTCAGAGGAAGTGAGTATTGTAGTGTGTAAGGGTGATCTGGGGGTGAACACTGGTGATGGATTTAAAACCTTTCTGAATGACTGAACTGAAATTTAGAAAAAACGGTGAAGTTCCCCTTTACTGTGAGCTACTGAGATTTGACTGTGGTTTAGGTTTGGAGCTTTGTGTGCAGGGAGGGTCTTTCTGGGTCTGTGGGAGGGTTGGGGGCCTCGTGCTCCTCCTCACTCACACCAGTGTGTTACGCGTTGTGGGTGTTAATCACACTGTAAGTGTTTGTGCAGCAGGTGTGTGTGTGTGTGTGTGTGTGTGTGCTTTGCTGCAAAAACAAAAGCAGATTAAAGATGTATGGAGCCCAAAGACAACAGGCTGCAGATGAAAGCCGGGCCGATATGAATAAGGCAGCGAGCTCCACGCCGCATATTGACTGACGACGCGGCGCTGAGCTTTGAAATTCACTCTGGGTTCCTCTCCTTCTCCTCTTCTCTCTTTCATTCCCAGGCCGGCCCGAGAGGTGATGTATATTTTACTGCGTCTAGACACGTTTCTCATTCAAACCAGGGGGAAACTCCAGGACTCGCACCAGCGCGAGGGACACACTCACACACACTCACACTCACACACACACACACACACACACACACACACACACACACACACACTCACACTCACACACACACACTCACACTCACACACACTCACACACACACACACACACTCACACACACACACACACACTCACACTCACACACACACTCACACTCACACACACACACACACACACACACACTCACACTCACACACACTGTGATCCAGCTTGTTATACACACACACACACTCACACACACTGTGATCCAGCTTGTTATACACACACACACACATACACACACTCACTCACACTCACACACACACACACACACACACACACTGTGATCCAGCTTGTTATACACACACACACACACACACACACACACTGTGATCCAGCTTGTTATACACACACACACACACACACACTGTGATCCAGCTTGTTACACACACACAGTGATCCAGCTTGTTACACACACACACACACACACACACAGTGATTCAGCTTATTACACACACACAGATCCAGCTTGTTACACACACACACACACACACTGTGATCCAGCTTGTTACACACACACACACACACACTGTGATCCAGCTTGTTACACACACACACACACACACACTGTGATCTAGCTTGTTACACACTCACACGCACACTGTAATCCAGCTTGTTACACACACACACTGTGATCCAGCTTGTTACACACACACACACACACTGTGATCCAGCTTGTTACACACACACACACACACACACTGTAATCCAGCTTGTTACACACACACACACACAGTGATACAGCTTGTTACACACACACACACACACACACACACACACACTAAACCAGTTAGAAGAGCCTGTCTCTGCACATCATGTACTGTACAAGCCCCTCAAATACAAAAGAGTCAGGTTCAGCAATTACAGCATCATTAGCTAAATAAAGCCCAGAGACATTATTAAAAATAAACCAGGCCTGAAAATAAACACCCTGCACGGAGGCTCTGCTAAGGAGGCTGTGTGTGTGTGTACGTGGGTGTGTGTGTGTGTGTGTGTGTGTACGTGGGTGTGTGTGTGTGTGTGTGTGGGTGTGTGTGTGTGTGCTCATATAGCACTGGGTTACACACAAAGCTGCCACATCGTGGAATAAGATATGAGAGAGATAGAAAGAAAGACAGATCCTGAGAGAGAGAGAGAGAGAGAAAGAGAGAGAGACAGTAAATGAGAGAATGTGTACTTGTCCTGCAGCTCTTTGTGACGTTGGTCCCTGTCGTGCAGCTCCGTCCTGAGGCCCTTGATCACAGAGTTCTGTTTGTTCACCTCTGCATTGGCACTCTGAGAGAGAGAGAGAGAGAGAGAGAGAGAGAGAGACAGAGAGAGAGAGAGAGAGAGAGAGAGAGACTGAGAGACTAACCCGCCCCCTCACCTCAAACGTAGTTTAGTGAGAGTGTCTGCATCTCCAGCACTTGAGCTAATGAAGCTAACAGGTAACGAAAGCTCATATACAGCAATTAGCATCATGCTACCTGTATTAACACACTGAGTCAAAGCGGGTGAAACTGCTGAGCAGTTTGAAGCAGGTTAAGTGATTGAAGTGAACAGCGTATGTATATAAACACACTAAAGTACAGGCTGTAAGATGGTTTAACTCATTTTGGTCTGTGTTTATAGAAAACAGTATTTCAAACAGAGAAACACGTACCTTTAGCTTGCTGCTGAGCTGTTTGATGTCGGCCTCCAGCTGTTTGAGAGTGGGATGGTTGGGGTCTGGGGCAGATGGGGCACTAACGGTGGGGAGGGGAGGGTCCGGGATAACAGCAGGCTGCTGCTGCTGCACCTGAGACAGTGAACAAGACTTCCTCCACTGCTCCAGCTCCATCTCCAACACGGCCTTCTGCTGCTGCAGCACCACCAACTCACAGGCCTGTTTCTGCACACACACACACACACACACACACACACACACACACATTATTATAGCTAAGTAATACTATACCTACACCTAAACCAAACCCTAACCTTAACCTCAGTATCCAAACTTAAACCTAACCTTAATCCCAGTATCTAAACCTAAACCTTAACCTCAGTATCCAAACATAAACATAAACCTTAACCTCAGTATCCAAACATAACCTTAACCTCAGTATCCAAACCTAAACCTAACCTTAACCTCAGTATCCAAACCTAAACCTAACCTTAACCTCAGTATCCAAACCTAAACCTAACCTTAACCTCAGTATCCAAACCTAAACCTAACCTTAACCTCAGTATCCAAACCTAACCTTAACCTCAGTATCCAAACCTAACCTTAACCTCAGTATCCAAACCTAAACCTAACCTTAACCTCAGTATCCAAACCTAAACCTAACCTTAACCTCAGTATCTAAACCTAACCTTAACCTTAGTATCCAAACCTAACCTTAACCTCAGTATCCAAACCTAAACCTAACCTTAACCTCAGTATCTAAACCTAAACCTAACCTTAACCTCAGTATCTAAACCTAACCTTAACCTTAGTATCCAAACCTAACCTTAACCTCAGTATCCAAACCTAAACCTAACCTTAACCTCAGTATCCAAACCTAAACCTAACCTTAACCTCAGTATCTAAACCTAAACCTAACCTTAACCTCAGTATCTAAACTTAAACCTAACATTAACCTCAGTATCCAAACCTAAACCTAAACCTTAACCTCAGTATCCAAACATAAACATAAACCTTAACCTCAGTATCTAAACCTAAACCTAACCTTAACCTCAGTATCCAAACCTAAACCTAACCTTAACCTCAGTATCCAAACCTAAACCTAACCTTAACCTCAGTATCTAAACCTAAACCTAACCTTAACCTCAGTATCCAAACCTAAACCTAACCTTAACCTCAGCATCTAAACCTAAACCTAACCTTAACCTCATTATCCAAACCTAAACCTAACCTTAACCTCAGTATCCAAACCAAAACCTAACCTTAACCTCAGTATCTAAACCTAAACCTAACCTTAACCTCAGCATCCAAACCTAAACCTAACCTTAACCTCAGTATCTAAACCTAAACCTAACCGTAACTTATGGTAAATTATGGATCTCTCAACATGTTACTGCAGCTGATCCAGACTTACTGTAATAAGGCAGGACAGGTTATATGACAGGTTATGACAGGTTATAGGACAGGTTATGAAGAGAGTATGAGGAGTATGAACAGAGTATGAGGAGTATGAGGAGTATGAACAGAGTATGAGGAGTATGAACAGAGTATGAGGAGTATGAGGAGTATGAACAGAGTATGAGGAGTATGAGGAGTATGAGGGGTATGAGGAGTATGAACAGAGTATGAACAGAGTATGAGGAGTATGAGGAGTATGAGGAGTATGAACAGAGTATGAGGAGTATGAGGAGTATGTGGAGTATGAACAGAGTATGAGGAGTATGAGGAGTATGAACAGAGTATGAGGAGTATGAGGAGTATGAGGGGTATGAGGAGTATGAACAGAGTATGAACAGAGTATGAGGAGTATGAACAGAGTATGAACAGAGTATGAGGAGTATGAGGAGTATGAGGGGTATGAGGAGTATGAACAGAGTATGAACAGAGTATGAGGAGTATGAGGAGTATGAGGAGTATGAACAGAGTATGAGGAGTATGAACAGAGTATGAACAGAGTATGAGGAGTATGAGGAGTATGAGGAGTATGAACAGAGTATGAACAGAGTATGAGGAGTATGAGGGGTATGAGGAGTATGAACAGAGTATGAACAGAGTATGAACAGAGTATGAGGAGTATGAGGAGTATGAGGGGTATGAGGAGTATGAACAGAGTATGAACAGAGTATGAGGAGTATGAGGAGTATGAACAGAGTATGAGGAGTATGAGGAGTATGAGGAGTATGAACAGAGTATGAGGAGTATGAGGAGTATGAGGAGTATGAACAGAGTATGAGGAGTATGAGGAGTATGAGGAGTATGAACAGAGTATGAGGAGTATGAACAGAGTATGAGGAGTATGAGGAGTATGAAGAGAGTATGAGGAGTATGAGGAGTATGAACAGAGTATGAGGAGTATGAACAGAGTATGAGGAGTATGAACAGAGTATGAGGAGTATGAGGAGTATGAAGAGAGTATGAGGAGTATGAGGAGTATGAACAGAGTATATGAGGAGTATGAGGAGTATGAAGAGAGTATGAGGAGTATGAGGAGTATGAAGAGAGTATGAGGAGTATGAGGAGTATGAACAGAGTATGAGGAGTATAAGGAGTATGAACAGAGTATGAGGAGTATAAGGAGTATGAACAGAGTGTGAGGAGTATGAACAGAGTATGAGGAGTGTGAACAGAGTATGAGGAGTATGAGGAGTATGAACAGAGTATATGAGGAGTGTGAAGAGCTTTGGGAGTGCGCCGTCCAAGACAGACCTAAACCAGCTAAAACCCACACTCAGCAAACTTCAGCGGAGCCATTCACTAAAGAAGAGCCTTCACCCAATGATGCTGGGATTGGCTCCACATATACACACACACTAGTGAACACACACACTAGTGAACACACACACACACACACACACACACACACACACACACACACACATTAGTGAACACACACACTTGCCCAGAGCAGTGGGCAACCCTATTCACAGTGCCCAGAGAGCAGTTGGGGAGTAGGTGCCTTTGCTCAAGGGCTCTTCAGTCGTATCCTGTAGGTCCAGGGAATTGAACCAACAACCTTCCGATCACAAGTCAAACCTTCAGCCCACGACTGCTAACCAATCAGAAAAGAGAGCGAGTAAAACCAGAAGCAGAGAACGAATGAGAGGCTTGTATTACTCTAGGAACGTGCCAGCAGTGCCAAGACTTAAACCTGGTGGGCTTCCTGTCTGCCTCCCCCCTAAAAAGAGGAAACCCCTCCCCTGAACCAGTCCAGCATATGAAGATAAGCACTGTGTAGCGTGTGAAAGCTGTGAGCGTCTCCGTGTCAGGGCTGAACAGAAGTTTACGATTAAACTCTTCACATATGCTAACGAGGCTGATTACTAGAACCCTCACTGCGTTGTGACTGGCAGCCATAACAGAGCCATCTCCGCCCGGCCCAGTGCACTCTGGGAGATTAACAGCGCGGGGCTCAGCTCGAAGCAGAGGACTGCGGCTAATCGCTTTCTTACACACACACACACTCAAGCGTGCACACTCGGGTTTACACATAACATCAGTTCTGTACAGGACGGGGTTTACTCGCTGTGGTTAGAGGTGCTAAACCACACGCACTGTATCAGAGCCTCACACAGACCTTCAATCTGACCAGAGCTCGAACACTGTGTGGAGTATTTCTGTCTACAGCGTCAACACAATGGACTCGCCTTCCGTTACGGGATCAAACAACCTTCTGATGCAGGACAGAGGAGGAAAATTATCACTCCCCACTGTCGCTCGCCTCCAACACCCCCTACACGAGGGCGAGCGGGTGCTATCTGGTTGCTCACACCTTTTAATAGAAGCTCTTTGCTTTGGGTTTCTGCCGTGTGGCACTGATGGAGCTTCCCGTAAAGCGCGGGTTGGATTTCAGGCTGCTCCCGGAGCGCTGGCCCGCGTGTCCGGCGTCGTTACCGCAACCCTAGACGCTCAAAGCTGCTGCAGGCTGGACGGGTCAGACGGATGACATGCGCCATGTGAAACTGAACAAGCAGCATTTTTTCCAGCATAGATCGATATGACATGACAATAATAATAGTATTAATAATAATAATAATAATAATAATAATAATAATAATAATAATAATAATAATAATAATGCACAGTACAAGGACAATCTCAAACATCAAACTCAACAAAACCTGCTCAAATAAAAAGTAAGTAAGCTTTAGACTGAATAATAAAATTCATAAATTCATTATATTCCACTTTATCCCGCTAGTCCGGGTCATGGGTGGAGCTGGAGCCAATCCACTACACCACCGTACTAACCACTACACCACCATACTAACCACTACACCACCATACTAACCACTACACCACCAAACTAACCACTACACCACCATACTAACCACTACACCACCGTACTAACCACTACACCACCGTACTAACCACTACACCACCGTACTAACCACTACACCACCATACTAACCACTACACCGCCATACTAACCACTACACCACCATACTAACCACTACACCACCATACTGACCACAACACCACCATACTGACCACTACACCACCGTACTAACTACTACACCACCATACTAACCACTACACCACCGTACTAACCACTACACCACCATACTAACCACTACACCACCGTACTAACCACTACACCACCATACTAACCACTACACCACCTTACTAACCACTACACCACCGTACTAACCACTACACCACCGTACTAACCACTACACCACCGTACTAACCACTACACCACCATACTAACCACTACACCACCGTACTAACCACTACACCACCATACTAACCACTATACCACCGTACTAACCACTACACCACCGTACTAACCACTACACCACCGTACTAACCACTACACCACCATACTAACCACTACACCACCATACTAACCACTACACCACCGTACTAACCACTACACCACCGTACTAACCACTACACCACCTTACTAACCACTACACCACCGTACTAACCACTACACCACCGTACTAACCACTACACCACCGTACTAACCACTACACCACCGTACTAACCACTACACCACCATACTAACCACTATACCACCGTACTAACCACTACACCACCATACTGACCACTACACCACCATACTAACCACAACACCACCGTACTAACCACTACACCACCGTACTAACCACTACACCACCATACTAACCACTACACCACCATACTAACCACTACACCATCATACTAACCACTACACCACCATACTAACACTACACCACCATACTAACCACTACACCACCATACTATACCACTACACCACTATACTAACCACTACACCACCATACTAACCACTACACCACCATACTAACCACTACACCACCATACTAACCACTACACCACTATACTAACCACTACACCACCATACTAACCACTACACCACCATGCTAACCACTACACCACCATACTAACCACTACACCACCATGCTAACCACTACACCACCATACTAACCACTACACCACTATACTAACCACTACACCACCGTACTAACCACTACACCACCATACTAACCACTACACCACCATGCTAACCACTACACCACCATACTAACCACTACACCACCATGCTAACCACTACACCACCATACTAACCACTACACCACCATGCTAACCACTACACCACCATACTAACCACTACACCACTATACTAACCACTACACCACCGTACTAACCACTACACCACTATACTAACCACTACACCACCATACTAACCACTACACCACCATGCTAACCACTACACCACCATACTAACCACTACACCACCATGCTAACCACTACACCACCATACTAACCACTACACCACTATACTAACCACTACACCACCGTACTAACCACTACACCACCGTACTAACCACTACACCACCATACTAACCACTACACCACCGTACTAACCACTACACCACCATACTAACCACTACACCACCATACTAACCACTACACCACCATGCTAACCACTACACCACCATACTAACCACTACACCACCATACTAACCACTACACCACTGTACTAACAGAATGCAGACCTAAGACCACAATGTGGACCTGCAGCTGTGCAGGAGGGAGTCTGAAAAACAACTGAAGCTACACAAAGTCCCTCCATACAGTGTATGCAATTACCCAGTTCCACCAGAGGGGTCTCCAAATCCCCATAACTTACAGCTTTAGGTTGAGTTCAGAGCCCGAAACACAAGTATATCCTACAGATACAGCACAGAAGTTCCACAGGGTGTGCTCATGACGTGCAGGACACACTCCCAGGACTAAAGCTCCACCCATATGTTTCATTATTCACGAGGTAACCAATAACATGAATGTGACGCTGTACATCCAGAAGCGACACACAGTGTATATATTGTGTATATTATACAGAATATGGCTAAAGGTACGTTGGCACCCTTATGAAACTTAGACTTCATACGTTTCAGGTAAATAAATCTGTGTTTATCAGCTCGGCCTACTGAAACACACAGTGTCTTGGACTGTTCTTCTGGGTTTAGGCTAGTAAAGCCAGTGAAAAGTCAAGGTAATGCTACAACATACACAAGACAATTATAAGGTTGTGTGCTGTTCCAATGAACCCTGAACAGAGCAGTGTGATGATCATACTGCTTTACTAGTCATTCAATAACTGTATCTGAATGAGAGCGCTGGATTCTATTATAGTAACATACAGCATGAGCAGCCAATTATTTTACAGGGGTTGGACAATGAAACTGAAACACCTGTCATGTTAGTGTGGGAGGTTTAATGGCTAAATTGGACCAGTCTGGTGTCCAATCTTCATTAATTGCACCAGTAAGAACAGAGTGTGAAGTTCAGTTAGCAGGTAAGAGCACAGTTTAGATCAAAATACTGCAATAACACAACATACCAGAGTACAAGAGGACAAACTGTACGTCTTGCTGGTGGATCTGTGACCAAGACAGCAAGTCTTTGTGATGTATCAAGAGCCACGGTATCCAGGGTAACGTCAGCAGACCACCAAGAAGGACCAACCACATCCAACAGGACTAACTGTGGACGCAAGAGGAAGCTGTCTGAAAGGGATGTTGGGTTCTAACCCGGATTGTATCCAAAAAATATAAAACCCCGGCTGATCAAATCACAGCAGAGTTAAATGTGCTCCTCAGCTTCCTGTTTCACCAGAACTGTTCGTCAGGAGCTCCACAGGGTCAATATACACGGCCGGGCTGCTATAGCCAAACCTCTGGTCACTCGTACCAATGCCCAACGTCGGTTTCAATGGTTCAAGGAGATCAAATCTTGGACTGTGGACAATGTGAAACATATATTGTTCTCTGATGATCCACCTTTACTGTTTTCCCCACATCCGGGAGAGTTACGGTGTGGAGAAGCCCTAAAGAAGAGTACCACCCAGACTGTTGCATGCCCAGAGTGAAGCATGGGGGTGGATCAGTGATGGTTTGGGCTGCTATATCATGGCGTTCCCTTGTCCCAATACTTGTGCTAGATGGGCGCATTATTGCCAAGGACTACCGAACCATTCTGGAGGACCATGTGCATCCAATGGTTCAAACCTTGTATCCTGAAGGCGGTGCCGTGTATCAGGATGACGATGCACCAATACACACAGCAAGACTGGAGAAAGATGGTTTGATGAACATGAAAGTGAAGTTGAACATCTCCCATGGCCTGCACAGTCACCAGATCTAAATATTATTGATCCACTTTGGGGTGTTTAGGAGGAGCGAGTCAGGAAACGTTTTCCTCCACCAGCATCACGTAGTGACCTGAACACTGTCCTGCAAGAAGAATGGCTTAAACTCCCTCTGACCACTGAGCAGGACTTGTATATGTCATTCCCAAAACCACCTGACGCTGTATTGACCGCAAAAGGAGGCTCTACACCATACTAATCAATTATTGTGGTCTAAAACCAGGTGTTTCAGTTTCATTGTCCAACCCCTGTGTGTGTATATATATATAATATAGTTCTATAAGTACAGAAATATTAAATATAACTGAATGTAACTGAGAAATCAACATATTATAAAGTTAATATTATAAAGACATAACGTATTATAAAGAGAAAACGTTGCTTTGAGCTGCTGTACAGCTCAATAAATGTGAACAATGATAACACACACACACACACACACACACACAAACACACACACACACACACACACAAATACTTCTCTTTAACATCTAATGTCCTGGATTAGGCTCCAGCTAGCAGAGTGACATGCCATCACCAGGTTTAGCAGAGCTATGATGGAGTTAAGGTAGCTTAGCGATGTTTTGGGGGTGTAAGCGTTCGTCCCTGACGGTCCTCTGCTCCTCCTCTGAGGATAATCCCCCTCTAATCCACTCCCTTTCCAAAAGCAGAACACGGAAAAGAGACAGATTTACACCTGCAGATTAATACAAGCCCCCTTCACACACCTGCCTGTCCAAGCAGCGCTAACGCTCTCTACAGCACAAAGCAGGATATTAAACACTCCAGAGTGCTCCAGAGTGTCTAATCTGTTCCACTAAGTGTGGTAGTAACTGTTTCTACTACCCACGCTGAACAATTAACACCTGGAACGACAAACTCTACTGAGACATTAACCTCCTCTACTGTCCAAACTGAGACATTAACCTCCTCTACTGTCCAAACTGAGACATTAACCTCCTCTACTACCCAAACTGAGACATTAACCTCCTCTACTACCCAAACTGAGACATTAACCTCCTCTACTGTCCAAACTGAGACATTAACCTCCTCTACTACCCAAACTGAGACATTAACCTCCTCTACTGTCCAAACTGAGACATTAACTTCCTCTACTACCCAAACTGAGACATTAACCTCCTCTACTGTCCAAACTGAGACATTAACCTCCTCTACTACCCAAACTGAGACATTAACCTCCTCTACTACCCAAACTGAGACATTAACCTCCTCTACTGTCCAAACTGAGACATTAACCTCCTCTACTACCCAAACTGAGACATTAACCTCCTCTACTGTCCAAACTGAGACATTAACCTCCTCTACTGTCCAAACTGAGACATTAACCTCCTCTACTACCCAAACTGAGACATTAACCTCCTCTACTGTCCAAACTCAGACATTAACCTCCTCTACTGTCCAAACTGAGACATTAACCTCCTCTACTGTCCAAACTGAGACATTAACCTCCTCTACTACCCAAACTGAGACATTAACCTCCTCTACTGTCCAAACTGAGACATTAACCTCCTCTACTGTCCAAACTGAGACATTAACTTCCTCTACTACCCAAACTGAGACATTAACCTCCTCTACTGTCCAAACTGAGACATTAACCTCCTCTACTGTCCAAACTGAGACATTAACTTCCTCTACTGTCCAAACTGAGACATTAACCTCCTCTACTGTCCAAACTGAGACATTAACCTCCTCTACTGTCCAAACTGAGACATTAACTTCCTCTACTGTCCAAACTGAGACATTAACCTCCTCTACTACCCAAACTGAGACATTAACCTCCTCTACTGTCCAAACTGAGACATTAACCTCCTCTACTACCCAAACTGAGACATTAACCTCCTCTACTGTCCAAACTGAGACATTAACCTCCTCTACTACCCAAACTGAGACATTAACCTCCTCTACTGTCCAAACTGAGGACATTAACCTCCTCTACTGTCCAAACTGAGACATTAACCTCCTCTACTACCCAAACTGAGACATTAACCTCCTCTACTGTCCAAACTGAGACATTAACTTCCTCTACTGTCCAAACTGAGACATTAACCTCCTCTACTGTCCAAACTGAGACATTAACCTCCTCTACTACCCAAACTGAGACATTAACCTCCTCTACTGTCCAAACTGAGACATTAACCTCCTCTACTGTCCAAACTGAGACATTAACCTCCTCTACTACCCAAACTGAGACATTAACCTCCTCTACTGTCCAAACTGAGACATTAACTTCCTCTACTGTCCAAACTGAGACATTAACCTCCTCTACTACCCAAACTGAGACATTAACCTCCTCTACTTCCCAAACTGAGACATTAACCTCCTCTACTGTCCAAACTGAGACATTAACCTCC
>CM038706.1:3153894-3163894 GCA_021613375.1 Megaleporinus macrocephalus | reverse complement strand
GCTTTGACTGCTCAGTACTTCATTAAGATAAATCAAGATTTGCTGCTGAAGGAACTGAACACATTCTACAGGCCTCTCCTGTAAAGCTACTGTTTTGGAGATACATATTTTCTTTGGACAGTGACGGTGGGCTACAGCAGTGAACAGTGTTGGTCATGTTTTGCTATTTGCAGCACTACAGTTTCGATAAATACTATAAAATAATTAAGAAAATAAATAAATAATAAATATAGCTATGCTAATATGCAAATATTCCCAACATCAAGCTGATCATTCAGTTTTATTATTATTATAACAATTTTTTAAAACTCCAGTAAGTGATGCTCTGCACCAATTATTATTAGCTTAACTTTAAAGGTGATAAGTCTAAAAAACTGTAAGTGAAATACAGATTTGAGCAGAATTACTGGCTAAAACCTTCATTACACCAGCATTTCTGTATTCCAGTCATATATGGCTGCACATCTCCAAAACTTCTTCACAAATATGATAGCAAAATATTTGTATTCCTTTATCTACCTATATATATATATATAAAACATACAGCTACAACATATCCCCCAGTGAGTAAGCCAGAGGCGACGCTGGAGAGGATAAACTCCCTCAGACTGGAGGAAGAAACCTTGGGAGGAACCAAGACTCACAGCTGGAGACTCGTCCTCATCTGGTCACACGGTATCTACAGGTTATTAAGACCAGCTCAGAATAAAAGCTGAGAGAGTCTCTGTTTGAAGTCTGGATGGTAAAAGCATTAGAAGCTGCACAGGTAGAGGCAGTCTGTAACTGAGGCAGTCTCTGACTGAGGCAGTCTCTGACTGAGGCAGTCTGAAAAGTTAAGCAGGCCCTAAAGTTTTGATTGGTTGTGTATAAACACTGTAGACTGATATGACGACGAGCTCAGTCAGAACACTGAACTGAACACCGAGACAACTCTGGTCACTGGTATGCCTGAAGGACACGTCCATACTGACCACACACACACACACACACACACACACACACGTTTCCTTCGCTCTGCTCCAGCAGCCACTACCCAATCAGATGACAACGCTGGAGCTGGACCTGGCGAATTAGAACACAGCGTTGCATCGGGGGGCAGCAGGGCACAGACCTACTGCCCTCCCACAGCCACATTAATACTACAACACACACACACTCCTCCCGCTTCGGCCATTACTGCTGCATCCTGCTGCTTTTGGAGGACACAAACAGAGAGAGGGAGAGACTGTGTGTGTGTGTGTGTGTGTGTGTGTGTGTGTGTGTGTGTGTGTGTGTGTGTGTGTGTGTGTGGTCAGGGCATCCTCCTTTTTGACCTCCTGTATGAGGAAGTCTCTTAATCAGCTCCCAGGTGAGCACAGTGTACCTGCACTGTCTGCTACCTGTCCAAACAAGCAGCACACCTGCTGGGCCTACAGCGCCACTGTGTGTGTGTGTGGTTTGAGAGTGTCTCTGTAATCTGGGGTGTATCTGTGTTTGTATATGTTTCTTCATCAAATCTCTCTCACACACACACACATACACACACACACACACACACACAGCTGTTAGAAAGTTTAAATAAATAATACATTAACATTTAACTATAAAATGATGATTAGTGTGTATTATATTGTACTACTGTGTAACATAATAAAGTTAATATTAAAAACAACAAATCAGAATATGTTTTTATAGTGATTACTGATTATTAAAGTATCAATAAACAAATTATTAACCATAAGATAAATTACTGCAAGCTAGTGTAAATTAGAAAACTGTGTATTTACCTTAATTTCTCTATAATAGACACATTATATTTTATAACTTCATTATAGATATTACTTTAATAGTAATAATAACTTTATTACAGATATAAATATATATATATATATATATATATGCATGCTGTGGACGATTCTATATGGACTGAGAAAACAAAGAAACTTGCAGAAAGACTTTTTCAGAACAATTCAGACTTCTGAAAGTGATCACAGATCTCACAAACAGTAGTGCACAGCGTGTCACTCTGTAGCTACAGTCCTGTTAATCTCAGGGTTTCAGTGTCAGTGTACAGGCTTTGCTCTCGTCTGATCTGATGTGGTGTTTCTATCGCCACCTGTTTGTCACCAGCTGTACTGATAACACGTCACTGTTTATACACACACAGAGCAGAACCAGGTCCAGCAGCGCCGCTGCTGCTGCAGGTAATACAGAGCTCTGAATTCTGAATCTTGGAAAATAAGCATATAATAAAACATTAATTTAAAAAGACCATGAATGCAGTTTGTGCAGATCAGGACAGAAAAAACCGGGAACGAGAGCAGACGAGGTCGATGGACGTGCTGTTCTGCAGAGCTGACCTCTGGCTGTGTTCGCCACACACACTTATTAAACATGATGAGGGCAGAGGATACACAGACTGGCCCTGAGCTGACCAGGGCAGAGGGGAAGAGAGAGAGAGGGGGGGGGGCACAGGAAAAGAAGACTTAAAGAGGACATGGAGAAAAAGAAGAAAAAACAAGAAGAGAAAGAACAGAGAAGAGTAGAAGAGAGGAGAGAGAGTAGAGAACAGATGATGGAGGAGAAAATGAAAGAACAGAGAAAATGAAAGAACAGAGAAAAGGGAAGTGAAGAAGGAAAGGAGGACAGAGAAGAGAGAAAAGAGAAAAGACAAAAGAGGTAAAGGAAAAATATAAGTTACAAAAAAAGAGAGGAGAAAGAAGAGAAAAGAGGAAAAGAGAGAGGAGAAGAGAAGGGAGAAGAGAAGAAGAGAAAAGGAGAAGAGAGGAGAAGAGAGTAAAAGAGGAGAGGAGGAAGAGGAGAAAAGAGGAGAGGAGAAAAGAGAAGAGGAGAAGAGAGTAAAAGAAAGGAGATGAGCGGAGAGAAGAGAGTAAAAGAGAGGAAAGGAAAGGAGAAGAGAGGAGAAGAGAAGAGAGGAGATGATAATAGAGGAGGAGGGGAGAGGAGAAGAGAATAGAGGAGAGGAGAGGAGAGGAGAGGAGAGGAGAGGAGAGGAGAGGAGAGGAGAAGAGAAGAGAGGAGAGGAGTATAGAGTAAAAGAGAGGATAGGAGAAGAGAGGAGAGAAGAAGAGAAGTGGAGAATAGAGTAAAAGTAAGGAGAGGAGAAGAGAGAAGAGGAGAAGAGAGTAAAAGAAAGGAGATGAGCAGAGATAAGAGAGACGAAGAGAGTAAAAGAGAGGAGAGGAAAGGAGAAGAGAGGAGAAGAGGGAAGTGAGGAGAAGAGAAGAGAGGAGAAGATAAGAGAGGAGGAGGGGAGAGGAGAAGAGAAGAGAATAGAGGAGAGGAGAAGAGAGGAGAGAAGAATAGAGTAAAAGAGAGGATAAGATAGGAGAAGAGAGGAGAGGAGAAGAGAAGAGGAGAATAGAGTAAAAGAGAGGAGAGGAGAGGAGAGGAGAAGAGAGTAAAAAAGAGGAGAGGAGAAGAGAAGAGAAAAGAAGAGAAGAGAAGAGAAGAGAGGAGAAGAGAGGAGAATAGAGTAAAAGAGAGGATAGGAGAAGAGAGGCTAAGAGAGTAAAAGAGAGGAGAAGAGAGTAAAAGAGAGGAGAGGAGAGAAGAAGAAAAAAAAGGAGTAGAGAAGAGAATAGAGTAAAAGAGAGAAGAAGGAGAGGAGAGGAGAAGTAGGAGATGAGAGGAGAAGAGAGGTGAGGAGATAGAGTAGAAAGAAAGGAGAGGAGGGAGAAGATAAGAGAGGAGAGGAGAGGAGAGGAGGAGGAGAAGATAGGAGAATAGAGTAAAAGAGAGGATTGGAGAAGAGAGGAGAGGAGAGGAGAGGAGAGGAGAAGAGGAGAATAGAGTAGAGGACAGGAGAGGAGAAGAGAGTAAAAGAGAGGAGAGGAGAAGAGAAGAGAAAAGAAGAGAATAGAGGAGAAGAGAGTAAAAGAGAGGAGAATAGAGTAAAAGAGAGGAGAGGAGAGAAGAGGAGAAAAGAGGAGAGGAGAGTAAAAGAGAGGATATGCAGCTGGTACTGATCCAGTAAACAGGGCTGATTTGGGATCAGGGGGCTGCGGCTGTGAGTGTGCTGTACCTGTGAGAGCTGTTTGCCAGCCTGCAGTCTGTGGTTCAGGGTCTCCAGCTCCATCTGAGCCTGACTGTGTTTCTCGCTCTGCTCCTGTGCTGAGTGTGTCGCCGCCCTGCTGGCTGACTGCAACACTGCCACCTGCTGCTGCAGACAGAGCAGCCTCTGCTGCAGCGCAGAGCTCTTCCTATGTCCGGTCTTCCTCAGGTCCTCCCCCCCTGCGGGCAGGAGAAGAGGCGAGAGCTCAGACACCACCTCAGCTCTCACTCAGAGCAGCAACACAACGTGACCACTGAACAAAGTGAGTCTGTATACAGGGCGAGTCAAAAGTCTTAGGACACCCTTTCATTTCAGAAGCTAAGGGGAAAACGATGTATCTGAATACCCCAGTAAGTAATGGCTGAGGTGGCCTATCTTTCAGGCTATGTCCTGTTATTCAGATACATCACTTTCCCTTAAGCTTTTAAAATAAAAGGGTGGTCCTAAGACTTCTGACTCACACTGTAATGACTAATAACGTATAAGAGCTTCACAGCTTCTTTAGGCACGAAGTGTATGAGAGCAATTAATGTGTTGTGGCCAAAGTTCGGGCAGCTCTGGTCAAAATAAGTGAACACATCCTCTACAGAGTTCACACTTGTGCACATTTAATACACTTATTTAAATCAGCTGAAAGTAACTACAAAAATAACTTATAACATCTGATATATTTATTTTTTTATCTGCCACAAATTAGAAAAACAAACTAACGTTGTACAAGAAAAACTGATGCAGTGTTTTGATTTGTTCTCGGGGTGTAGATTATTTATCAATATGCATCAATATTAGCTATTACGTTTATTAACGTAAACAATGGAACATTGCATATCAGTGTGAACCAAATGTGCAAAATGCATATCAGTACTAGTGTAAACAATAAACACTATATACACAATATAAACGTTCTTTCTTTAAATGCTTTTATCTCCAAAGCGTAACGACTGCAGTACCAGTGTGATCAGTGAAACATTGGCTGTGTCTCAAATCCTACTGAGCTCCCTACATAGGCAGCATTTTACATCATAGTTTGCGCTCCCTGACATGTAGACTAGTCCCAATTCTTACATACCTTAAACATACTGTCTACTGAGGAACCTTATTTAGACCTGATTATAAGAAGCATCGAACGCTTCCTCAGCCGCTAAGACAATCCCATGATGCAATCGCAGGCTAATCTAGGAGCAGTGAAGTGGTTTTAAAATGTGAGTTATTTTGATTCTCTGGAGTTTTAATGTGTTTCTGGTCATATAATCACACCAAAACAGTATTTTATTATCAACTAACTCTGTAACGAGTCCTTCACCATTTACACTTTATACTCCAGACATTAGCCTTTATGCTAGCAGATTTTTTAAACCTCGGCCTATTGTTTTGGATGCCGGCTGTAGCTTAGCAACCAGCTAAAACCACCGGTCTCGTGCTGCAGTGGGCGGTGAACAAGCCGTGACGCAGTCTCTCTCTAACTAGAGCGTCTCAGTAATCTGTTTTAATGAGGTAGAGATGAGGAGAGAACACTGATACTTACCACTCACTACCTAGACAGCCTACTTACACACTCACTACCTAGACAGGCCTACTTACACACTCACTACCTAGACAGCCTACTTACACACTCACTACGTAGACAGCCTACTTACACACTCACTACCTAGACAGCCTACTTACACACTCATCTATGACTAATTAATGTGCATCAATGTGATTGTGATGGTGAGTAACGTTGAATAATGTGTATCAATGTGATTAATATGTCTCAGTGTGGTATGTATCAATGTGCATCCGTTGTGATTGTGAGTATTGTGAATCAATGTGATCCATATGTTTTAGTGTGATATGTATCAATTGTGATTGTGAATGTGATGGTGAGTAATGCTTATCAATGTGATTCATATGTTTTAGTGTGATATGTATCAATTGTGATTGTGAATGTGATGGTGAGCAATGTGAATCAATGTGATCCATATGTTTTAGTGTGATATGTAGCAATTGTGATTGTGAATGTGATGGTGAGTAATGCTTATCAATGTGACCCATATGTTTTAGTGTGATATGTATCAATTTGTGATTGTGAATGTGATGGAAAGTATTGTGAATCAACGTGATCCATATGTTTTAGTGTGATATGTAACAATTGTAGATTGTGAATGCAATGGTGAGTAATGTGAATCTATGTGACCCATATGTTTTAGTGTGATATGTATCAATTGTGATTGTGATGGTAAGTAATGTGAATCAATGTGATCCATATGTTTTAGTGTTATATGTATCAATTGTTGATTGTGAGTATTGTGAATCAATGTGACCCATATGTTTAATGTGATATGTATCAATTGTGATTGTGAATGTGATGGTGAGTAATGTGAATCAATGTGTATCCATATGTTTTAGTGTTATATGTATCAATTGTGATTGAGAGTATTGTGAATCAATGTGACCCATATGTTTTTAGTGTGAATTTATCAATTGTGATTGTGAATGTGATGGTGAGTATTATGAATCAATGTGACCCATATGTTTTAGTGTGGTATGTAATCAATTGTGATTTGTGAATGTGATTGGTGAGTAATGCTTATCAATGTGACCCATATGTTTTTAGAGTGATATGTATCAATTGTGATTGTGAATGTGATGGTGAGTACTGTGAATCAATAGTGACCCATATGTTTTAGTGTGATATGTATCAATTGTGATTGTGAATGTGATGGTGAGTATGCTTATCAATGTGACCCTATGTTTTTAGTGTGATATGTATCAATTGTGATTGTGAAGGTGATGGTAAGTATTTGTGAATCAATGTGATCCATATGTTTTAGTGTGATATGTATCAATTGTGATTGTGATGGTGAGTATCGTGATCAAATTGGACCCATATGTTTTAGTGTGATATGTATCAATTGTGATTGTGAATGTGAGTGATGCTTATCAATGTGACCCATATGTTTTAGTGTGATATGTATCAATTGTGATTGTGAATGTGAATGGTAAGTATTGTGAATCAATGTGATCCATATGTTTTAGTGTGATATGTATCAATTGTGATCGTGAATGCAATGGTGAGTAATGTGAATCAATGTGATCCATGTTTTAGTGTGATATGTATCAATATGTGATTGTGAAGTGTGATGGTGAGTAATGCTTATCAATGTGACCCATAGGTTTTTAGTGTGATATGTATCAATTGTGATTGTGAATGTGATGGTGAGTATCGTGGAATCAATGTGACCATATGTTTTAGTGTGATATGTATCAATTGTGATTGTGAATGTGATGGTGAGTATTATGAATCAATGAGACCCATATGTTTTAGTGTGGTATGTATCAATTGTGATTGTGAATGTGATGGTGAGTAATGCTTATCAATGTGACCCATATGTTTTTAGTGTGATATGTATCAATGTGATTGTGAATGTGATGGTGAGTAATGTGAATCAAGTGTGACCCATATGTTTTAGTGTGGTATGTATCAATTGTGATTGTGAATGTGATGGTGAGTAATGCTTATCAATGTGACCCATATGTTTTAGTGTGATATGTATCAATTGTGATTGTGAATGTGATGGTAAGTATTGTGAATCAATGTGACCCATATGTTTTAGTGTGATATGTAACAATTGTGATTGTGAATGCAATGGTGAGTAATGTGAATCAATGTGACCCATATGTTTTAGTGTGATATGTATCAATTGTGATTGTGAATGTGATGGTAAGTAATGTGAATCAATGTGATCCATATGTTTTAGTGTTATATGTATCAATTGTGATTGTGAATCAATGTGACCCATATGTTTAATGTGATATGTATCAATTGTGATTGTGAATGTGATGGAGTAATGTGAATCAATGTGATCCATATGTTTTAGTGTTATATGTATCAATTGTGATTGTGAGTATTGTGAATCAATGTGACCCATATGTTTAATGTGATATGTATCAATTGTGATTGTGAATGTGATGGTGAGTAATTGTGAATCAATGTGATCCATATGTTTTAGTGTTATATGTATCAATTGTGATTGTGAGTATTGTGAATCAATGTGGACCCATATGTTTTAGTGTGATATGTATCAATTGTGATTGTGAATGTGATGGTGAGGTATTATGAATCAATGTGACCCATATGTTTTTAGTGTGGTATGTATCAAATGTGATTGTGAATGTGATGGTGATTAATGCTTATCAATGTGACCCATATGTTTTTGATGTGATATGTATCAATTGTGATTGTGAATGTGATGGTGAGTACTGTGAATCAATGTGACCCATATGTTTTTAGTGTGATATGTATCAATAGTGATTTGTGAATGTGATGGTGAGTAAAGGCTATCAATGTGACCCATAGGTTTTAGTGTGATATGTATCAATTGTGATTGTGAGGGTGAAGTATCGTGAATCAATGTGACCCATATGTTTTAGTGTGATATGTATCAATTGTGATTGTGAATGTGATGGTGAGTATCGTGAATCAATGTGACCCATATGTTTTAGTGTGATATGTATCAATTGTGATTGTGAATGTGATGGTGAGTATTATGAATCAATGTGACCCATATGTTTTAGTGTGGTATGTATCAATTGTGATTGTGAATGTGATGGTGAGTAATGCTTATCAATGTGACCCATATGTTTTAGTGTGATATGTATCAATTGTGATTGTGAATGTGATGGTGAGTATTGTGAATCAATGTGACCCATATGTTTTAGTGTGATATGTATAAATTGTGATTGTGAATGTGATGGTGAGTATTGTGAATCAATGTGACCCATATGTTTTAGTGTGATATGTATAAATTGTGATTGTGAATTTGATGGTGAGTATTGTGAATCAATGTGACCCATATGTTTTAGTGTGATATGTAAAATTGTGATTGTGAATGTGATGGTGAGTATTGTGAATCAATGTGACCCATATGTTTTAGTGTGATATGTATCAATTGTGATTGTGAATGTGATGGTGAGTATTGTGAATCAATGTGACCCATATGTTTTAGTGTGGTATGCATCAATGGGCATCAATTATGATTGTAATAAGGAATAATGTAGGTAATGCGGATCAATGTGATCTATAGGTATGATATCAGTATCATCAGTGTGACACAGATATAAATCCGTGTTTAAATGAGAGTGAACGTGAATCCGGATGAATCAACGTGCCGGAATGCAGCAGGAGGGAGGCTACCTGGGCCCGCGGCTCTTTGAGGCTGATCTGTGGTGAAGTCGTCTCTGAGCTCGTCTCCGGGAGCGCTCAGCCTGTACCTGCAGCCCTGCGGGGAGACAAGGGGGCGGGAGCCGAGAACACGACAGCGTTAATCCGGGCGAGCAGTTTAACGTAAAGCAACGTGGCGGTTCCTGTGACACGGGGAAGCGTTTGTAGTCACATCAAAGCAGCCGCGGCTTTTTGCCCCTGGTTTGTATCGAGCGCTGGTTAAAAGGTTTTGATCACTCTCTCTCTCTCTCTCTCTCTCTCTCGTCTCCTCCGGTTTGATCACGGATTCATCCGGAAGCTCTTTAGCGTGACACGAGCAACGAGAGGCGCTCCAGCTGTCACAGCGAGGTGAGCCGGCAGAGCTGACAAACACGCGGCCCGGAGAGAGGAGGATCTGAGAGAGGAGCTGACAGATAGAGAGAGAGGGAGAGAAGCCTTACCCAGCCTTCAGGCACTCTCTGAAGGGAGAAAGAGAGGAGCCTGGAGAGACAGATGAGAGGAGTGCTTGGGAGAAACCTGGCAGAAACACTCCACCTCACACACACAGTGCGCACTACAGCACAGCAGAGTGACTCAGTAACACTCTCCGGACAAAGCAAAGCATCTCAGACTGCACCGTGAAGCCACCTAAGATTTACAACCATATCCATAACGACGACTCCAGACTGACAAAACTCTCGAGTTCAGACTCGTTCAGACTCGTTCAGACTCTCTCTGGTGTAGCACTCGGAGGAACCGTATGA
>CM038706.1:3075808-3152894 GCA_021613375.1 Megaleporinus macrocephalus | reverse complement strand
TGTCCACTAGCCTACACTGACCATACAGGACTCCACTCACTGTCCACTGTATCAGCTCCACTGACCATACAGGACCTCCACTCACTGTCCACTGTATCAGCTCCACTGACCATACAGGACCTCCACTCACTGTCCACTGTATCAGCTCCACTGACCATACAGGACCTCCACTCACTGTCCACTGTATCAGCTCCACTGACCATACAGGACCTCCACTCACTGTCCACTGTATCAGCTCCACTGACCATACAGGACCTCCACTCACTGTCCACTGTATCAGCTCCACTGACCATACAGGACCTCCACTCACTGTCCACTGTATCAGCTCCACTGACCATACAGGACCTCCACTCACTGTCCACTGTATCAGCTCCACTGACCATACAGGACCTCCACTCACTGTCCACTGTATCAGCTCCACTGACCATACAGGACCTCCACTCACTGTCCACTGTATCAGCTCCACTGACCATACAGGACCTCCACTCACTGTCCACTGTATCAGCTCCACTGACCATACAGGACCTCCACTCACTGTCCACTGTATCAGCTCCACTGACCATACAGGACCTCCACTTACAGACTGTAGTTCATCTGATTCTCTGTATACTTTATTACTCTGTTCTTTAATGATCAGGACCCCCACAGAGCAGATACTATAAGGAGGTGGGTCGTTCTCAGCACTGCAGTGACACTGTGTCCACTCACTGTCCACTCTATTAGACACTCCTACTACTTGCTGGTCCACCTTGTAGATGTAAAGTCAGAGACAGTAGCTCATCTGCTGCTGCACAGTTTGTGTTCCTCTAGTTCTTCATCAGTGGACACAGGACGCCGCCCACAGGACACTGCTGTCTGGATAGTTTTGGTTGGTGGATGTTTCTCAGTCCAGCAGGGACACTGAGGAGGTGTTTAAACCCCTGATCCACTCACACCAGCACAACTGTCAGTGTCACTGCAGTGCTGAGAATGACCCACCTCCCTAATAGTAGCTGCTCTGTGGTGGTCCTGACTATTAAGTTGCAGGACTCAATCGAATGAAGCTGTCAGTTATGGAATAACTAAACGTGGCTAGCAAATCCGGCCAAACTCCTTCTCCCTCCAATCTGACACCCTATAAATTCCAGTCCCCACCTTCCGCTCCCCGCGACAAAGTTTCCCCGACTCCCACCCCCACAAAGCCTCCCTGTTCCTCAGAACTATGTTAGTCCTCCCACAGTTCAAAGGGTTCTAGCTCCAAGCAGAAGATGCCAGAGCTTCAGGCCAAGTTCTCAGAGTTCTCTCCCCATACATCATACGGTTCCTCCGAGTGCTACCACCAGAGAGAGTCTGAACGAGTCTGAACGAGTCTGAACTCGAGAGTTTTGTCAGTCTGGAGTCGTCGTTATGGATATGGTTGTAAATCTTAGGTGGCTTCACGGTGCAGTCTGAGATGCTTTGCTTTGTCCGGAGAGTGTTACTGAGTCACTCTGCTGTGCTGTAGTGCGCACTGTGTGTGTGAGGTGGAGTGTTTCTGCCAGGTTTCTCCCAAGCACTCCTCTCATCTGTCTCTCCAGGCTCCTCTCTTTCTCCCTTCAGAGAGTGCCTGAAGGCTGGGTAAGGCTTCTCCCCTCTCTCTCTATCTGTCAGCTCCTCTCTCAGATCCTCCTCTCTCCGGGCCGCGTGTTTGTCAGCTCTGCCGGCTCACCTCGCTGTGACAGCTGGAGCGCCTCTCGTTGCTCGTGTCACGCTAAAGAGCTTCCGGATGAATCCGTGATCAAACCGGAGGAGACGAGAGAGAGAGAGAGAGAGAGAGAGAGTGATCAAAACCTTTTAACCAGCGCTCGATACAAACCAGGGGCAAAAAGCCGCGGCTGCTTTGATGTGACTACAAACGCTTCCCCGTGTCACAGGAACCGCCACGTTGCTTTACGTTAAACTGCTCGCCCGGATTAACGCTGTCGTGTTCTCGGCTCCGCCCCCTTGTCTCCCCGCAGGGCTGCAGGTACAGGCTGAGCGCTCCCGGAGACGAGCTCAGAGACGACTTCACCACAGATCAGCCTCAAAGAGCCGCGGGCCCAGGTAGCCTCCCTCCTGCTGCATTCCGGCACGTTGATTCATCCGGATTCACGTTCACTCTCATTTAAACACGGATTTATATCTGTGTCACACTGATGTACTGATATCATACCTATAGATCACATTGATCCGCATTACCTACATTATTCCTTATTACAATCATAATTGATGCCCATTGATGCATACCACACTAAAACATATGGGTCACATTGATTCACAATACTCACCATCACATTCACAATCACAATTGATACATATCACACTAAAACATATGGGTCACATTGATTCACAATACTCACCATCACATTCACAATCACAATTTATACATATCACACTAAAACATATGGGTCACATTGATTCACAATACTCACCATCAAATTCACAATCACAATTTATACATATCACACTAAAACATATGGGTCACATTGATTCACATACTCACCATCACATTCACAATCACAATTTATACATATCACACTAAAACATATGGGTCACATTGATTCACAATACTCACCATCACATTCACAATCACAATTGATACATCACACTAAAACATATGGGTCACATTGATAAGCATTACTCACCATCACATTCACAATCACAATTGATACATACCACACTAAAACATATGGGTCACATTGATTCATAATACTCACCATCACATTCACAATCACAATTGATACATATCACACTAAAACATATGGGTCACATTGATTCACGATACTCACCATCACATTCACAATCACAATTGATACATATCACACTAAAACATATGGGTCACATTGATTCACGATACTCACCATCACAATCACAATTGATACATATCACACTAAAACCTATGGGTCACATTGATAAGCATTACTCACCATCACATTCACAATCACAATTGATACATATCACACTAAAACATATGGGTCACATTGATTCACAGTACTCACCATCACATTCACAATCACAATTGATACATATCACACTAAAACATATGGGTCACATTGATAAGCATTACTCACCATCACATTCACAATCACAATTGATACATACCACACTAAAACATATGGGTCACATTGATTCAAATACTCACCATCACATTCACAATCACAATTGATACATATCACACTAAAACATATGGGTCACATTGATTCACAATACTCACAATCACAATTGATACATATAACACTAAAACATATGGATCACATTGATTCACATTACTCACCATCACATTCACAATCACAATTGATACATATCACATTAAACATATGGGTCACATTGATTCACAATACTCACAATCACAATTGATACATATAACACTAAAACATATGGATCACATTGATTCACATTACTCACCATCACATTCACAATCACAATTGATACATATCACATTAAACATATGGGTCACATTGATTCACAATCACAATTGATACATATAACACTAAAACATATGGATCACATTGATTCACATTATTACTACCATCACATTCACAATCACAATTGATACATATCACACTAAAACATATGGGTCACATTGATTCACATTACTCACCATTGCATTCACAATCACAATTGTTACATATCACACTAAAACATATGGGTCACATTGATTCACAATACTTACCATCACATTCACAATCACAATTGATACATATCACACTAAAACATATGGGTCACATTGATAAGCATTACTCACCATCACATTCACAATCACAATTGATACATACCACACTAAAACATAGGGTCACATTGATTCACATTACTCACCATCACATTCACAATCACAATTGATACATATCACACTAAAACATATGGGTCACATTGATAAGCATTACTCCATCACATTCACAATCACAATTGATACATACCACACTAAAACATATGGGTCACATTGATTCATAATACTCACCATCACATTCACAATCACAATTGATACATATCACACTAAAACATATGGGTCACATTGATTCACGATACTCACCATCACATTCACAATCACAATTGATACATATCACACTAAAACCTATGGGTCACATTGATAAGCATTACTCACCATCACATTCACAATCACAATTGATACATATCACACTAAAACATTGGATCACATTGATTCACATTACTCACCATTGCATTCACGATCACAATTGATACATATCACACTAAAACATATGGATCACATTGATTCACAATACTTACACATCACATTCACAATCACAATTGATACATATCACACTAAAACATGGGTCACATTGATAAGCACACTCACATTCACAATCACAATTGATACATATCACACTAAAACATATGGGTCACATTGATTCACGATACTCACCATCACAATCACAATTGATACATATCACACTAAAACATATGGATCACATTGATTCACAATACTACCATCACATTCACAATCACAATTGATACATATCACACTAAAACATATGGGTCACATTGATAAGCATTACTCACCATCACATTCACAATCACAATTGATACATATCACACTAAAACATATGGGTCACATTGATTCACATACTCACCATCACATTCACAATCACAATTGATACATATCACACTAAAACATATGGGTCACATTGATAAGCATTACTCACCATCACATTCACAATCACAATTGATACATATCACACTAAAACATATGGGTCACATTGATTCATACTCACCATCACATTCACAATCACAATTGATACATATCACACTAAAACATATGGGTCACATTGATTCACAATACTCACAATCACAATTGATACATATAACACTAAAACATATGGATCACATTGATTCACATTACTTACCATCACATTCACAATCACAATTGATACATATCACACTAAAACATATGGGTCACATTGATTCACAATACTCACAATCACAATTGATACATATAACACTAAAACATATGGATCACATTGATTCACATTACTTACCATCACAATCACAATTGATACATATCACACTAAAACATATGGGTCACATTGATTCACATTACTCACCATTGCATTCACAATCACAATTGTTACATATCACACTAAAACATATGGATCACGTTGATTCACAATACTTACCATCACATTCACAATCACAATTGATACATATCACACTAAAACATATGGGTCACATTGATAAGCATTACTCACCATCACATTCACAATCACAATTGCTACATATCACACTAAAACATATGGATCACATTGATTCACATTGCTCACCATCACATTCACAATCACAATTGATACATATCACACTAAAACATATGAATCACATTGATAAGCATTACTCACCATCACATTCACAATCACAATTGATACATATCACACTAAAACATATGGATCACATTGATTCACAATACTCACAATCACAACGGATGCACATTGATACATACCACACTGAGACATATTAGTCACATTGATACACATTATTCACGTTACTCACCATCACAATCACAATTGATGCACATTAATTAGTCATTGATGAGTGTGTAAGTAGGCTGTCTAGGTAGTGAGTGTGTAAGTAGGCTGTAGGTATGAGTGTGTAAGTAGGCTGTCTAGGTAGTGAGTGTGTAAGTAGGCTGTCTAGGTAGTGAGTGTGTAAGTAGGCTGTCTAGGTAGTGAGTGTGTAAGTATCAGTGTTCTCTCCTCATCTCTCCTCATAAAACAGATTACTGAGACGCTCTAGTTAGAGAGAGACTGCGTCACGGCTTGTTCCCGCCCACTGCAGCACGAGACCGGTGGTTTAGCTGGTTGCTAAGCTACCAGCCGGCATCCAAAACAATAGGCCGAGGTTTAAAAATCTGCTAGCATAAATGCTAATGTCTGGAGTATAAAGTGTAAATGGTGAAGGACTCGTTACAGAGTTGATAATAAAATACTGTTTTGTGTGATTATATGACCAGAAACACATTAAAACTCCAGAGAATCAAAATAACTCACATTTAAAACCACTTCACTGCTCCTAGATTAGCCTGCGATGCATCATGGGATTGTCTTAGCGGCTGAGGAAGCGTTCGATGCTTCTTAAAATCAGGTCTAAATAAGGTTCCTCAGTAGACAGTATGTTTAAGGTATGTAAGAATTGGGACAGTCTACATGTCAGGAGCGCATACTATGATGTAAAATGCTGCCTATGTAGGAGCTCAGTAGGATTTGAGACACAGCCAATGTTTCACTGATCACACTGGTACTGCAGTCGTTACGTTTGGAGATAAAAGCATTTAAAGAAAGAACGTTTAATATTGTGTATATAGTGTTTATTGTTTACACTAGTACTGATATGCATTTTGCACATTGGTTCACACTGATATGCAATGTTTCCATTGTTTACGTTAATAAACGTAATAGCTAATATTGATGCATATTGATAAATAATCTACAGAGAACAAATCTAAACACTGCATCAGTTTTCTTGTACAACGTTAGTTTGTTTTTCTAATTTGTGGCAGATAAAAAAATAAATATATCAGATGTTATAAGTTATTTTTGTATGTTACTTTCAGCTGATTTAAATAAGTGTATTAAAATGTGCACAAGTGTGAACTCTGTAGAGGATGTGTTCACTTATTTGACCAGAGCTGCCCGAACTTTGGCCACAACACATTAATTGCTCTCATACACTTCGTGCCTAAAGAAGCTGTGAAGCTCTTATACGTTATAGTCATTACAGTGTGAGTCAGAAGTCTTAGGACACCCTTTTATTTTAAAAGCTTAAGGGAAAGTGATGTATCTGAATAACAGGACATAGCCTGAAAGATAGGCCACCTCAGCCATTACTTACTGGGGTATTCAGATACATCATTTTCCCCTTAGCTTCTGAAATGAAAGGGTGTCCTAAGACTTTTGACTCACCCTGTAATGACTATAACGTATAAGAGCTTCACAGCTTCTTTAGGCACGAAGTGTATGAGAGCAATTAATGTGTTGTGGCCAAAGTTCGGGCAGCTCTGGTCAAATAAGTGAACACATCCTCTACAGAGTTCACACTTGTGCACATTTTAATACACTTATTTAAATCAGCTGAAAGTAACATACAAAAATAACTTATAACATCTGATATATTTATTTTTTTATCTGCCACAAATTAGAAAAACAAACTAACGTTGTACAAGAAAACTGATGCAGTGTTTAGATTTGTTCTCTGTAGATTATTTATCAATATGCATCAATATTAGCTATTACGTTTATTAACGTAAACAATGGAAACATTGCATATCAGTGTGAACCAATGTGCAAAATGCATATCAGTACTAGTGTAAACAATAAACACTACATACACAATATTAAACGTTCTTTCTTTAAATGCTTTTATCTCCAAACGTAACGACTGCAGTACCAGTGTGATCAGTGAAACATTGGCTGTGTCTCAAATCCCACTGAGCTCCTACATAGGCAGCATTTTACATCATAGTATGCGCTCCTGACATGTAGACTGTCCCAATTCTTACATACCTTAAACATACTGTCTACTGAGGAACCTTATTTAGACCTGATTTTAAGGAAGTATCGAACGCTTCCTCAGCCGCTAAGACAATCCCATGATGCAACACAGGCTAATCTAGGAGCAGTGAAGTGGTTTTAAAATGTGAGTTATTTTGATTCTCTGGAGTTTTAATGTGTTTCTGGTCATATAATCACACAAAACAGTATTTTATTATCAACTCTGTAACGAGTCCTTCACCATTTACACTTTATACTCCAGACATTAGCATTTGTGCTAGCAGATTTTTAAACCTCGGCCTATTGTTTTGGATGCCGGCTGGTAGCTTAGCAACCAGCTAAACCACCGGTCTCGTGCTGCAGTGGGCGGGAACAAGCCGTGACGCAGTCTCTCTCTAACTAGAGCGTCTCAGTAATCTGTTTTATGAGGAGAGATGAGGAGAGAACACTGATACTTACACACTCACTACCTAGACAGCCTACTTACACACTCACTACCTAGACAGCCTACTTACACACTCACTACCTAGACAGCCTACTTACACACTCACTACCTAGACAGCCTACTTACACACTCATCAATGACTAATTAATGTGCATCAATTGTGATTGTGATGGTGAGTAACGTGAATAATGTGTATCAATGTGACTAATATGTCTCAGTGTGGTATGTATCAATTGCATCCGTTGTGATTGTGAGTATTGTGAATCAATGTGATCCATATGTTTTAGTGTGATATGTATCAATTGTGATTGTGAATGTGATGGTGTGTAATGCTTATCAATGTGATTCATATGTTTTAGTGTGATATGTATCAATTGTGATTGTGAATGTGATGGTGAGTAATGTGAATCAATGTGATCCATATGTTTTAGTGTGATATGTAGCAATTGTGATTGTGAATGTGATGGTGAGTAATGCTTATCAATGTGACCCTATGTTTTAGTGTGATATGTATCAATTGTGATTGTGAATGTGATGGTAAGTATTGTGAATCAACGTGATCCATATGTTTTAGTGTGATATGTAACAATTGTGATTGTGAATGCAATGGTGAGTAATGTGAATCAATGTGACCCATATGTTTTAGTGTGATATGTATCAATTGTGATTGTGATGGTAAGTAATGTGAATCAATGTGATCCATATGTTTTAGTGTTATATGTATCAATTGTGATTGTGAGTATTGTGAATCAATGTGACCCATATGTTTAATGTGATATGTATCAATTGTGATTGTGAATGTGATGGTGAGTAATGTGAATCAATGTGATCCATATGTTTTAGTGTTATATGTATCAATTGTGATTGTGAGTATTGTGAATCAATGTGACCCATATGTTTTAGTGTGATATGTATCAATTGTGATTGTGAATGTGATGGTGAGTATTATGAATCAATGTGACCCATATGTTTTAGTGTGGTATGTATCAATTGTGATTGTGAATGTGATGGTGAGTAATGCTTATCAATGTGACCCATATGTTTTAGTGTGATATGTATCAATTGTGATTGTGAATGTGATGGTGAGTACTGTGAATCAATGTGACCCATATGTTTTAGTGTGATATGTATCAATTGTGATTGTGAATGTGATGGTGAGTAATGCTTATCAATGTGACCCATATGTTTTAGTGTGATATGTATCAATTGTGATTGTGAATGTGATGGTAAGTATTGTGAATCAATGTGATCCATATGTTTTAGTGTGATATGTATCAATTGTGATTGTGATGGTGAGTATCGTGAATCAATGTGACCCATATGTTTTAGTGTGATATGTATCAATTGTGATTGTGAATGTGAGTGATGCTTATCAATGTGACCCATATGTTTTAGTGTGATATGTATCAATTGTGATTGTGAATGTGATGGTAAGTATTGTGAATCAATGTGATCCATATGTTTTAGTGTGATATGTATCAATTGTGATCGTGAATGCAATGGTGAGTAATGTGAATCAATGTGATCCATGTTTTAGTGTGATATGTATCAATTGTGATTGTGAATGTGATGGTGAGTAATGCTTATCAATGTGACCCATAGGTTTTAGTGTGATATGTATCAATTGTGATTGTGAATGTGATGGTGAGTATCGTGAATCAATGTGACCCATATGTTTTAGTGTGATATGTATCAATTGTGATTGTGAATGTGATGGTGAGTATTATGAATCAATGTGACCCATATGTTTTAGTGTGGTATGTATCAATTGTGATTGTGAATGTGATGGTGAGTAATGCTTATCAATGTGACCCATATGTTTTAGTGTGATATGTATCAATTGTGATTGTGAATGTGATGGTGAGTAATGTGAATCAATGTGACCCATATGTTTTAGTGTGGTATGTATCAATTGTGATTGTGAATGTGATGGTGAGTAATGCTTATCAATGTGACCCATATGTTTTAGTGTGATATGTATCAATTGTGATTGTGAATGTGATGGTAAGTATTGTGAATCAATGTGACCCATATGTTTTAGTGTGATATGTAACAATTGTGATTGTGAATGCAATGGTGAGTAATGTGAATCAATGTGACCCATATGTTTTAGTGTGATATGTATCAATTGTGATTGTGAATGTGATGGTAAGTAATGTGAATCAATGTGATCCATATGTTTTAGTGTTATATGTATCAATTGTGATTGTGAATCAATGTGACCCATATGTTTAATGTGATATGTATCAATTGTGATTGTGAATGTGATGGTGAGTAATGTGAATCAATGTGATCCATATGTTTTAGTGTTATATGTATCAATTGTGATTGTGAGTATTGTGAATCAATGTGACCCATATGTTTAATGTGATATGTATCAATTGTGATTGTGAATGTGATGGTGAGTAATGTGAATCAATGTGATCCATATGTTTTAGTGTTATATGTATCAATTGTGATTGTGAGTATTGTGAATCAATGTGACCCATATGTTTTAGTGTGATATGTATCAATTGTGATTGTGAATGTGATGGTGAGTATTATGAATCAATGTGACCCATATGTTTTAGTGTGGTATGTATCAATTGTGATTGTGAATGTGATGGTGAGTAATGCTTATCAATGTGACCCATATGTTTTAGTGTGATATGTATCAATTGTGATTGTGAATGTGATGGTGAGTACTGTGAATCAATGTGACCCATATGTTTTAGTGTGATATGTATCAATTGTGATTGTGAATGTGATGGTGAGTAATGCTTATCAATGTGACCCATAGGTTTTAGTGTGATATGTATCAATTGTGATTGTGATGGTGAGTATCGTGAATCAATGTGACCCATATGTTTTAGTGTGATATGTATCAATTGTGATTGTGAATGTGATGGTGAGTATCGTGAATCAATGTGACCCATATGTTTTAGTGTGATATGTATCAATTGTGATTGTGAATGTGATGGTGAGTATTATGAATCAATGTGACCCATATGTTTTAGTGTGGTATGTATCAATTGTGATTGTGAATGTGATGGTGAGTAATGCTTATCAATGTGACCCATATGTTTTAGTGTGATATGTATCAATTGTGATTGTGAATGTGATGGTGAGTATTGTGAATCAATGTGACCCATATGTTTTAGTGTGATATGTATAAATTGTGATTGTGAATGTGATGGTGAGTATTGTGAATCAATGTGACCCATATGTTTTAGTGTGATATGTATAAATTGTGATTGTGAATTTGATGGTGAGTATTGTGAATCAATGTGACCCATATGTTTTAGTGTGATATGTATAAATTGTGATTGTGAATGTGATGGTGAGTATTGTGAATCAATGTGACCCATATGTTTTAGTGTGATATGTATCAATTGTGATTGTGAATGTGATGGTGAGTATTGTGAATCAATGTGACCCATATGTTTTAGTGTGGTATGCATCAATGGGCATCAATTATGATTGTAATAAGGAATAATGTAGGTAATGCGGATCAATGTGATCTATAGGTATGATATCAGTACATCATCAGTGTGACACAGATATAAATCCGTGTTTAAATGAGAGTGAACGTGAATCCGGATGAATCGACGTGCCGGAATGCAGCAGGAGGGAGGCTACCTGGGCCCGCGGCTCTTTGAGGCTGATCTGTGGTGAAGTCGTCTCTGAGCTCGTCTCCGGGAGCGCTCAGCCTGTACCTGCAGCCCTGCGGGGAGACAAGGGGGCGGGAGCCGAGAACACGACAGCGTTAATCCGGGCGAGCAGTTTAACGTAAAGCAACGTGGCGGTTCCTGTGACACGGGGAAGCGTTTGTAGTCACATCAAAGCAGCCGCGGCTTTTTGCCCCTGGTTTGTATCGAGCGCTGGTTAAAAGGTTTTGATCACTCTCTCTCTCTCTCTCTCTCTCTCTCGTCTCCTCCGGTTTGATCACGGATTCATCCGGAAGCTCTTTAGCGTGACACGAGCAACGAGAGGCGCTCCAGCTGTCACAGCGAGGTGAGCCGGCAGAGCTGACAAACACGCGGCCCGGAGAGAGGAGGATCTGAGAGAGGAGCTGACAGATAGAGAGAGAGAGGGAGAGAAGCCTTACCCAGCCTTCAGGCACTCTCTGAAGGGAGAAAGAGAGGAGCCTGGAGAGACAGATGAGAGGAGTGCTTGGGAGAAACCTGGCAGAAACACTCCACCTCACACACACAGTGCGCACTACAGCACAGCAGAGTGACTCAGTAACACTCTCCGGACAAAGCAAAGCATCTCAGACTGCACCGTGAAGCCACCTAAGATTTACAACCATATCCATAACGACGACTCCAGACTGACAAAACTCTCGAGTTCAGACTCGTTCAGACTCGTTCAGACTCTCTCTGGTGGTAGCACTCGGAGGAACCGTATGATGTATGGGGAGAGAACTCTGAGAACTTGGCCTGAAGCTCTGGGCATCTTCTGCTTGGAGCTAGAACCCTTTGAACTGTGGGAGGACTAACATAGTTCTGAGGAACAGGGAGGCTTTGTGGGGGTGGGAGTCGGGGAAACTTTGTCGCAGGGAGCGGAAGGTGGGGACTGGAATTTATAGGGTGTCAGATTGGAGGGAGAAGGAGTTTGGCCGGATTTGCTAGCCACGTTTAGTTATTCCATAACTCTGCTGAGGTGACAGCTTCATTCGATTGAGTCCTGCAACTTAATAGTCAGGACCACCAAAGAGCAGCTACTATTAGGGAGGTGGGTCATTCTCAGCACTGCAGTGACACTGACAGTTGTGCTGGTGTGAGTGGATCAGGGGTTTAAACACCTCCTCAGTGTCCCTGCTGGACTGAGAAACATCCACCAACCAAAACTATCCAGACAGCAGTGTCCTGTGGGCGGCGTCCTGTGTCCACTGATGAAGGACTAGAGGAACACAAACTGTGCAGCAGCAGATGAGTTACTGTCTCTGACTCTACATCTACAAGGTGGACCAGCAAGTAGTAGGAGTGTCTAATAGAGTGGACAGTGAGTGGACACAGTGTCACTGCAGTGCTGAGAACGACCCACCTCCCTGATAGTATCTGCTCTGTGGGGGTCCTGATCATTAAAGAACAGAGTAATAAAGTATACAGAGAATCAGATGAACTACAGTCTGTGAGTGGAGGTCCTGTATGGTCAGTGGAGCTGATACAGTGGACAGTGAGTGGAGCGCCTGTATGGTCAGTGGAGCTGATACAGTGGACAGTGAGTGGAGGTCCTGTATGGTCAGTGGAGCTGATACAGTGGACAGTGAGTGGAGGTCCTGTATGGTCAGTGGAGCTGATACAGTGGACAGTGAGTGGAGGTCCTGTATGGTCAGTGGAGCTGATACAGTGGACAGTGAGTGGAGGTCCTGTATGGTCAGTGGAGCTGATACAGTGGACAGTGAGTGGAGGTCCTGTATGGTCAGTGGAGCTGATACAGTGGACAGTGAGTGGAGGTCCTGTATGGTCAGTGGAGCTGATACAGTGGACAGTGAGTGGAGGTCCTGTATGGTCAGTGGAGCTGATACAGTGGACAGTGAGTGGAGGTCCTGTATGGTCAGTGGAGCTGATACAGTGGACAGTGAGTGGAGGTCCTGTATGGTCAGTGGAGCTGATACAGTGGACAGTGAGTGGAGGTCCTGTATGGTCAGTGGAGCTGATACAGTGGACAGTGAGTGGAGCTCCTGCATGGTCAGTGGAGCTGCTACAGTGGACAGTGAGTGGAGCTCCTGCATGGTCAGTGGAGCTGCTACAGTGGATGGTGTTGTACAGATTAAGGGTAATATGTGTTTCCAACCTTTATAGACGGGTTACGGTGAGTCCGTGAAGGAGGCCGACTCTCCAGACTGTCCGAGAACTCCGTTTCACTGGAAATGGACAGACAGCATTAAGTCAACATGCATACTAGAACAAACACAGTAACCAGTCAGCAGAAAAACACTGTGTACGTCCTGTGAAAGTAAGTTATAACAGTATAACTGGATACTATATAATATAACAAGCTTATAAACATTACTTTATCCTAAAATCTAAAGATAAACACAGAAACGTAAGGTCCTGTCTGAGTTAACAATGCAAAACCACTGATCATACATATAACATCAACCCGACACATAGGATATCAATTTTTATGCACGCGGCGCGATTTCGCATGCATGCCAGATCAAAATGCACATAATATCCGTCAGTGTGCATAAAATATAAAGACACAGTGAAGCTTGTATTCTGAGTAGATACGTATGTGTGCTGTTTATACTGTTTAGCATGCAGCTCCAGTGTTGAGCGTCCCGAGAGCCACAGTTAGGCACACTTCACTGCCTCATAATGGCACAGTGTGTCTTTGAGGAGCCGTATGAGCTCAGCATGGCTGAGGACAAGAGTTAGCACGAGGTTACAGATCAGGCTGGGAGTGGGGGGGACGGGGAACTATACAGTTCAGACCTCAAAAAACAAGAAAAATAAATAAATAAAAGAAAAAGAAATAAAGAAATAACGCACATCACATCACTCCAGGCCCTTCAATCTCCGAAGCCTGGCGCAGTGGCTTTGCATAAAACATACACAAAATAATTACTGTAGATGCTTCTTAATTTGGAGGATGTTAAACAGCTTGTAAACATCTGCCAGTGAGCCGGGGAGGGTCATTCAAAATGTATTCGGCTAAATGAAGGCGGGGTGGGGTTAGGGAGGGGGTGCGCGGTAAGGGGGGGGGGGGACGGGTGCTTGTGGTGAAGGCAACATGTCATAAGCTAACTGAACGGGCCGACCGGGGGGTTTGCCTGGGATGCCTCCCGTGTCGAGTGGGTGGGGGTGAGGGCGAGGGTGGGGGCGAATATGCAAAGGAGCCGCAAATTAAATCAAGCTGCCAGACTGTCAGTTTTGGGGCTCGTGACGGCTGAAAGATGGCGTTCGCGGCGGACGGAACGGAGCGGCGGCGGGTTCTGCCGCGCGCTGGCACCGGCTCAACTCGGGCGCGCAGAGGTGGCTAATTCGGCATGCAAATTTCAGTCAATAAGCTGCGAGCAAGACGTCCCAGGATATTTCAAAAGGGATCTGACAGGTTTTTTTTTCCCTCCCCCTCTTCTCACTCTGCCTCCTTCTTCCTCCTCCTCCTCGTCTGAATACCAACGAGACGCGGGCTGGGATTCAATCACCCCGCTTCCTTATGGCTTTTTGCATATGCGCGCTGTCCCTCTGGCCGGAAAAAATAATGAGAGAGCGAGGGATGGAGGCAGGAGAGAAAGAGACAGATAAAAAGATGGGGATGGGGGGGGGGGGGGAGAAAAGTGTGTGTGTGTGTGTGTGTACCTGTCTGGACTCATGTCCTCCCACTCGTCCTTGGCAGGGCTGTGTGTCCTCTGCTGCTCCGAGCGTGTGTGTGTCCTACGCTGCCGCGCTCGGGTCGGGCCTCTGGGTCTGCACGCTGGGAGTCTGGGCCGGCTGCAATGTTCAAAATTCAAAATTCAGGAATCAAATTATCTCTGTTGTCATTTATATGAGGTACAGGTGCTCCACAAACGCTACACGCTCTCTCTCCGTCAGAGAAAGATCAGAGGAATGAAAGACGGGCTACACGCGGGTACATGGACTGCATGGATCTTTGTATAGTGTACAGTAGCTTCACAGTAAAACACACTGTATGTAACAAACAATTAAAAACTCGGACCTTAGATACTCACAGAGATTATGTTATGATGCATTTAAACCCAAAAAGTTGTTCTCCAACTAAACCTGATCTGATTTTTAGTCTTTTTTTCTTTTTTTGACATCATTTAAATGCAGTGATCGCTATTCACATTGACTGAAATATCGTGGTTGATATAAAATTGTCCCTACTGCAAAAAATTCTGGTTCCATTGAGTTTCATTAAAAATGAAGTATGTTTTTGGCCTCTCCTGTAAAGTTGTCATCGTGGAGAGCCAAGTCATTGTATACAGGGCTCTGATTTTGGATTTTCAACTTTACATATTACATAAATAATGATTTTGTATTTGTTTTTTAAAAAGAATATTTTTCACTTTTAAAATGTTTAGAATTACATGTATGATGATTTAAATTCTTATATTAACGCATTTTAGTCTATGGACGGGGCCTTATTTTGGCCACACCCCTACATTTTTAGATTTTAAGGAAGAGAGTTTGCAAAATTCATATAACCATAAAAACATTAGAAATATTATTGAACGGTTTTCATTAAAAATATGTTTGTATGTGTGTAGAACTGCTGAAAAGGTGTTTTTTTAGTTATTCACTGTAACATTTTTGAGTTTTATTCAAAATGATCTAAAATTGTAACTACAGAAACATTCTGTAAAGTTTGAGAGGTTATTAAAAGCTGCTATTTTGGAAATGCTTTTATTTTTCCTTTGCACAGTAATGATATACAAAATCTTAAACTGCTTTTAGTCTCTTATGGTAAGTTTGGCTCACTGTCTGAAAATCTGTGTAACCATAAAAACATAGGAAATATTATTGAATTGTTTTCATTAAAAATAACTGCTAAAATTTTAGTATTTGTATTTTAGTGTATTTTAGTATTTTTTAGTAATTTTTTAAAGAACTGACCATTTATACCTTCACATACATCCATTTTTGTTGATTTGTCTACATCATTTGAATAACAGCTGTTCTTTATATCCTGTGAAAGTTTTTATCATGAATTGACCAACAGAAATGCTCCAAAATAGTGTGAAAAAAATTATTTTGGTGGTGTAGTGGTTAGTATGGTGGTGTAGTGGTCAGTACGGTGGTGTAGTGGTCAGTACGGTGGTGTAGTGGTTAGTACGGTGGTATAGTGGTTAGTAAGGTGGTGTAGTGGTTAGTATGGTGGTGTAGTGGTCAGTACGGTGGTGTAGTAGTCAGTACGGTGGTGTAGTGGTTAGTATGGTGGTGTAGTGGTTAGTATGGTGGTTTAGTGGTCAGTACGGTGGTGTAGTGGTCAGTATGGTGGTGTAGTGGTTAGTATGGTGGTGTAGTGGTTAGTACGGTGGTGTAGTGGTTAGTATCGGTGGTGTAGTGGGTTAGTATGGTGGTGTAGTGGTTAGTATGGTGGTAGTAGTGGTTAGTAAGTGGTGTAGTGGTTAGTCTGGTGGTAGTAGTGGTTAGTAAGGTGGTTGTAGTGGTTAGTATGGTGGTGTAGTGGTCAGTACTGGTGGTGTATGGGTTAGTACGGTGGTGTAGTGGTTAGTATGGTGGTGTAGTGGTTAGTATGGTGGTGTAGTGGTTAGTATGGTGGGTGTAGTGGTTAGTATGGTGGTGTAGTGGTTAGTATGGTGGTGTAGTGGTTAGTATGGTGGTGTAGTGTTAGTATGGTGGTGTAGTGGTTAGTACGGTGGTGTAGTGGTTAGTATGGTGGTGTAGTGGTTAGTATGGTGGTGTAGTGGTTAGTATGGTGGTTTAGTGGTTAGTACGGTGGTTGTAGTGGTTAGTATGGTGGTGAGTGGTTAGTATGGGTGGTGTAGTGGTTAGTATGGTGGTGTAGTGGTTAGTATGGTGGTGTAGTGGTCAGTATGGTGGTGTAGTGGTTAGTATGGTGGTGTAGTGGTTAGTATGGTGGTGTAGTGGTCAGTACGGTGATGTAGTGGTTAGTACGGTAGTGTAGTGGTTAGTACGGTGGTGTAGTGGTTAGTACGGTGGTGTATTGGTTAGTATGGTGGTGTAGTGGTTAGTATGGTGATGTAGTGGTTAGTATGGTGGTGTAGTGGTTATGGTGGTGTAGTGGTTAGTATGGTGGTTGTAGTGGTTAGTATGGTGGTGTAGTGGTTAGTACGGTGGTGTATTGGTTAGTACGGTGGTGTAGTGGTTAGTATGGTGATGTAGTGGTTAGTACGGTAGTGTAGTGGTTAGTACGGTAGTGTAGTGGTTAGTACGGTGGTGTAGTGGTTAGTACGGTGGTGTAGTGGTTAGTACGGTGGTGTATTCGTTAGTATGGTGATGTAGTGGTTAGTATGATGGTGTAGTGGTTAGTATGGTGATGTAGTAGTTAGTATGGTAGTGTAGTGGTTAGTACGGTGGTGTAGTGGTTAGTACGGTGGTGTAGTGGTTAGTACGGTGGTGTATTGGTTAGTATGGTGGTGTAGTGGTTAGTATGATGGTGTAGTGGTTAGTATGGTGATGTAGTGGTTAGTATGGTAGTGTAGTGGTTAGTATAGGTGTGTAGTGGTTAGTATGATGGTTGTAGTGGTTAGTATGGTGGTGTAGTGGTTAGTATGGTGGTGTAGTGGTTAGTATGGTGATGTAGTGGTTAGTATGGTAGTGTAGTGGTTAGTATGGTGGTGTAGTGGTTAGTATGATGGTGTAGTGGTTAGTATGATGGTGTAGTGGTTAGTATGGTGATGTAGTGGTTAGTATGGTAGTGTAGTGGTTAGTATGGTGGTGTAGTGGTTAGTATGATGGTGTAGTGGTTAGTATGGTGGTGTAGTGGTTAGTATGGTGGTGTAGTGGTTAGTATGGTGGTGTAGTGGTTAGTATGGTGGTGTAGTGGTTAGTATGGTGGTGTAGTGGTTAGTATGGTGGTGTAGTGGTTAGTATGGTGATGTAGTGGTTAGTATGGTAGTGTAGTGGTTAGTATGGTAGTGTAGTAGTTAGTACGGTGGTGTAGTGGTACGGTGGTGTAGTGGTTAGTACGGTGGTGTAGTGGTTAGTACGGTGGTGTATTGGTTAGTATGGTGGTGTAGTGGTTAGTATGATGGTGTAGTGGTTAGTATGGTGATGTAGTGGTTAGATGGTGTAGTGTGTAGTAGTACGGTGGTGTAGTGGTTAGTACGGTGGTGTAGTGGTTAGTACGGTGGTGTATTGGTTAGTATGGTGGTGTAGTGGTTAGTACGGTGGTGTAGTGGTTAGTATGGTGGTGTAGTGGTCAGTATGGTGGTGTAGTGGTCAGTATGGTGGTGTAGTGGTCAGCACTGTCTCCTCACAGTAAGGTGATCTGGGTTGGATTCCCGGTCCGGGTGCTTCTGTGTGGAGTGTGTATGTTAGGATCCTCACTCTAAACTGACTGTAGGAGTGAGTGTGTGTGTGAGTGTGAACTGGTAACCAGTCCACGGTGTACCCCGCATTTGCCCAATGAGGCTGGGATTGAAAACACCCCCACCCCTTAATGGATGGATGCATCTTGTTAAAAGACTACAGTAGGACTCTTCTGATTGGTCAGGAATGTAACGTATGCAAATATGTACATGTAGGTAAGAAAGCAGGTCTTACGTAGCTTTACTCCAGCGGCGGACGGAGGCTTTGTGGAAATCTCTCTCCGCTCTCAGGACCCCCAGCTCCTGTCTGATCCGCAACAGGACGCGTCTGGCCTGCACCTCGGCTCTCCGGGCCTCTGCTGCCTCTCTCCTGCAGCTCTGCAGCCGGGCCTCCAAAGACCTGACATCACCTGGCAGCGTGGCCGCATCAGTTAAAGGCCTCAAAGGCGTCAATTATTAATTATGAACGGTCTCATATTCTAATTTGTACTATCTTATTTAGCCTCACCTCGAAGTCTCTCTGTCTCTGCTTCCTCTCGAGACGCGGCCCGCTTTAGAGCGGCCTGGAGGTCGGAGCGCTCCTGGGACAGGATTTTAGCAGCGTCCCGTAAGGCCTGGTTATCCTCTCTCAGCTGTTCCGTCTCTCTTTCCAAACATACCATCTTCTTCTCCAACACTTCAATCTGTACACACACACACACTATATCAATCCCCTCTTCACGGATCACTCTACAGGGGGACTCAAAAGTCTTAGGACACCCTTTTATTTCAGAAGCTAAAGAGAAAATGACGTATCTGAATATCCCAGTAAGTAACGGGTGAGGGGTCCTATCTTTTAGGCTATGCCATCATGTTCAGTGTACTGTCCCTGGTGATGAAGATCTGTGTTTAGCCCCAGGGACAGCACAGGTTGTTCAATGTGGTTGTTGTTGCAACTTTCTGTGTTAATAACGTTTGAACCACAATAGATATTACAAATCTGATCTGCATCAGTCAAGTTCTAAGACAATTCTGGTCTTCTTTGATCTGCTCCATGACCACTTTACCATTGGAAAAACTTACCATTGACCCAAAATAGCAGCTTTCATGTTTGGGAGATATTCAGATACGTCACTTTCCCTTTGGCTTCTGAAATAAAAGGGTGTCCTGAGACTTGTTTCCTTTTTCTTTTTTTGTTTTTATTTTAACATGGATGAAGGATGATCATATCAAAGAGAAAAAAAATAACAATAACAAATAAATAAATGACATAAGTATAGAACAGCTCCCACTCCCCCTGCTCAACAGAGCCCAATCCCAGGAAAAAAAAAAAAAAAAAAAAAAAAAAAATATATATATATATATATATATATATATATATATATTATATATATATGTATATGTATATATATATATATATATATATATATATATATATATATATATATATATATATATATATGGCAGATGAATTCAAACTAAACTCGGAAGATAACAGAGACATCTAAGAAAGTCACGAGTCAACAGCAGGAAGAAACAAATCGTTTCACCTTAGAAAAGGCTGTGTCCCATCTTTCCACTGTTTTGGCCTTGGCCCCATGTATACGTACTGTAGAAAGTTCCATTGAAATGATATCTTGTGGTGTCCTGAGACTTTTGACTGTACTAAACAGGTTCAGAGTCACTGACTTGGACTTTAGACTAAAACCCAGTGACTCTACTCTGTAATTATGTTTATTATAACAAATGACTGAACGTTCCAATTTGTTACTAACAAAACAATCAGTCACGACTATTTTAACGTTAAGTTTTATTCCTTGACATGCTCTGTGAGACCTTCCCTGCAGCCGCCTTCAGTCACTGCTGGTGTGTGGGTCTTTCTGCCTTCAGGTAAGGTAAGGTAAGGTAAGGTAAGGTAAGGTAAGGTAAGGTAAGATAAGGTAAGGTAAGGTAAGGTAAGGTAAGGTAAGGTAAGGTAAGATAAGGTAAGGTAAGGTAAGATAAGGTAAGGTAAGGTAAGGTAAGGTAAGATAAGGTAAGGTAAGGTAAGATAAGGTAAGGTAAGGTAAGGTAAGGTAAGATAAGGTAAGGTAAGGTAAGATAAGGTAAGGTAAGGTAAGGTAAGGTAAGATAAGGTAAGGTAAGGTAAGATAAGGTAAGGTAAGGTAAGGTAAGGTAAGGTAAGATAATCCTTTATTAGTCCCACAGTGGGGGAAATTCCCCGTGTTACAGCAGCAAAGGGATAGCAAGGATAAATAAACAGTACAGTATATACAATATAAATAATAAAAAGTCAGAACTCTTAAGATTGTATTTATAAATAGTTGCTTCTTCATTGTTGATTACTTTAAAAATGTCCTGTAGGTGTGTAGTGTTTAAGTGTGTGTGTATGTAGTCTACAGTGCCCTCTTTATAGGTTTGTCCAGTCTCCTCTTGTCTGATGTTGAGATGCTGCCGCCCCAACAGACCAGATAACACAGGTTATCTTCAGGAAGTGAAAGGCAGCCTCAAAGGAGCTGAGGTCAGGCCACTCAGCCTTTTAGGAACTGCATTTATTTACAAAGTGCCGTTCCATCTACATTGCAGCATTTGATTGAATCTGAGTGGAACAGATACCACTATGCTACTAGTGACCCATTTTCACTGGCTGCCTACACGTGCCCATACCATAACACTGCCACCGCCATGTTTCACAGATGATAACATATACTTCAACTCATGAGCCCTTCCTTTCCTTCTCCATATTCCTCACTCCCCTTCGATCTGGTACATCTTGGAGTTCATCTTGGATTCGTTTGTTTGAGTAATCTTATTCCAGAACTGAGCGGGTTTATTTCCAGTAAAATCTAATCTGGATCTTTTCTGTTCTGCACCAGCTGGTCTGAATCTTGAGATGCTCTTTATTTACATTCATGGTGCTTCTCGGTTGTGGGCTTTGACAATGATGCATATCCTACGCTTGGAATATGAAGGGATTTCACGTAAAAATGGCTGCAACTCCAGTTAATATATATATATTATATATATATATATATATATATAATATATATATATATATATATAGATATATATATATATATATATATATATATATATATATTGTTTTAATGGAGTATCTTCTTCCTTAACACAACAATGGACTGACGGGTCTCTAAAGAAAGTTGTTTCTTTCTGGTCATTGTGAGTCGCTCAGCAACCCATCAACTGCTGATCTTCAGATACTAAACTAACCTAGAATGTTGTTCCCTTTTATACTCACTTATTAGTAGAATGTTTTTCAGCTGTGATCACAATTGATCAAGAGTGTCCTAACAACCAATTAGTCCAATAACATCCTTAACTTGGATTGGTGGTCGTACCAGGAGATTTAGACAGAGGACTGAGAATTACTGATAATAGACTATATGTAAAATAAGCCTCTATACAAAAATAGACTTTAATACAAACATTTATGTTGTTTAAAAATCAGCTGATACACTAAATTAACTGTGAAATGGACAATATTGCTTGTGAATTGCATGGAAATTGCATGAAATTAAATTCTAAAGTGATCCTAAACTTATGAGCGGTAGTGTATATATTTTAACTTCTTGAATTTAGGCTAAAAGTCCAAACTTCTTATCACATCTGTGGTCACATACAGAGGCAAAACTACAAAAGCGGTCACTGTCCGAATACTTACAGACCTGACTGCGCATTGTATTGATTTTATAGTGTAAACTTGGTGGCACTACACAGTATGTGCATGTACCATAGCTGCAAAACAGCGCCCCCTATTTGAAGCAACAAAAGCATTTATTTAATGACAAATAGATAAAAAGGAATTTTGAAAAAACAAACTTAACACTGACATGTTGGGGTTTTTTCTTTCGTTTCTTTTCCGGAGTTACGGTGTTGGAGGTTTTCTCGTGACAGCGGCCACTCACATCTGCATCATTTCACCCTCAAGTGCTTTTCTTCAGGCATGAAAGAAACGCTTGACATGTTTATTACCAAACATATCCTCTATTCTATCATTGCCATTATGAGACGCAATGATGAGGAAATAAGTCAATTTCACTTGGATGGATGGATCAGACGGGCTGGAATTTGAACGGCTTTGCCAAACTCAAGTGTCCGGAAGACATTTAAGTGGCAGTAACAGCAGTACTCTCAGCTGTCTGTCCTTCTACAGTGATTGGCTCCCGTCAGTACAGTCACTGCGAGTACATGCTTCTCAGCCGTGCATCTGAAATTCCCTCTCAGCTCCAAAAAGCTTTTCTTCTAAACTAAAACTGAACTGAGTGAAGAAACACATATACTCTACAATTTTGGCCATAATTGGAAAAATATATATATAATCAAAGAATTATAGGTAGGTAGTGAATTAAAATTAATGTTGCTGGAGTACTGGTGCAGCTTCTTACCCAATATATTTGATGACAGAGCCGTGCTAGTAGTTTTAGACCAAACATGGTGACTGCTTGGCTGTGACGGGCCCTTCATTAGAATCAAAACATGCATATGCACAATATTCAATGCAATATTTTTGTTAAACCCTCTGAAATAAAGCTATAAGTCTAAACTTTGATTGCATAGAACATTATGGTTAAAGTCCACCAATAAGAGAACAGTATGGCTAAACTCCACCAATAAGAGAACAGTATATCTAAACTCCACCAATAAGAGAACAGTATATCTAAACTCCACCAATAAGAGAACAGTAAAGTTAAAGTCCACCAATAAGAGAACAGTATATCTAAACTCCACCAATAAGAGAACAGTATATCTAAACTTCACCAATAAGAGAACAGTAAAGTTAAAGTCCACCAATAAGAGAACAGTATATCTAAACTCCACCAATAAGAGAACAGTAAAGTTAAAGTCCACCAATAAGAGAACAGTATATCTAAACTTCACCAATAAGAGAACAGTAAAGTTAAAGTCCACCAATAAGAGAACAGTATATCTAAACTTCACCAATAAGAGAACAGTAAAGTTAAAGTCCACCAATAAGAGAACAGTATATCTAAACTTCACCAATAAGAGAACAGTATATCTAAACTTCACCAATAAGAGAACAGTAAAGTTAAAGTCCACCAATAAGAGAACAGTATGGATAAACTCCACCAATAAGAGAACAGTAAAGTTAAAGTCCACCAATAAGAGAACAGTATGGATAAACTCCACCAATAAGAGAACAGTATATCTAAACTCCACCAATAAGAGAACAGTAAAGTTAAAGTCCACCAATAAGAGAACAGTAAAGTTAAAGTCCACTAATAAGTAAACAGTATATCCAAACTCCACCAATAAGAGAACAGTAAGGATAAACTCCACCAATAGGAGAACAGTAAAGTTAAAGTCCACCAATAAGAGAACAGTATATCCAAACTCCACCAATAAGAGAACAGTACAGTTAAACTCCACCAATAAGAGAACAGTATATCTAAACTCCACCAATAAGAGAACAGTATATCTAAACTTCACCAATAAGAGAACAGTATATCTAAACTCCACCAATAAGAGAACAGTATATCTAAACTCCATCAATAAGAGAACAGTACAGTTAAACTCCACCAATAAGAGAACAGTATATCTAAACTCCACCAATAAGAGAACAGTATATCTAAACTCCACCAATAAGAGAACAGTACAGTTAAACTCCACCAATAAGAGAAAAGTAAATCTAAACTCCACCAATAAGAGAACAGTAAAGTTAAAGTCCACCAATAAGAGAACAGTTTATCTAAACTCCACCAATAAGAGAACAGTAAAGTTGAAGTCCACCAATAAGAGAACAGTAAAGTTAAACTCCACCAATAAGAGAACAGTAAAGTTAAAGTCCACCAATAAGAGAACAGTATGGATAAACTCCACCAATAAGAGAACAGTAAAGTTAAAGTCCACCAATAAGAGAACAGTATGAATAAACTCCACCAATAAGAGAACAGTATATCTAAACTCCACCAATAAGAGAACAGTATATCTAAACTCCACCAATAAGAGAACAGTAAAGTTAAAGTCCACCAATAAGAGAACAGTATGGATAAACTCCACCAATAAGAGAACAGTAAAGTTAAAGTCCACCAATAAGAGAACAGTAAAGTTAAACTCCACCAATAAGAGAACAGTATGGATAAAGTCCACCAATAAGAGAACAGTATATCCAAACTCCACCAATAAGAGAACAGTATATCCAAACTCCACCAATAAGAGAACAGTATATCCAAACTCCACCAATAAGAGAACAGTATATCTAAACTCCACCAATAAGAGAACAGTATATCCAAACTCCACCAATAAGAGAACAGTATATCCAAACTCCACCAATAAGAGAACAGAATAGCTAAAAAGCAAAATTTGAAAAATATCAAGAGTGTAATCTTCTAACAGCACAGCATAGACACAAATTCATCTACAGCAGAAGAAGAACATCTCCACCAACAGGAGAACTGCACAGTCAATGCTCAAACACTTAAACAACACAATGTAACTCCAAGTGAATCAAACTTCTGTGATCAATCAATGCGAGCTGTGGCGAGAAGGTTGGCTGTGTCTGTCAGCGTAGTGTCCAGAGGCTGAGACAGGCCAGTACACCAGGAGACGTGAAGGAGGCCGTAAGATTGCAACAACCCAGCAGCAGGACGGCTACCTCCGCCTTTGTGCAAGGAGGAGCACTGCCAGAGCCCTGCAACATGACCTCCAGCAGACCACCAATGTGCATGTGTCTGCACAAATGGTTAGAAACCGACTCCATGAGGATGGTATGAGGGCCCGGCGTCCACAGATGGGGTTGTGCTCACAGCCCAACACCGTGCAGGACGCTTGGAGTCTGGAGACGGCGTGGAGAGCGATCTGCTGCTTGCCAACATCCTTCAGCATGACCAGTTTGGCAGTGGGTCAGTAATGGAGTGGGGTGGCATTTCTTTGGAGGGCCGCACAGCCCTCCATGTGCTTGCCTGAGGTAGCCTGACCGCCAACTGGTACCGAGATGAGATCCTCAGACCTCTTTGTGAGACCATTTGCTGGTGCAGTTGGCCCTGGGTTTCTCCTAATGCAGGACAATGCTAGACCTCATGTGGCTGGAGTGTGTCAGCAGGTCCTGCAAGATGAAGGCACTGAAGCTATGGACTGGCCTGCCCGTTCCTCAGACCTGAGCACATCTGGGACATCATGTCTCGCTCCATCCACCAACATCACTTTGCACCACAGACTGTCCAGGAGTTGGTGGATGCTTTAGTCCAGGTCTGAGAGGAGATCTCTCAGGAGACGTATGCCCAGGCGTGGTAGGAAGGTCATACAGGCACGTGGAGGCCACACACAATACTGAGCCTCATTTTTCACTTGTTTTAACCCTTTCATGTATGGGGTCCACGCTTGTGGACAGTTAATAGTTTCATTTAAAGCATATGAAATCCATCTGCGTCCAATATCAAGGGTCCCTAAATCTATCACAGGATGAGCAGATATCTAACTTCAGCCTGAACAGATTTATTCAAGTTTCTATTAACTGCTAACATGCTTTTAACAGAAATTAAAAAATAAAATTAAATTTTAATTAAATTAAAATTAAAATAAAAAAAAATATTTTATTTTATGAAAAGAGGAGGAAACCTGACAAATGTTCTAATATTTTGCATTTTTATTTACAAGTTACAAAAAAAGAAGCTTAAAGTTCAGCATTGTTTGTATACAATTTTAGTTTTTCAATATAACGCATTTAAAAGCTCATGAAAGACTTGAGGGAAGATATAAGCATTCTTGGAAACACTAGATGTTTTTGAAAATCCTATGTTACTCCACTAATGCATGGTGTCCACCTGCGTGGACAGTTCAGTAACTTTCTAATAAAACTGATTTTTATTTTAAACGAAATTTCATATGGTTTTTCATGCAGATCTGAGCAGGAAAAAGCATTTTTAATAATTTATGCATGAAAGGGTTAAGGACATTACATCAAAGTTGGATCAGCCTGTAGGGTGTTTTTTCACTTTAATTAATCCAGGCCTCCATTGGTTAATACATTTAATTTCCAGTGATGACTTTGTACAAAACAAAGTATTCAATTACAATATTTCATTCATTCAGATCTAGGATGTGTTATTTGAGTGTTCCCTTTATTTTTTTGAGCAGTGTATATTAACCAATAAGAGCATCACAAGCAACACTCGTTACTGTTAACGAGGGCTGTTGTTTTGTACCATATACTACAGGACTAATACACAACACCTACACGGCTGCCGCTAGGTTGCAGTGGCCTTAGTGTCTGTAGTAAGCACGCTGGCCTAAAGCGAAGGCTCTCAGCTCCCCGCCCGGCTTGTGGCTCCTCTCGAACAAACACAAAAGAGAGCTATTTAGGCTGCTTGTCAGATCCGGGTAGAGGGTGTGAAAGAGAGGAGCGAGAGGAGCGAGAGGAGCGAGAGGAGCGAGAGGAGAGAGAGAGGAGAGCATGCCTGCTGGGTGTTTACCCCCAGGCAAATCTCCTCTTTTACTTGGCTTTTACTGCGTCCTCCAGCTGCAGCACGCCACCTTTCAAACAACATTAGACCCTTTACGCCTGGCTGACAACGGCCTGCCAGGAATGTGGGTGACACACATGCACGCTCGTGCACACACACACACACACACGCGCACACTTATGCACATTACAGCGTGTTAACGGCGCAGTCCGCCCCCAGTAGGTTATTTGGTTTAACATGGTGCTTGTCATTCAGTAATAAAGGCGATGACAGCCCCCATTACTCTGCCATATGGCGGGCGCTGGCACTCCGCTCGATGGCATCATATGCTCCGAATTACTCCACAAGCCATTTCATTCCTGCGCTCAAAAGCGCCCCCCGCGGCCCACAAAAGGCCCTCCAGCTACCCGAGCATCTTTGCGCTGCTGCAGGGCGCGTGTTAAACAAAGGCTAGTGGCTCGTGGCCGTGTGTGCGTGCGCCCTGTGGGGGTCTGGATAAAGCGATGGCTGCAGGATGTGGATGAGTGTGAAACACAGTTTAACTGCTGGGGGTGGGGGGGCGGGGGGGGGGCTGTTATTCTCACCTCTTTATCAGTTGGATTGTGGATTCAGAGACGCTGATGAAGCTGTTGAGGGTTATTTATTCGCTCACTGAGAGAAATAACCTACGTTGATGGAGCGATCATTATGAACGATGTCTATTTACGGCTTCCTCAGACGGAGTTTAAAAAATATGTGTGATGTCACTAGACTTTCTGAATAACGAGACTTTTAGACTTAAAATAAACAAACTGCTGCATTTATGTTACTAATTAAACTAATTAAGGATCTTACTACACATCAACATTAAGGCCCACTGTATCAGCTCCACTGACCATACAGGACCTCCACTCACTGTCCACTGTATAAGCTCCACTGACCATACAGGACCTCCACTCACTGTCCACTGTATCAGCTCCACTGACCATACAGGACCTCCACTCACTGTCCACTGTATCAGCTCCACTGACCATACAGGACCTCCACTCACTGTCCACTGTATCAGCTCCACTGACCATACAGGAGCTCCACTCACTGTCCACTGTATCAGCTCCACTGACCATACAGGAGCTCCACTTACAGACTGTAGTTCATCTGATTCTCTGTATACTTTATTACTCTGTTCTTTAATGATCAGGACCCCCACAGGACCACCACAGAGCAGATACTATTAGGGAGGTGGATCATTCTCAGCACTGCAGTGACACTGACATAGTGGAGTTTAGCTGTACTGTTCTCTTATTGGTGGAGTTTAGCCAGACTGTTCTCTTATTGGTGGACTTTAACTTTACTGTTCTCTTATTGGTGGAGTTTAACTCTACTGTTCTCTTATTGGTGGAGTTTATCCATAATGTTCTCTTATTGGTGGAGTTTAGCCAGACTGTTCTCTTATTGGTGGAGTTTAGCCTTACTGTTCTCTTATTGGTGGACTTTAACTTTACTGTTCTCTTATTGGTGGAGTTTATCCATAATGTTCTCTTATTGGAGGAGTTTAGCTTTACTGTTCTCTTATTGGAGGAGTTTAGCTTTACTGTTCTCTTATTGGTGGAGTTTAGCTGTACTGTTCTCTTATTGGTGGATACATATATATATATATATATTGCACACCCCTATTCTATATACACTCACCAAGCACTCTATTAGGAACCTGTACCTGTATCTATACTCACTGTCCATTTCATCAGCTCTACTGACCATACAGGAGCAATTAGTAGTTCTTCAAATGGTCAGGACCTGCAGAGGACCACCACAGAGCGGGTAGTGAGCTGGTAGACGATTCTCAGATCCACCTCCCTAATAGTAGCTGCTCTGTGGGGGTCCTGACCATGGATGAAGGGGTTACAGAGAGGCTGAGAAACTCAGCAGGGAAACAATCTGCAGAACTTTGAAGTGAACCTACAGAGTAAGCAGACCTGATGGAAGCAACAATCAGTGTAGATACTAAAATACCACACAGTACCTAATAAAGTATCCAATGAGTTTATATATTATGGGTCTGTCTCAAACCCTAGTGAGTGTGTAAGTAGGCTGTCTAGGTAGTGAGTGTGTAAGTAGGCTGTCTAGGTAGTGAGTTTGTAAGTAGGCTGTCTAGGTAGTGAGTGTGTAAGTAGGCTGTCTAGGTGGTGAGTGTGTAAGTAGGCTGTCTAGGTAGTGAGTGTGTAAGTAGGCTGTCTAGGTAGTGAGTGTGTAAGTAGGCTGTCTAGGTAGTGAGTGTGTAAGTAGGCTGTCTAGGTAGTGAGTGTGTAAGTAGGCTGTCTAGGTAGTGAGTGTGTCAGTATCAGTGTTCTCTCCTCATCTCTCCTCATAAAACAGATTACTGAGACGCTCTAGTTAGAGAGAGACTGTGTCACAGCTTGTTCCCGCCCACTGCAGCACACCACCGGTGGTTTAGCTGGTTGCTAAGATACCGCCAGTCATCCAAAACAATAGCCCAAGGCTTAAAAATCTGCTAGCATAAATGCTAATGTCTGGAGTATAAAGTGTAAATGGTGAAGGACTCGTTACAGAGTTGATAATAAAATACTGTTTTGTGTGATTATATGACCAGAAACACATTAAAACTCCAGAGAATCAAAATAACTCACATTTTAAAACCACTTCACTGCTCCTAGATTAGCCTGCGATGCATCATGGGATTGTCTTAGCGGCTGAGGAAGAGTTCGATGCTTCTTAAAATCAGGTCTAAATAAGGTTTCTCAGTAGACAGCAGGTTTAAAGTATGTAAGTATTGGGACAGTCTACATGTCGGGAGCGCATACTATGATGTAAAATGCTGCCTATGTAGGAGCTCAGTAGGATTTGAGACACAGCCAAAGTCTGTACGGTACTGAATTCACTCATTAGCGTGTGGAGTGTGTAGATACGTTAGGACATACAGTGCAGATCAACTGTAATAGGAAATGACTGGATGCTTAATGCAGAAAAAGGAAAATGGAGTGTTCTGTTCTGAAGTGAATCAAATTGAGTGTGTAATGCGTCTCGTCCCGTCGTGATGTTTTCTTGGACTTTCTGTGGCCAGTTAGTGGAATTGTGGTCATTTAAATAATCTTATCAGCCAGAAAAAATAACAAAGGAGTAAAAATGAGGATAAAACAACAGAAATAATTAATAATAATGAAAAAATAACAAATAAACATAGAAATAATTACTACATACTAATATTAACAAGCTTTGAAACTTTTTTTCCAATACACATCATAATACAATTCTACATATCGAATATATAGAACTGCTTTGTAGTTCAACACTTACTCTGTTCTTCAGTGGTCAGGACCACCACAGAGCAGCTACTATTAGGGAGGTGGGTCATTCTCAGCACTGCAGTGACACTGACGTGGTGTGTTAATAGTGTGTGTTGTGCTGGTGTGAGTGGATCAGACACAGCAGTGCTGCTGCTGGAGTGTATAAACACCTCCTCAGTGTCACTGCTGGACTGAGAATCGTCCACCAACCAAAACTCTCCAGGCAGCAGTGTCCTGTGGGCGGCGTCCTGTGTCCACTGATGAAGAACTAGAGGAACACAAACTGTGCAGCAGCAGATGAGCTACTGTCTCTGACTTTACATCTACAAGGTGGACCAGCAAGTAGTAGGAGTGTCTAATAGAGTGGACAGTGAGTGGACACAGTGTTTTAAACACTCCAGCAGCAGCACTGCTGTGTCTGATCCACTCACACCAGCACCATGTCAGTGTCACTGCAGTGCTGAGAATGACCCACCTCCCTAATAGTATCTGCTCTGTGGGGGTCCTGTGGGGGTCCTGATCTTTAAAGAACAGAGTAATAAAGTATACGGAGAATCAGATGAAACACAGTCTGTATGTGGAGCTCCTGTATGGTCAGTGGAGATTTAACACCAGCTGTAGCTTCTTTCACTTGTTTATACAGATTATTATGGGTTCCTGTTACGGTGGATGTTCTCGAGGGGTCCTGTGTGCACTGATCAGCGCTGTCTGTGCTGTAAAAGCTATTTACCAGCCGTTACAACAAATAAAAGAGAGAGAAACCAGTATGACAAGATATTCAACTAAGAATTATTTTTAAATTACCGAGAGCTAAAACTAACTACATGTGTAGAACAGTGATTTACAGAGCTGTTACAGAGCCTGACTCACTGCTCAAAATTAATAACAACATTCAGTTTAAAAAAATACTATAAAAAACACTACATAACGGATTCCTTATCATAAAACTAAAGAAATAAAAGTTAAACGTTGATTAGGGACATTTGTTTTAAGGGGAATAGGGAGGTTATTGGGGTTATAATGACACATTTTTATTTATTTATTTATTTTTTAACTTTCTACTCACTTGTTTGTTCTTACTATCTATTTTTCTTTCTTTCTTTTGTATATATTTTAAACAATAATTTTCTTTTTGTTGTACATGTATAATGTGTATGTGTGACTTATGTTGATGGACCCAGAAAGAATAGCTGCTATCTTTATAGGATCTAATGGGGATCCAAATAAAATAAACAAATAAACAGCAACACAGCATTCGAGCAACTAGGCCACCACATTTTCAAAATTCTTTAACTTTAACAGCCCTAACAACCTGAATTAATTTCTACAATCTATTCAAGTTTATTAGTGAAGCGCTTTCTACTACGATCTCATCACAAAGCAGCTTTACAGAAGTTTAAGAACATACAGTTACAGCTTGTATCCCCCAGTGAGTAAGCCAGAGGCGACGGTGGTGAGATAAACTGCCTCAGACTGGAGGAAGAAACCTTGGGAGGAACTAAGACTCACAGGTGGAGACTCGTCCTCCTCTGGTCACACGGTATCTACAGGTTATTAAGACCAGCTCAGAATAAAAGCTGGGAGAGTCTCTGTCTGAAGTCTGGATGGTAGAAGCTTTAGAGACTGCTTTAGCTTTCGAGGCAGTCTCTGACTGAGGCAGTCTCTGAGGCAGTGTATATCTCAGTGCTGGTATACCTGGATGGTACAGTGGTGCAGTCGAGGGTGTAGCAGGTGGTAAGAATGAAGAGGAGAGCTGGTTGGTGTCAGGTGAGGACGAGGCCCTGATTTAAAGATCTACAATGATGAATTTGGGCTCAAGCAGCATGTTCACCCCCCCACCCTCGGCCCCCCGGCCCCCAGAATTCACAGCTGTAGTGCAAACACAGCGAGCGCTGCTGTGTGAAGGCAGAGATTTGTACCTTTTTAATGGATTTGTCCAGTCTCTGGGCAGATGGCAGGACTGGGGTGCTGCTGACCGCCTCTTTTTCATCCGCTCTCAGCTGCAGCTCTGCCGGAGAAACAAAAAAGCACACACACACACACACACACACACACACACACACACACACGCACAGTGTCACCTGCCAGCCACCGCGTCTTCACTCCGCCGCTAAAGTACAATAATGAGTCAATTATTATTAATGACACATAATTTCTTGTCCTTTCAGGCCCATTCTTCTGCATGAGCTCTTAAAGAGGCCCTTAATGGATGGAGCACTCGCCGGAGACAGAAAGACTTTAGTAAAGACGAGAAAAAAAAAATAAAATCTCTTAATCACCACACGGAGCCTCCTGACCCCGAGCAATCATCCAACTTATCGTAGAATAATGCAGCTTTTCTCTGTTTTTTTTATTATTTTTTTTTTTTTTGGGTCCAAAATTAACTTCTGAAGTTAATTAGCCACCTCCGAGGCCGCCTGCGTGTTTGACGTCAGCGTGAAAGTGAACGCGGCGAGAGAAACATGGCGTGGAAGTTTTCTGTGTACATGGAGACGTGTGCGCGGCGCTGTGTGGAGATGCTCATTTGTCCAACGGTGAAATATTTAGGATTCTGACTTTTCGGGGTCAGCTCACCTTTCGGACGGTCAGAAGATGTAGTCAGATGGTGCTCGCTCACTCGTTCACTCACTCGCTCGCTCTCTGTGGCCTCTCCGACACACACACACACATAGCCAGACACACACACACACACTTGTGCTCTGAGAGGCTTAGAAGTTTGTTACTTTAAATTAGCTGTCTCTTTTGTCTCAGGAGCTTGTCAGGACTAATCAGGTGGTGGGCAGTAAGCATGTGATCGCTGGCCTCTTTCTGGGTCCGGGGTTGATTAACTAACTCAGAAGGTGACTTTACTGTGCAAAAGGCTCAGCGTCTCCACTGCCACTTAATTACTACCCGCTGCGCTCCGGCTCGGCCGATATGGATTAATAGACCTGTAAAAATCGCCGTCTTCTCCGCTCGCTACAAACACGCCTTTGGTCTGTCAGGTTTTAGCCGTGCGCCTGCCTGATTCTTCTCCTCTCTGATTTGGTCAGGAGGTTCAGCCACAGTCCACGTTTAATAGTCTCGGCTTCAGACAGCCTGGATAATAAGAACACTCGCCTCCATGATCTGTTAGTGACACCCATCAACAAACCATCTCACTGATATCTCAATAACCGCCAACGCCAAACCAGGCATGAGGTTGCTGCACCACAGTAGACTCTTTCTTAACATCTCAGAAGTTCTCAACTGGTAACCCATCACCAAACTGGTCACGATGTTGCTACAAGCAGGCATGACGTTCACCACAGTGGCTCTAGACTCTTTCACATGTGAACCTGCTCTCATCTGTGAAGAGAATGAGTTCTGGTGTTCTCTGGCGAACTCCCATTGAGCTTTACAGTCCCACTAGAGGACATCAGGCCCTGGTTTCACCCTCACATGAGTCTGTTTCTGAGAACATCTCAGAAGTTCTTAACAGAGTTCGGATCTGGGAACGTCAGGGCCAGTCAGGGGCATCACTGCGTTAGTCATCAAGAAGTTGCCTACAGACTCTGGCCACATGAGACTGGACATTGTTCTCCATCAGGAGGTTCAGGAGGTTCTTCTCCTCTCTGATTAGATCAGGAGGTTCAGCCACAGTCCACGTTTAATAGTCTCGGCTTCAGACAGCCTGGATAATAAGAACACTCGCCTCCATGATCTGTTAGTGACACCCATCAACAAACCATCTCACTGATATCTCAATAACTGCCAACGCCAAACCAGGCATGATGTTGCTGCAGGCAGCATGACGTTCACCACAGTGGCTCTAGACTCCTTCACCTGTGAACCTGCTCTCGTCTGAGAAGAGAACCAGTTCTGATGTTCTCTGGTGGACACTTCTTGAGCTACACAGTGCTGGACTACAAGTATTGGTCCCACTAAAGGACATCAGGCTCTGGTTTCATCCTCACATGAGTCTGTTTCTGAGAGTTTGGTCAGAAACAAGCACACCAGTAGCTGCTGGAGGTCCTCCTGTTCCTCCGCACATAGTGAGCAGATACGGTCCGGCTGTTGGGGTGAAGTCTATCTACGGCCCTGTCTATCTATCGTCCTAGTACGTAACAGCTGTCAGGTAGTGTTACAGTTTACCTGTACACAGGTAGGTGAAGGTAGTATTACAGTTTACCTGTACACAGGTAGGTGAAGGTAGTGTTACAGTTTACCTGTACACGGGTAGTGTTACAGTTTACCTGTACACAGGTAGGTGAAGGTAGTGTTACAGTTTACCTGTACACAGGTAGGTGAAGGTAGTGTTACAGTTTACCTGTACACAGGTAGGTGAAGGTAGGTAGTGTTACAGTTTACCTGTACACAGGTAGGTGAAGGTAGTGTTATAGTTTACCTGTACACAGGTAGGTGAAGGTAGTGTTACAGTTTACCTGTACACAGGTAGGTGAAGGCAGTGTTATAGTTTACCTGTACACAGGTAGGTGAAGGTAGTGTTACAGTTTACCTGTACACAGGTAGTTTTACAGATTACCTGTACACAGGTAGGTGAAGGTAGTGATACAGTTTACCTGTACACAGGTAGGTGAAGGTAGTGTTACAGTTTACCTGTACACAGGTAGGTGAAGGCAGTGTTATAGTTTACCTGTACACAGGTAGGTGAAGGTAGTGTTACAGTTTACCTGTACACAGGTAGGTGAAGGCAGTGTTATAGTTTACCTGTACACAGGTAGGTGAAGGTAGTGTTACAGTTTACCTATACACAGGTAGTTTTACAGATTACCTGTACACAGGTAGGTGAAGGTAGTGTTACAGTTTACCTGTACACAGGTAGGTGAAGGTAGTGTTACAGTTTACCTGTACACAGGTAGGTGAAGGTAGTGTTACAGTTTACCTGTACACAGGTAGGTGAAGGTACACATAGAGGGCAGCAGTGTACTACACTATACTATACCAACTATAGTCCTATCAAAAGATCTACATATGAGTCACAACTTCACATCACGATGAGTCTCATTACTACAGAAATATAAATATTAGTTATGTAGTCACTGAATACGTCATTATAGTTAAAGAATAATTTCTAGTAGAAACTGAATAATTAATAGTAGTAACAGATTAAGAGACTGCAGTTACTCATATATACAGTTCTGAGCACTTACGGAGTAATTCACAGTAGACACTCAGAAACTTATAACTAAATATTTCACATTAGTGACAATTTATTATTTATAGCAGATACTGAATTATTGATAATAGATAGCAAAACGTGTATTTCTATTTTTGTCGCTTGTGTAATATAATAAATGGACCAATAGAAATGCTCCAAAACAGCTTGGAAAGAGTGCGGCTCCACTGACTTGCATTAAAAGTAAATAATGTTTTTGTTCTTTCCTGTAAAGTAAACCAATAAAAAAGGAGATTTCTCTGGACAGCGATGAGGAGAGCGCCGTGTCTGGTGCTATGAGATGTCTAATATTACTGCAGTGCAGATTCAGAAGTGTTACCTCGCTGCTCCTGCAGACACACGCGCAGTTCCTGGGCTTTAGCGCGATCTATGGCCGCGTGCACACGCGCAACATCCAGTTCCTCCTCAAGGTGCACTCTACAGCAACAAAACAATAAAACACATCCAGTAAACATTCAGCACAACAACCAGAAACACACTGCTAACACACTTAAACATCCAGACAAGTCTAAAAAAAACAAACACTCAACAAAATACAATTCAAACATATAATTCTTTATTATTTAAATTATTAAACTCTATACTCACATACACTACAAGCAGATATGATGAATTTGGTCTCAACCATCATTAAAAACCAATGAATCTAAATAACATAATTAGAAATAAATAAATAATGTGTATTTTTTAAAACTAACAATAAATAATAGTTATAATATTAATTCTTTATTCTTATATAGCGCTTTTAAAGAACCCAAAGACGCTTACAGACAAAACAAAGATTATAGAACAACATTTAGAGAAACAATACTACAAATAGATACTAACAGAAAATAGTAAAGAACAGTCGAACGTGAGGAAGAATCTATGCCAGCGAGAAGAGATTTTGAAATATTGAATATCGGGATATTATGTTTGGTGATACTGTATTGATTTTCAAAAACACAGTATTGATACACAGATTCTGGCAGACAGTGAATCATTGTGTGGTGTGTTTAAACCTCTGACCACTAGATGGCAGTGTTGTAATCCATTTTCAGCTCCACTCCAATATTAACAAGCAGCACAAGGGCGCAGTGCTATTGTAAACATTGATAAACCTGTTTATATAGTGGTGTTTTTTATTAGTAGGATCTCAATACACAGCCCTAGTGCTTATATGAGCTTGTTGTGTCCATTTACGTCCACTCGTCACTCGTTTCCTGTAGAATAATATCTGGAATATTCATATGTGCTGTTATAACAACTGCATGGTGCTGTCTCACTGTGCAACGCAGCTCTGAGGCTCAATCTTAAAATCATTTTCTCCAAATCAGCATTTCTTCTATGCATATATCTGCATTCAGAAAATCCTACATGTTCATTGCTAACCATAACCTGAAGGACATTCTAGAAATGTTTCTTAATATACTGCTAATAACTTGTAAAACAAATAAGATCCAGTAAACTGTTCAGTAAAATCCTTCTTTCAAAATGTGTCAATAAAACAACCACTTTAAATTTAACTTTATTCCATAGATTTACATTTTTCCCTTTTTTACAAACATGAAAATGAATTCATATTTAATTACATAACACCTCATTTGCACGGATAAATATCATTTTAGAAAAAATTCAATCAACTTCACAGTGATGATAGATAACAAATAATAACATACACATACATACATTATGGTCTCTGAAAGTCTTCTTTCCACAGTGAGTATATACAGTAGAGTAAAGTTTTATTCACTTGGGGACGTTATTATATATAAAACGCTATTTTTTCCAGATAGGAAGCTTTTATTTACTCAGTAAACACTCTTATTAAATATTAATGAGTATTAATAGAGTAAGTAGAGCATTTCCATACGTCAGTGTGTGTATTTAACTCTTTCCAAGCTTCTCCTAAACAACCCAGTATTATTATCAGTTCTCATCTAATACCTGCTTTGACTGCCTCAGTACTTCATTAAGATAATCAAGATTTGCTGCTGAAGGAACTGAAACACATTCATTACAATGTCTGGGGCGTCAGGAGAAATCTGGAACCTAACTTTGTTCTTCAAACTGGATCAAGATCTGATCTACTTCTCTCACAATAACATATTCATGTTACTTTGTATTGTATGTCTGATTATTTACATCTGTTCTAATCAGATCTGCTGATCTTACTTGTCAACATACACTCATTGATCAGCTGGTGTGTGTGTGTATATATATATATACACACATACACTGAGCCAGTGTTTCAAACCTTCACATCAGTCTGACACCATCCTAATCTCTTTCTCTGCGAGAGAGACAGAAAAAGAAAACATTAATTAAAAGCTCTTTATTTCCCAAGAAAATCAAAGTGCTACGCGACAAGCAACACAAAATCCCAGACTGTTCACTACGCCTAGAGAGAGAGAGAGAGAGAGAGAGAGAGGGGGGGGGGGGGGGGGGGGGGGGGGGCATACAAGAACTGAAACTAAGCCCAATTAGCTCCTAGCAATTAGCTTTATTCATGCTAAAGGCTAATTAAGAGGCAAAAAAAGGGAACCACGCGCAAGACTGTACTTTCAAGTTATTATTAGGACCCAAAAGAAGTCTGTGGAGGACAGTGTTGGGTCCCCGCGAGACCCCCGCACCTGAAACACACACCTAGTTCCCCTCCCTTTAGCTCTAGCGCTGCAGGAGGAATCCTCTGCTGAACTGCAGTGGCGTGCTTCATCAAACCCCAACTCCGACTCGCTGCCAGCCTGGGGACCTCGCTCGGCGGCGGCAGGAAGTCAGCAGAGAAACTCCAGGCAGTCCTCCGTACGAGCTACAGCGCAGAACATCTACTGTTTACAGCATCCAGTCACAACATGGTACCAGAGGAGAAGCGTCGGAGCCCCGTGACCCTCAGAACTGACTACCAGTTACCGAACGGATTCGCTATAAAGTCCTGCTGTTGACCTTTAAAGCTTGGCATGGCCTTCCCCTGCTGACCTGTCTGCTCGGCTACATCCTTATTCCCCCAGGTGCAGGCCACGCTCCGCCTACTCTGGTTGGTTCTAGATTCAGGCTTTGGGTGGAAGGTCTTTAGTGTTGCTGTACCAACTACTTGGAACTCCCTACCTTCCTCTATACATCTTCTAATCTCAGCTAAAACCCTCTAAAACCACTCTTTACACTCTGTGAGTGTGCTCAGGTGTGTGGAAGGTGCTACAATTCAATTCAATTAGTGTAGCGCTTTTTACTACGATGTCATCACAAAGCAGCTTTACAGAAGTTTGAAAACATACAGTTACAACTAGAGATGGACCGATCAGCGCTTTTGAGGCTGATTCCGAGCACCGATCACCTTTCAGCGCGATCGGCCAATAGCTGATATCTATCGAGGGCGGGGCTATATGCCACGGCAGGGCTACATGTAGTTATTAGTGCAAGCAAGTCATGAAACATGATCTAAACTGGTTTATTACCATTTTTAACGAGCTCATATGAAACAGCATAATATTTATAACTAAATTATCAGTAAATAAACAAAGTAAATCAAACAGATATCTCCAATACTGCAACATTTAGACCCTTAATTTAAAACTAAAAAAGTTAATTAAATAAATACAGTAAAAACTGCAGTCATTAAACTCAGACTCTGTTATTTTAAACTAAATCTGTAATCATTAAATGTAGAATATTGAGTTGTAGCTGCTGGTCTGTTTGTACCGGTCAGATCTGGTCTGTAGGGTTTCTGGGTTATTAGTTTTGTGTTAACTGTGTGTTCTAGCTCTGCTGTTACTGATACTCACTGTGTTCAGCTGTGTGGTGTCTCTGAAGTACCGTATCAGATTACTGTGTTAAATGTCTTTGTTCTCCAACGAGAGACGCTGATTTTACAAAACGCTCTGGATAAGTCTGAGTCACATACGGCAACAAGCAAACGCAAACTGCTCTCGCGAGGCCGCTGCTTTAGTCAATCTGTGGAAAATGAAAGGGTATGTGTTTCCACCTAGTGGTTTTGATAGGAATTGCAAGGACCTGGCTGGACGCTAGCTGGAAATACAGAAATTAGGCTTATTTGTTTAAGGCCATCGATTGGCTCTCAGGATCGACTAAATTAGAGAAATATCGGTCAATCACCGATCACATACTTTGATTGATTCTTTCATCTCTAGTTACAACATGTATCCTCCGGTGAGCAAGCAAGAGGCGACGATGGCAAGAAAACCTCCCTCAGACTGGAGGAAGATAACTTGGGAGGAACCAAGACTAACAAGTGGAGACCCGTCCTCCTCTGGTCACACAGTACTTACAGTATCTGGGGCAGAAAGACTCAACTGGGGAGACAACTAGGCAAAAACCAGTTACAGCTTAGTTTCCACAGATGGACTGAAGATTTAGCACGGTCTATGTATCATTGTGTAACTCTTATTTGGGGCAGTTGTGGCCTGAAGGTTAGAGATCCGGTCTTGTGACCGGAAAGTCGCTGGTTCACAAGACCCTGGGACCGGCAGGCCACGACTGAGGTGCCCTTGAGCAAGACACCTAACCCCAACTGCTCCCCGGGCATCACTGCCCCCTAGTGTGTATATATGTGGGTGTTTCACTGCCCCCTAGTGTGTATGTTCACTAGTGTGTGTGTATATGTGGGTGTTTCACTGCCCCCTAGTGTGTCTGTTCACTAGTGTGTGTGTGTGTGTATATGTGGGTGTTTTACTGCCCCCTAGTGTGTATGTTCACTAGTGTGTATATATGTGGGTGTTTCACTGCCCCCTAGTGTGTCTGTTCACTAGTGTGTGTGTATATATGTGGGTGTTTCGCTGCCCCCTAGTGTGTATGTTCACAAGTGTGTGTATATGTGGGTGCTTACTGCCCCCTAGTGTGTGTGTTTACTAGTGTGTGTATATATGTGGGTGTTTCACTGCCCCCTAGTGTGTATGTTCACTAGTGTGTGTGTATATGTGGGTGTTTCACTGCCCCCTAGTGTGTATGTTCACTAGTGTGTGTATATATGTGGGTGTTTCACTGCCTCCTAGTGTGTATGTTCACTAGTGTGTGTATATTTGTGGGTGTTTCACTGCCCCCTAGTGTGTATGTTCACTAGTGTGTGTATATGTGGGTGTTTCACTGCCCCCTAGTGTGTCTGTATGTGGGTGTTTCACTGCCCCCTAGTGTGTATGTTCACTAGTGTGTGTATATGTGGGTGCTTACTGCCCCCTAGTGTGTGTGTTTACTAGTGTGTGTATATATGTGGGTGTTTCACTGCCCCTAGTGTGTATGGTCACTAGTGTGTGTGTATCTGTAGGTGTTTCATTGCCCCCTAGTGTGTCTGTTCATAGTGTGTGTGTGTGTGTATATGTGGGTGTTTTACTGCCCCCTAGTGTGTATGTTCACTAGTGTGTATATATGTGGTGTTTCACTGCCCCTAGTGTGTCTGTTCACTAGTGTGTGTGTATATGTGGGTGTTTCACTGCCCCCTAGTGTGTATGTTCACAGTGTGTGTATATGTGGGGGTTTACTGCCCCATAGTGTGTGTGTTTACAATGTGTGTGTATATGTGGGTGTTTACTGCCCCCTAGTGTGTATGTTCACTAGTGTGTGTATATGTGGGTGTTTCACTGCCCCCTAGTGTGTATGTTCACTGTGTGTGTATATGTGGGTGTTTCACTGCCTCCTAGTGTGTATGTTCACTAGTGTGTGTTATTTGTGGGTGTTTCACTGCCCCCTAGTGTGTATGTTCACTAGTGTGTGTATATGTGGGTGTTTCACTGCCCCCTAGTGTGTCTGTATGTGGGTGTTTCACTGCCCCCTAGTGTGTATGTTCACTAGTGTGTGTATATATGTGGGTGTTTCACTGCCCCCTAGTGTGTATGTTCACTAGTGTGTGTGTATATGTGGGTGTTTCACTGCCCCCCTAGTGTGTATGTTCACTAGTGTGTGTGTATATGTGGGTGTTTCACTGCCCCCTAGTGTGTATGTTCACTAGTGTGTGTGTATATGTGGGTGTTTCACTGCCCCCTAGTGTGTATGTTCACTACTGTGTGTGTATATGTGGGTGTTTTACTGCCCCTAATGTGTATGTTCACTACTGTGTGTGTATATGTGGGTGTTTCACTGCCCCCTAGTGTGTATGTTCACTAGTGTGTGTGTGTATGGGGGTGTTTTACTGCACAGATGGGTTAAATGTGGAGATCAAATTCTGCTGTGTGCAAACACATGTGGCTAATTCTAGTTCTAAATTCTAAAATTATTTCATAATAATGAGTAATATTAAGTTTTTCTACCATATGGGCCCTTTAAAACCAAGTATGATAGTAATACACTTATTGATTTGTTACATAATGCTTGGAAACAAAACATTTTAATCAGTTTTGATTGGCAAACCATGTAACGGAGGAAAAGAAACTTCATTTGAGGCCAATGGGAAGACAGCTCTGTGTCAGGTCACCCTAAAACTGCAACACAGCATGTCAAATATGTGTTAATGTCTATTAGAGGCTTCAGATAAACATACAGAAGGTCTTTTACAAGCTTCAGATGTTCATGTTTAACCTAGAAAAGTGCTGAGAAATAAAAAATAAAATTAATTTTAAAGTTTGGACATGGCCAAAACCAAAAGGGCCTATTCAGGCTTCTCCAGTGAGTCTTACTGTAAGTCAGACCCGCCGTGTGAAGGGGCTAATTAGTGAACCCAGCAGGCAAGAGGTTAAATAAATGGATTTCTAAATAAAATCTTTTCAGATTGTGTAAAAGCAGACGGATAAGTGTCCCAAGGCTATGGATTTCTTCCTCTATAAACGCCTCGAGTCGATGCGGCACGAGGCTACAAGAGGCCGTATCCATCGCTTTAACGGTGCATGCGAGTACCATCAGGCTGGGCATTTACTAGGCCTCAGTCATCTCGGGTTTCTAATGTATGCCGTTATAGATGTCCGGATATTGACGCGACAGCAAGAGAGGTACAGCTCACGGGCCAAATTTTCATTAGGAAACCCGAGTTTTTCTGCAGCGGATGGATATATGGATTGAGTTTCTCACTTCTGGGGTCTCCGGAGAGCAGCAATGACACTCTGGAGAAGACGCCGCTGCCAGAGATAGAATCAGCCGCCGAGTTGTGAGACGTCTGCCGATAGAGAAATTAGTTATTGATTGGAGGCTGGTTATCACTGTGAAATGTGGATTAAATTAAGAGCATTTATGGAGTGGATGGGTGGGGTGGTGGTGGTGGGGGGGGGGACTGGAGCGCTGGCTGCATCATGGCTGTGCAGATATCTCAGCAGAAGTTGTGACGGGTGAGGGTTTTAACACAGCATCACAAACACGCGGTCTATAAAGTTTGTGGACTGGCATCTTCTTCAACGTGCTAATGTCAAACCTGTGCATTAATAACGCGCGGGCTGTCTGCACCTAATCCTCCGCGCCGCGCCGCGCGGCTGAGGTGGCCCTCCTGGGCTCGGCTTGTTATCTGCAGACAGTGGTGGTGAGTTTATTAGCGCTCCAGCTGTAGAGACGTTCGCAGGCGGTCTCTGCTGACCCCCCGACAGCCGCTCAATTAAAACACAGTGACTGCGGCGCCTCTTTTCATGTCAACAGCGTATAATTGTTTTTTGAGATGTTGCTAACTCCCAGCTCTATCCCCCCCCCCTCCTCCTCCTCCTCCTCCTCCTCCTGCAGCGGAGCTCTGGCAGGCCGTGTGTGAATACCTCCATTTGAATAACAGATGTTTATTTGCAGGCTGGGTCACTCCCCCAGGACGGTTAGCGGGTCCTTCTCCGGAGCTTTCCCGCTCCGGTCGGGTATCTTTTTGGAATAAATAAATAAAGAAGCGGATGATGGTGGGGAGGGGAGGGGAGGAGGGGGGAGGAGGAGGCGTCAGGGGTCGAAGTCCTGCTGCTTTCGGCTCCGTTTGCTCAAGAGAACAGCCTCCGCTCTGGTTCAGCAGGGATACACGCAACACAGCACCTTAGGAGGATGCGGTAACACTTCCCATGATTCCTGCTTTCACACATTCACACCACATATACAAGATACGCCTTCAAATAAATAAATAATCAATTAAATAAATATCTGAGGCGTTGGCAGGTCCATCAAAAATCATCCTTTGTTCTCTCACTCTATACAGAATCTTGTCCTGGAAATCATTATACTCAACAAATGCTTACCTGAAACAACAAGCATGTTTATAACACCCTTATAAACCTCTTAATAATACCTTACACTATAAAGCTGCACTTGTTTATCTTATGAAGTACTACTCATGCCACTACGACTACTTATAAGCTATTATGACAGCTTATTAGAGACACTGCAGGACATTATGTATTCCATAGAATACAGTTATTAAGTATTATGAAAACAGGACTCATAAGAAGTGTTAGCCAAACTACAAACTAAAAAAAGCCCAATATAACAGTAAAGATTACTGCATGTCATTATAACCACCTATAAACAAATTAGAGATGGACCGATCAGCGTTTTTGAGGCTGATTCCGATTGCTGATCACTGCCGATATCTATCGAGGGCGGGGCTATATGCCACGGCAGGGCTACATGTAGTTATTAGCACAAGCAAGTCATAAAACATGGTCTAAACTGGTTTATTACCATTTTTAACGAGCTCATATGAAACAGAATAATATTTTAAACTAAAGTATCAGTAAATAAACAAAGTAAATCAAACAAATATCACCAATCATTACATTTAGACACTTAATTTAAAACTAAAAAAGATAATTAAATAAATACAGTAAAAACTGCAGTCATTAAACTCAGACTCTGTTATTTTAAACTAAATCTGTAATCATTAAATGTAGAATATTGAATTATTGCTGCTGTTCTGTTGGTACCGGTCAGATCTGGTCTGTAGGTGTTCTGGGTTATTAGTTTGTGTTAGCTGTGTGTTCTAGCTCTGCTGTTTACTGATACTCACTGTGTTAGGCTGTGTGGTGTCTCTGAAGTGCTGTATCTGTCAGCGCAAGTGGTGCTTTAGTCAGTCTGTGGAAAATGAAAGGGTATGTATTTCCACCTAGTGGTTTAAAGAGGAATTGCAGGGACCTGGCTCCTCTTCCTGGATGAAACACTAGCTATAAATACACAAATTACGCAATTTTTTTAATCACCATTGATCAGCTCTTGGGATCGGCTAAACTGGAGACATATCGGCCGATCACCGATCACATAATTTGATTAAAAATCGGCCGATGCCAATACATAGCCGATCGATCCTTCCATCTCTAATTATAATGCATTACGTATGCATCTCATAAATAGATTTCTAAAATATTATAAATACAGGACTCAGAAGTGTTACCGAAAATATAACAGTAAGCATTAATGCATGTCACTATAAAAACGTATAAACAATTACGAAAGCTTAATACAAACATTATAACAAACTTGCAAACTTAAATTATTACAGAAATCGAGAATCAATTCAGCATCTCTAATACGCAGAGAATCTATATTTAATAAATAAACTTATGAGCCCGCTCTGTTCTTCAGGGCTTCAGGCTTGAACTTTGAACTGCTGCTACTTTAGTAAACTGTGGACCGTGTACTGGGAGGAAGAAGTCTAGCCATTGACTAACAGCAGCACATGCTAGTGGGAAGGTTTGCAGAGCTAGCAAACACTAGCAACTTTCATTGTATAAACTAAATATAAACAGTGGTATTAAAATGTTGGGCATGTTACACGTTTTGTTGACTTTCTAAGTGAAAACACATTACTGTGTTCTTTAGGCCAAATACAATAAATAATTTCTGTTTATCTGCTGAATTTTAGAAATTAAAAAATAGGCAACACAGAATTCTATGCAACATTTAGAATAAGATTATAATTATAAAGCATTTATGGTTTTGAATTGGTTTATTAAGGGTTATATGTTAGTAAATGTGTATTAAAGCTGAAAGGTTTAATACTGACTGAAGGAAAAGACAAAGTAACATAAGTAAACATCAAAATCTGAACTTTAATACTATAAATAAAGTGATTCTCTGCCACTGTGGTCCTGTGTATTTGTTTTGTAACTACATATTGGTAACGTAAGTGTTTATGAGCACATTAATAACCATAAATAAGCTAATTTATATGCTTTAAAAGCATTCTAAGTGGTATCCATATCATATTTGAGTTTTTTAATGTTAAATTTAGCAAATAAATAGAAACTGTGCAGTTTGTTTACTGTATATTATGTTTTTATTTACAATATTAACCGAATATAATGCAGTTTGACTTTGAGTGTGTTCAAACTCGTACATGTGGCTGTTAAATACTATTCAGGCTTATAGCTGAGCACTACAATATATACAATACAAGTACTGTCATTCAATAAATACAGTTAAACGTAGGAAAACAATGTGTTTTCAGTGAAATTATTGATATGCTAATTAGAGGAATACAGATAAAAGAACACACGTTTGATTTCTGAGCTCTGGGTGTAAAATAATATCTCTGGCCACCAAAACAATTCTATGAGCTGTAAGAAATCCCAATTCACAATGCAGATACGTTACGGCTACGTTTTCACAGCACATGCACGCGGACCCCCGTATAAATATACATGAGTAAACAAATGAGCGGATAAAAGGAGGCGAATGACCAGCAGACTGGACGCGCATTTATTTATTTATTTAATTATTTATTTACTTATTTGTTTCTATTTTTCTTTTCTTGGCTCACGGCTTTACTTAACGGAACGAGACACCGGTGGCTGGAGGACGAGAAAGAACAAGCAGCAAATGGAGTGTAATTGTGGAGCTCTAATTGGTCTGCCAGCTCCAGCGGCACCGCGTGGAAGGTTCACGGACGGCCGTGAGGCATCCATCCCCAGTCATCTGCTCTTTTACCTGAGATGGCTCCGGAGCTGAAAGTTGTAAAGGCCAGTGAGGGGCCCAAGAGACGGCCGTGTCCGTTCTGACCGGCCAGCTTCACGCCAGACGCGCCGCAACAACAGAGGAAAACACTTCTGGCACTTTGAGGCCGAGAACGAGAAAAAAAAAAAAAAAAGAAACGCACGGTTGGGAGGGTCTGGGGGGAATCGGCTCTTGTCTGAGCCCGCGGCTGGATGCTGGGCCCCAAGTGGACGAGGCCTTGGCCATCAGCAGATTCCGAGCAGTTCAGAGGGATTGCTGCTGCGTGGCTGCAGGCGCTACACGCTGGAGTCGCGGCTGCGTTTCTGCTGGGGTCACTCGCTTCAGCATTTCATTACTGGAGAGCGGAGCGGGCATGTTTACATGTCCCCATCTCAGCCTCTGAAGCAGTTTCCCCCAATTCCTCACAATTGCAGTGGACTGTTTTGGTTTTGTTTTGTTTTTTTTGCAGTGCTGGCTCCGTTTCTGCTGCGGTCACTCCGTCAGACACAGCTGCTTCAGTATTACACTACCGCCTACAGTGTCTACACGTCCTTACTCCACATTACTCACTCTTTAATAAGACCTTCAATGCTCTGCAGAGATTAGACACCAGTAGTTTTTTAGATTCACTATTCAAACCATAAAATACAGTGTATGTTGACCAGTAAGATCAGCAGATCTGATTAGAACAGACGTAAATAATCAGACATACAATGCAAAGTAACATGAATATGTTATTGTGAGAGAAGTAGATCAGATCTTGATCCAGTTTGAAGAACAAAGTTAGGTTCCAGATTTCTCCTGGACGCCCCAGACATTGTATGAATGTGTTCAGTTCTTGATTTATCTTAATGAAGTACTGAGCAGTCAAAGCAGGTATTAGATGAGAACTGATAATAATACTGGGTTGTTTAGGAGAAGCTTGGAAAGAGTTAAATAAACACACTGACGTATGGAAAAGCACTACTTACTCTATTAATACTGATTAATATTTAATAATAAAGAGTTTACTGAGTAAATAACTTACTGCCTGAATAAAACACACTTTTTATATATAATAATGACCCCAAGTGACTAAAACTTGTACAGATTGTTGAACTGAACCTGTTGTTTAATGTGGTTGTTGTTGTAACTTTCTGTGTTGATAACGTTTGAACCACAAGAGATATTACAAATCTGATTACATCAATCAATTTCTGATCAGTTCTGGTCTTCTTTGATCTGCTACATGACCACCTTCCCATAGGAAAAACTTGCCCTCAATCCAATATGGTGGCTTTCAAAAAGGTGGCCATGTTCAGGACACAGCCTAAATGATAGGACCCCTCACCCGTCACTTACTGGGGTCTTCAGATACACCACTTTCCCTTTCTGAAAAACTTCCTCTAATGTTATTAATGATTGGGTCAAGTAAACAATCAATCTTCATAAACTGCAGACACGTGATTCCTGTAATACTGAAGTAACTTTCAATACAATTTTTTAATCAGAAGTTATTTACAGTATTTTGCTGAAACAGTCTAAGTTTATAAGCACTTACTAAGAATCAGGCGGCGGTTATTAAGAACAAGTAACTTCTACTTTAGTTACAGTCCCGCAAAAGTTAGTGTAAAATAATTCTAGGATAATTTATATATATATATATATATATATATATATATATATATATATATATATATATATATATATATATATAGATGTTACTGGCTCTGAATAAATGATTTTCAGGTGATTTATAAGTATGTTATAATAGTTAAAATTAATTAATAAAGATCTTACAGGTGTAGCTGGCGCTATGTAAATAGTTTACAGGTAATTTATGAGATTATAATAACCGTATTACTGCTAATTAAGAATGTATAATGTATATGTTTTATCTTGGTTATCATTTATAAACTATTTTAGCCTCCTAGTCTAATCTCACTGATCAAATGACTAACTTTAGGTTTAAACAAGTTATATAACCTTATATTTGACTAACATTGATAAAAAGCTGATTCAGGTCTTTCAGTCTTTAGCTCTCTGGACTTGCTTTTTAAAAAACTCTGAACTCTATTATTATTTGTGATCATTATTTATTTCTATTATATTTATTATTTCAAACAACATTATGCTAACAAGACTAAACAAGTTAAAACAAGATTATTCACATTGACTACGACATTTGGCCTCTGTAAACATTCCTTATTTAACATGATACATAGGAACTGAACTATTAGTTAATTAACATTTAACTCAACAATCAACAAACTCCTTATAATTAATTTACAGTAGAGCTCATTATCACATCATAGAAATATATTCATACCAAATTTATAAACTTGCGACACAAACTCTATTGATTTTTAACGTGAGTGTAAATGGGTTGGGAGTGAATTTGGAGCATTTCTATTGGTCCATTCATCACGAAACCTTCACAGGATATAAAGAACAGCTGTCATATTTATTATAGATATAGAAAAATTTAAATCAACAAAAACAGAGATTTTTTTTTTTTTGGACAGCGATATGATATATTTCTGTTTATTACAGTACTGTTGTAAGATTATAAGTACCTAAGTAATTACACACTGCATGTTAATACTTAAGTAATAATTAACGAGCAGAGCTTAAAATAAAGTGTTACTGAATGATATCCAGAAACTTAGCAGTTTATAACCTGGAGATGTTATTTATAAACACGTATTAAGGATCAGAAAGTGGTTATTGGGAAGAATAAGTTCTACTTTTGTTAGGAAGGGTCCGGTCTGATTGTGTGAATCGAGCTTGTATACAGGCTTTTAATCGGATTCGACAACAGATTTTTTTTTCTGTAATTTTTCCCATAGAGAACGAATAGGATGGAAAAGTGCACGTCAACCTACTGAACTTCTGCTCGACCCACAGACACTGTTTCTCATACACTGACTCAGGACAGACCCCCGACCACGCCTGCAGGGCTGGTTTGACCTGCACTCGTCTTTTTGTCGTTTTTTTCCAACCTTCTTTTTTCCCCCCATTCATTTTCAGTCACACCCAAACATTACGGTTTCATTTAATCTACAGCCACCAAACTGCCTGTACTCACTCAGAGCAGATCCCAAACCTCTAATCCACAGACATACTGACCTGTACTCCTCTATCTATCGTTTATTCATCCCTCGTTCTACCCAAAGGGTCCCATTTGTATGTGGCCAAACCCAAACATTACGGTTTATTTAAACCAACAGCCTTCAAACTGCCTGTAATCACTCAGAGCAGGTTCCAAACATCTAATCCACAGACATACTGACCTGTACTCCTCTATCTATTGTTTATTCATCCCTCGCTTCTCCCATAGGGTCCCATACGTTTGTGGCCAAACCCAAACATTACGGTTTCGTTCAATCTACAGCCACCAAACTGCCTGTAATCACTCAGAGCAGGTTCACAAACTCTAATCCACAGACATACTGACCCACACTCCTCTATCTATCGTTTATTCATCCCTCGCTTCTCCCATAGGGTCCCATACGTTTGTGGCCGAACCCAAACATTGCAGTTTATATAAACAAAAAGCCACCAAACTGCCTGTACTTCCCAAACACTAATCCACAGACATACCACATTATCTGACCACTCCACTGTCCATGCTTCACCTTAATAAGGCAATAAGCACAAAAAAATAAAAACAAAAACATACAAATCTAATGTAATGTAATGAAGCGCTTTCCCAACAGAGGTCCAGTGTAAAGCTGGCCGGGATGTTTAATATCAGCTGCACTTAGTCTGCGCTGCAATTCTCTGGTCTTCTCCTTCACGAGCAGAAAAAAGCAGCGTGTTAAATCATTATGTGCTCCTTTTTAACAAATAATTGACGGAGGGGGCACCGCTTTCAGTCTCCATCAAAACACGCATTAAACATTCAGTCGTTGTGTGTTCCCCTGTCTCTGGATCTCAGGGTGGTACCCAGGGCCAAAAGCCCCTCATTACTCCTAATACCTTTTAGCAATCAAGATGAAACAAGAAAAACAGCGGTGCGAAAGGGGTAAACTTTATTAAACTTCATTAAAGTCAAAGTCGCGGAGCACGTCCGTAATGGTCACTCTCAGCGGAGGCAGCGTCGGGCAAATCATCTCAAAGGCTTTTTCCGCGCGTAATGGCTGCCTAATTTATGCTTTGATGTCGTGTGAGTGTAGCCATCTCTGGCTAAGGGCCGTGTTTACTGTGTTTATGAGGCCTAAATCATCTCTGCCTCTTCACACCCGCAGACCTTTAACTACAATTAACAAGCGCGGACACCGAGCGCGCTAGACACCCGCTTAACGCGAGGGGGGAGAGATATTAACGAAGGGGGAAAGAAGGAAAAGAGAGGGGGGGGGGGGGTTAAAGGGGGGGGAAAGGGGGGGGGGGTTGCTGTGCAAATGATCTCGCAGCAAATGAACATTCTCAGCTTGCTGCACAACACGGAAGACTCTGCAGTGGTGGGGGGGAGAGCCCGGCTCTCGGCTTTATTTGCCTTTGCAATTTACTTAATTTAACTTATTTCCCTCCAGAGTGCTCGGCAGCTCTGCTCTTAACGCTGGATCTCCGTCTCGCTGCCTTCCATCACTCCGCCGCACCGCTGATCACTCGCACCTTGTTCTCCCGCCGGCTTTAATTTGCAATAAAGCAAAATGGCAGTCCCCGAGGCAGAGGCTTTATCCAGCGTGTTGAGAGGAATCGAGAGGTTCCGGATACAAGCAAGCAGCAGAGAAATGCAGCCATTGTTTCAGCCTGGGCGAGATATATATATATATATATATATATATATACACACCAACTTTACAGGAGAGGACAAAATTAGCCTTGATTTTAAATGCAAGTCAATGGAACCAGATTTTTGTGTTTAAATAACGAAGTTAAATAAAAATGTATATTTTTATACATTTATACATTTATACAAATATATATATATATATTCAGATAAAACGGGTAAGCCTTCCTGTTTGTTATTAGCAATAATAGTTTGAACAGAAAGCTTCTACTTCACTAGCTGGTGGCAAAGTTGGAAGATGGGAAGAAGTCTAGCTGTTCACTAGCAGCACATATCAGTTAAGAGTGTAGACTTGTGATTCAGTGTTAAACTAATGGAGAGTAATAAAGATTAACTCGAATTTCATATACAAACATAAGGTGAGTGATTTAAATATTAGGAACTACTGACAGAATGCAAAGCTGTATTATATACTATTATATTCTAAATCGTGTTTTTGCTGTGAAACCGTGTCCAGAACTTTTAGGTCCTTCTATTTCTGTCTTTCCTTATATGGTCACTTCTGTCACATTGGCAACTGACTAAATTCTAATGTGTCTGCTGCCGTGTTCAAATGATATATATATATATATATATATATATATATATATATATATATATATATATATATATATATATATATATATATATATATATATATATATGTATTACTGATGTATATCTTTGGACAGTGACAATATGACATGATATGTTTCTGCTAATACTTAAGTAATCAGTAAACAGCAGAGCTTAAAATAAAGTTTTTATATTAATAATAATAATAAAATAATAATAATATCAGAAACTATTAAGGTAAAGGCTTTGCGCAGTAACAGCGGGATTGCACCATATTTTCATTTTGCCGTTTTGGCTGCTGTAAGGTCGTCCAGTCAAACAGTATTTTTAATATTTAAATACCGCCACCTATTATCTCACCACTCCACTGTATAACCACAAAACAACAACAAATCCAAATCTAACGAAGTGCGTTCTCAACAGAGATACAGTGTAAACCAGGACTGGCTGGGATGTTTGGAATTGGAATTAAATATTGGGAACTACTGACGGAACGCAAAGTTGTATTACATGCTATTATATTATAAATTGTCAGGTCATTTTGTCAGGTCATCCTAATTTTTGTCATATCTGTGCTTTGTTACTTCTGTTGTTGCCAACTGCCCAAATTCAAATGTGTTAAAGCTGATACAACCTCAAGTCTGTCTACGATACGACGATACAATATGTTTCTGTTAAAACTTTAGTTATAATTAATGAGAAGCGCTTAAAATGAAGTTTTCATAATAATAATAACAATAATAATAATAACAACAACAATAATGTTAATATACCAGAAATAATTCAGCTAAAGACTATGTGCAGTAACGGCGGGTTTGCACCATATTTTCATATTTCAGTATTTTTGGTTGCTGTGGGGCCGTCCAGTCAAACGGTATTTTCAATATTTCAATACTGCCACCCACCTTTTATAAATCAATAACCACAAAACACAACAAAAACAATCCAATTCTGATGAAGTGCTTTCCCAACAGAGAAACAGTGTAAACCAGAACTGGCTGGGATGTGTGGAAGTTGGAATTATATGTTATTAACTACTAATGGAATGTTATGCTGTATTATATGTTATTATATTATAAATTGTGAAATAGACATTCAGAATTTTACTTACATGGTCATTTTTGTGATATCTGTGCTTTGTTGCTTTTATTGTTGCCAACTGATATAATCAATAGGTATTTGGTTTGGTTGGTCCGTATGACTGTATGAAGTAAAGCTCTACTGTACAGATATTTGGCTTTCTGGCTTCAAAACAAGGTTTGGATTCAACAATATATGCTATAATATATTTAAAATGTTTGCAAGCTGTTAAATAATAAATAATATTCCATATTATACCATAACATAATATAATATACCATATATTGTATCTATGATACAGCTATGGTACAGCTCTGTTCATTATTGATCTTATTACTTCTCTGAAGCCTCTGAAGGTGCTAACAGATGCTAGATGTACAGTATTTATATTAATAAAAACAAATTTAGGCGACAGTTACAGCAAAATCTTCTACAGGGTGGAATCAGTTCAGAGTTCTCGTATCAGATGTGCACGGTTTGTGATAATTAGTGATACTAAACAAGAACTGAGCCAAAATGGAACTAGTTCATCTAGAGGAACAGCTCAGACTGTCTCGGTAACCATGATTAACTACTATTTAACAGTCTGGTTCTGTGTGTACGAGCTTAAAGGGGCTGATATGGATCATTAACTATGCTGCTGAATGAACACTGGTTGATAAAATACCACAGTGTGCTTTAATGTGCTCTCATTTACACACCCGGCTACATTTACACACAATCATGTGGCGAATCAAACGCAGCTCATATTTTTCTGTTCGGTGTGAAAATATGAGCTAAAGCTCTCTGGAGAACATAAACGCCTCCTAACGAGCTAACTGGGGCAGTCGTGAGCTGGAGGGTCGAGGACCAGCCTTGTCCACAGAAGGTCATTGGTTCACTTCCTAAACTGCCAGAGTGAAGGGCTCTTGAGAAAAACATCTAACCTCCATCTTTCTCCCGGGGACTGTAGACAGGGCTGCATAGCACTTTGGGCAAGTTTGCTTAGTGCCCTCTAGTGTGTGTGCGTACAAGTGTGTTTCACTGCCCCCCCAGTGTTTGTGATCACTAGTGTGTGTGTGCATGTGTGTGTTTCACTGCTCCCTAGTGTGTATGTTTCACTGCTCCCTAGTGTGTGTATTCACTAGTGTGTGTGTTCACTAGTGTGTGTGTGTGTTTCACTGCCTCCTAGTGTGTGTATTCACTAGTGTGTGTGTGTGTGTTTCACTGCCTCCTAGTGTGTCTGTATGTGGGTGTTTTACTGACCCCTTGTGTGTGTGTGTGTGTGTGTGTGTGTATATGTATGTGGGTGATTCACTGCACCCTAGCGTGTGTGTTCACTAGTGTGTGGGTGTTTTACTTCCCTCTAATGTGTGTGGTCACTACTGTGTGTTTGTGTGTGTGTGTGTCTCTGCCCGTTATTGTGTGTGTTCACTAGTGTGTGTGTATATGGATGTTTTACTGAGCCCTTGTGTGCGTGCGTGTGTGTGTGTGTATGTGGGTGTTTCACTGCACCCTAGTGTGTGTTCACTAGTGTGTGAGTGTTTTACTTCCCTCTAGTGTGTGTGTTCACTAGTGTGTGTGTGTGTGTGTGTGTGTATGGAAGTTTTACTGAGCCCTTGTGTGTGTGTATGTGGGTGTTTCACTGCACCCTAGTGTGTGTTCACTAGTGTGTGGGTGTTTTACTTCCCTCTAGTGTGTGTGGTCACTGCCCTATATTGTGTGTGTTCACTAGTGTGTGTGTGTTTCACTGCCTCCTAGAGTGTGTTCACTAGTGTGTGTGTGTGTGTGTGTGTGTGTGTGTGTATGTCTGTGGATTTTTTACTGTGTGTGTGTGTGTGTGTTTTACTTCCCTCTAGTGTGTGTGGTCACTGCTGTGTGTGTCACTGCCCGTTATTGTGTGTGTGTGTGTGTGTCTCACTGCCCCCTAGTGTGTGTGGGTGTGTGTGTGTGTGTGTCTCACTGCCCCCTAGTGTGTGTGTGTGTGTGTGTGTGTGTGTGTTTTATTGCACTGATGGGTTAAATGAGGAGGTAAAGTGGTTTTAAACTCTAGTCTATATATTTTAATGACGAGCTGTTTACGGAGGAATAATTCTAAAAACGAATCTTAGCTTTAACATCTGCAGTTCTACACACAGCTCTACGCTCAGGAGCCTCTCCGGCTCGAGCTGGCCTTCAGACGGGCGAAAGACCAAAGCAGCCCAGAAAGGATCTGGAAGCGAACTCTCTCCTCATTTGGAAAAACGGTCGTTTGGACCTCACGCCTGCTTTTTTATGGGTGTGGAATTGACTGTGGCCGGCGGGGAGCGTCTGGCCACTAGGGGGCTGGTGAAGAAATGATTGCTGAGAGATGAGCAAACGCCGGCCCACCGCTGATGCTTTAAGTATCAGGCAGCCGCCTTCGCCGGCAATTAGACGTCCCAAAACTACAGGCCACGAGGAGGTAATTAACCATTAACGGATCATTGCAACACTTCCGAGCGCAACCTTCACCACCACAATCACCGCGGTACGGTCAGCAGAATGGCTGCCTGCCACCGGCCGGCTCCTCCGGCTCGGGCCCGTTGGCTTCTTACTGCAGCTCAGCCGCCCAGCTTTAATCGCCGCCTATCAACGGTAATTTCATTCGCCGTGCCGCAAAACAGCTTGATAAAGAAACGCAGCCTAATTACACCTCACATCCTCCTACCATCCCTCTTACTGCACATAATGAATATACACCAGGGGGGAGAGAGAGAGAGAGAGAGCAGGTGGAGAGAAAGAGAGAGAGAGAAAATACAAGACAGTGATGGTGTGATGGAAGTGAAAAAGTGAGCACAAGAAAATATAGAAAAGAAAAAGAAATAGCGAGAGAGAGAGAGAGAGAGAGAGAGAGAGAACGAGAGAGTAAGAGAGAGAAAAGAAGAGAGAGAGAGAGAGAGAAAGCGAGAAAGAAAGAAGAGAGAGAAAAAGAGAAAGGAGAGAGAGAGAGAGAGAGAGAGAGAGAGAGAGAGAGAAAATACAAGACAAGTGATGGTGTGATGTAGGAAGTGAAAAAGTGAGCACAAGAAAATAAGGAAAAGAAAAAGAAATAGCTCGAGAGAGAGAGAGAGAGAGAGAGAGAACGAGAGAGAAGAGAAGAGAAGAGAGAGAGTGAGAGAGAAGAGAAGAGAGAGAGAGAGAGAGGGTCCGCTGGCGCGGGTGTAACGGGGATCAGTCTAACCCTGCAGGACAGACAAAGTGCGAGAGCAGCTCCCTCATGTGCTTCCTCCCGCAGGAGCACACACACCATCTCCAGCTGCACACTCATTCTCAGCCCCACCCACAACACCAGTAACTCCATCCAGAACTCCTCCATCCACAGTCCCAACACCAACACCTCAATCCAGAACTCCTCCATCCACAGTCCCAACACCAACACCTCAATCCAGAACTCCTCCATCCACAGTCCCAACACCAACACCTCAATCCAGAACTCCTCCATCCACAGTCCCAACACCAACACCTCAATCCAGAACTCCTCCATCCACAGTCCCAACACCAACACCTCAATCCAGAACAACACCAGTAACTTCATCCACAGACTCAACACCAACAACTCCATCCAGAACCACCTCATCCACAGTCTGAACACCAACAACTCCATCGAGAACCACCTCATCCACAGTCTCAACACCAACAACTCTATCCAGAACAACCTCATCCACAGTCTCAACACCAACAACTCCATCGAGAACCACCTCATCCACAGTCTCAACACCAACACCTCACTCCAGAACACCAGTAACTTCATCCACAGTCTCAACACCAAGAACTCCATCCAGAACCACCTCATTCACAGTCTCAACACCAACAACTCCATCCAGAACAACCTCATCCACAGTCTCAACACCAACAACTCCATCCAGAACCACCTCATCCACAGTCTCAAAACCAACAACTCTATCCAGAACAACCTCATCCACAGTCTCAACACCAACAACTCCATCCAGAACCACCTCATCCACAGTCTCAAAACCAACAACTCTATCCAGAACAACCTCATCCACAGTCTCAACACCAACAACTCCATCGAGAACCACCTCATCCACAGTCCCAACACCAACAACTCCATCCAGAACAACCTCATCCACAGTCTCAACACAAACAACTCTATCCAGAACCACCTCATCCACAGTCTCAACACCAACAACTCCATCCAGAACAACCTCATCCACAGTCTCAAAACCAACAGCTCCATCCAGAACCACCTCATCCACAGTCTCAACACCAACAACTCTATCCAGAACCACCTCATCCACAGTCTCAACACCAACAACTCCATCCAGAACCACCTCATCCACAGTCTCAACACCAAGAACTCCATCCAAAACAACCTAATCTATAGTCCCAACACCAAGAACTCCATCGAGAACCACCTCATCCACAGTCTCAACACCAACAACTCTATCCAGAACAACCTAATCTATAGTCTCAACACCAACAACTCTATCCAGAACCACCTCATCCATAGTCTCAACACCAACAACTCTATCCAGAACCACCTCATCCACAGTCTCAACACCAACAACTCCATCCAGAACCACCTCATCCACAGTCTCAACACCAAGAACTCCATCCAAAACAACCTAATCTATAGTCCCAACACCAAGAACTCCATCGAGAACCACCTCATCCACAGTCTCAACACCAACAACTCTATCCAGAACAACCTAATCTATAGTCTCAACACCAACAACTCTATCCAGAACAACCTAATCTATAGTCTCAACACCAACAACTCTATCCAGAACCACCTCATCCACAGTCTCAACACCAACAACTCTATCCAGAACCACCTCATCCACAGTCTCAACACCAACAACTCCATCCAGAACCACCTCATCCACAGTCTCAACACCAAGAACTCCATCCAAAACAACCTAATCTATAGTCCCAACACCAAGAACTCCATCGAGAACCACCTCATCCACAGTCTCAACACCAACAACTCTATCCAGAACAACCTAATCTATAGTCTCAACACCAACAACTCTATCCAGAACAACCTAATCTATAGTCTCAACACCAACAACTCTATCCAGAACCACCTCATCCACAGTCTCAACACCAACAACTCTATCCAGAACCACCTCATCCACAGTCTCAACACCAACAATTCTATCCAGAACAATCTCATCCATAGTCTCAACACCAACAACTCCATCCAGAACAACCTAATCTATAGTCTCAACACCAACAACTCTATCCAGAACCACCTCATCCATAGTCTCAACACCAACAACTCTATCCAGAACCACCTCAACCACAGTCTCAACACCAACAACTCCATCCAGAACAACCTAATCCATAGTCTCAACACCAACAACTCTATCCAGAACAACCTCATCCACAGTCCCATCACAAACAGTTCCATGCAGAACTCCATTCACAGTCCCAGCCCAAACAACTCAATCCAGAACTCCATCCATTGTCCCACCAACAACTCTATCCAGCACACCATTTATAGTCCCAACACCAACAAATCCATCCAGAACAACTCCATCCACAGTCCCAACACAAACAACTCCACTCCATCCTGAATAACTCCATCCACAGTCCCAACACAATCAACTCCACTCCATCCTGAACAACTCCATCCACAGTCCCAACGCCAACAACACAATCCAGAACTCCATCTACAGTGCCAACACCAACTACTGCATCTGAAACAACCCCATCAACAGTCCCTACAAAAACAATTCCAGAACCCAGTCTAGAGTCCCAACTGCTTTGTCCAAAATAACTCTACCTACAGCCCCACCGCCGACTCCAACCAGAACAATCCCATCTGCAATCCAATGCCCGGCCTCGCCTCCAACCGCTCCATTTAGAACAAATCCATTCATAGTCACAAAACCAAGGACTCAATATAAAACAAACCCTTAAGCCACATAAACGTCAATAGCTCCATCCATAACGACTCCACTCACAGTCCCAACACCAACAATCCCAACCTAACACGGTTTCACCACCAACAGCTCCGTTCGGAACAACTCCATTCATGGCCACAACCCCAACTCCATACCGAACAACCTCATTAGCAACCTCAACTCTCCATCCAGAACAACCCCAGCCCCAACTTTACCTACAACCCCCAATACCAAAAAGACCCAGCATGACCATCCCCACTCCTATCAGACCCACTCCCAGGTACAGCAGCAGTCAGAGCCCCTTCCCCACCCCCAGAAGTCCCAACTCCATCACCAGCAGCAGCAGCAGCAGCAGCAGCAGCAGGCCCAAAGCAGGCAGCAGCGGCCGCTAGCCCGTAATTAGCTCGGACAGCTCAAGCTCACGGAGAGAGGGGGGGCAGGCAGCCGGGCTACATCATAATGAGCTCAGCTGGGATTAGGAGGACAGGGCGGAGGAGAGGGGGCGGACAAGGGAGGGGGTCTCCTGGAAGAGCGGGCCGGGGGTAGAGATCAAACAGGGGAGGGCCGGGCCACGCTGGCTGGCAGGGTTAGACCCCTCAGCACAGCACGGGCCAAATGAGGCCTGGCAAGGAGAGAGCCAAGCCGGCCTAATAGAGAACGACTCCTTCAGCAGACAAGAGCAGTGGTAATTAACACACACGTACACTTTCACCAACACACACACTCGCACACTCTCGCACTGTCACTGGAAAGCACCCGCACCTTCTCCGGAGAGAGCACTCCACGAAACCGCTCCGAGAGAGCTTGAGCGTCTTCGGCTTCCGGGCTACACATCTCAACCAACCGTCTACGTTACACGGCAAACGCAGTCCGTCCCACCAGCGAGAAGCCTCTGCCATCACACCAATCATTTCAATCCATTAATGTTTGCTGCCCCTGCTAGAGGGAGGACTGTCAGGAGAGGTGCTGTCTCTGCGAGGAAATAAAGCCTTTAACCATTAACACCTGAAATTATCATTCATCATTAACACGGGCCAGAAAACCAGCCTCTTCACAGACGCACTCTGTAAAACTCGGTAATGTAATTTTTCTTCTTTGTGGTTGTGCTGGGAGAGTGAGTGAGTGTGCGAGAGAAAGAGAGAGTGTTTGGAAGTGGCAGTGCGGTGGTAGTTGGCCTAACGATGGCAGCCGGAGCTGATAATGAGAGGGGAGGGGGTGGCAATGGGAAGAACAGCAGAAGGATCAAACTTTAACACCCGCAACACGAGACCGGCAGAAAAGAACAGAAACACTAGCGGAGACAGGAGACACACATTAACACCATCACACACATATTAACAGATATACACACTGAGGGGGGTGACCTATTAAAATAGAACCACTATGATACAAAGACAGAGACACATACATACTGAGCTTAACCATTTCAATCAGTGACACCAAACAAAAAAGATGATGGTGTGTATGTACACTAGAACGTTAGGCTGGTAGTGTATCTAAAACGTTTGTCTGGTAGTGTATCTAAAACGTTTGACTGGTAGTGTGTCTAAAACGTTTGACTGGTAGTGTATCTAAAACGTTTGTCTGGTAGTGTACTAAAACGTTTGGCTGGTAGTGTATCTAAAACGTTTGACTGGTAGTGTATCTAAAACGTTTGTCTGGTAGTGTATCTAAAACGTTTGTCTGGTAGTGTATCTAAACGTTTGTCTGGTAGTGTATCTAAAGGTTTGTCTGGTAGTGTATCTAAAACGTTTGGCTGGTAGTGTATCTAAACGTTTGTCTGGTAGTGTATCTAAAACGTTTGACTGGTAGTGTATCTAAAACGTTTGTCTGGTAGTGTATCTAAAACGTTTGTCTGGTAGTGTATCTAAAACGTTTGGCTGGTAGTGTATCTAAAACGTTTGTCTGGTAGTGTATCTAAAACGTTTGTCTGGTAGTGTACTAAAACGTTTGACTGGTAGTGTATCTAAAACGTTTGTCTGGTAGTGTACTAAAACGTTTGTCTGGTAGTGTATCTAAAACGTTTGTCTGGTAGTGTATCTAAAACGTTTGACTGGTAGTGTATCTAAAACGTTTGACTGGTAGTGTATCTAAAACGTTTGTCTGGTAGTGTATCTAAAACGTTTGACTGGTAGTGTATCTAAAACGTTTGTCTGGTAGTGTATCTAAAACGTTTGTCTGGTAGTGTATCTAAACGTTTGTCTGGTAGTGTATCTAAAACGTTTGTCTGGTAGTGTACTAAAACGTTTGTCTGGTAGTGTACTAAAACGTTTGTCTGGTAGTGTATCTAAAACGTTTGGCTGGTAGTGTATCTAAAACGTTTGACTGGTAGTGTACTAAAACGTTTGGCTGGTAGTGTATCTAAAACGTTTGGCTGGTAGTGTATCTAAAACGTTTGACTGGTAGTGTATCTAAAACGTTTGGCTGGTAGTGTATCTAAAACGTTTGGCTGGTAGTGCATCTAAAACGTTTGACTGGTAGTGTATCTAAAACTTTTGACTGGTAGTGTATCTAAAACGTTTGACTGGTAGTGTATCTAAAACGTTTGGCTGGTAGTGTATCTAAAACGTTTGACTGGTAGTGTATTTAAAACGTTTGACTGGTAGTGTATCTAAAACGTTTGGCTGGTAGTGTATCTAAAACGTTTGGCTGGTAGTGTATCTAAAACGTTTGACTGGTAGTGTACTAAAACGTTTGGCTGGTAGTGTATCTAAAATGTTTGGCTGGTAGTGTACTAAAACGTTTGACTGGTAGTGTACTAAAACGTTTGACTGGTAGTGTATCTAAAATGTTTGACTGGTAGTGTATCTAAAACGTTTGGCTGGTAGTGATCTAAAACGTTTGACTGGTAGTGTATCTAAAATGTTTGACTGGTAGTGTATCTAAACGTTTGTCTGGTAGTGTACCTAAAACGTTTGTCTGGTAGTGTAATAAAACGTTTGACTGGTAGTGTACCTAAAACGTTTGACTGGTAGTGTATCTAAAGCGTTTGACTGGTAGTGTATCTAAAACGTTTGTCTGGTAGTGTATCTAAAACGTTTGATTGGTAGTGTATCTAAAACGTTTGTCTGGTAGTGTACTAAAACGTTTGACTGGTAGTGTATCTAAAACGTTTGTCTGGTAGTGTACTAAAACGTTTGTCTGGTAGTGTATCTAAAACGTTTGACTGGTAGTGTATCTAAAACGTTTGTCTGGTAGTGTATCTAAAACGTTTGTCTGGTAGTGTACTAAAACGTTTGACTGGTAGTGTATCTAAAACGTTTGTCTGGTAGTGTACTAAAACGTTTGTCTGGTAGTGTACTAAAACGTTTGTCTGGTAGTGTATCTAAAACGTTTGTCTGGTAGTGTACTAAAACGTTTGTCTGGTAGTGTATCTAAAACGTTTGTCTGGTAGTGTACTAAAATGTTTGACTGGTAGTGTACTAAAACGTTTGTCTGGTAGTGTATCTAAAGCGTTTGACTGGTAGTGTATCTAAAACGTTTGACTGGTAGTGTATCTAAAACGTTTGACTGGTAGTGTATCTAAAACGTTTGACTGGTAGTGTATGTAATGCATGTACAGCATGCATTGCAATTGCAGAGCTACATGCAAAACAGTGTTTGGACCTCTGTGATTGCCGCTTACGGGTTTATTTCTCACTTACTTTGCTGTGAGTAGTTTTTTATTCTCCCGCTTGACGAAGGCTAACTCGTTCCAGACTGCATCACTGTCCTCCTGTCGTAGCTGCCATGGCTCTGCACGCTTCTTCCTGCCTTTTGGCCTGAACACACACAAATAAACTTACATTACAAACGTACACACAAATAAACTTACATTACAAACGTACACACAAATGAACTTACATTACTAAACTTACACACATATAAACTTACATTACAAACTTACACACAAACAAACTTACATATATATAAACTTACATTACTAAACTTCCACACAAATAAACTTACATTACAAACTTACACAAATGAACTTACATTACTAAACTTACACACAAATAAACTTACATTACAAACTTACATATATATAAACTTACATTACTAAACTTACATATATATAAACTTACATTACTAAACTTCCACACAAATAAACTTACATTACTAAACTTACATATATATAAACTTACATTACTAAACTTCCACACAAATAAACTTACATTACTAAACTTACATATATATAAACTTACATTACTAAACTTCCACACAAATAAACTTACATTACTAAACTTACATATATATAAACTTACATTACTAAACTTCCACACAAATAAACTTACATTACTAAACTTACATATATATAAACTTACATTACTAAACTTCCACACAAATAAACTTACATTACTAAACTTACATATATATAAACTTACATTACTAAACTTCCACACAAATAAACTTACATTACTAAACTTACATACATATAAACTTACATTACTAAACTTCCACACAAATAAACTTACATTACTAAACTTACATATATATAAACTTACATTACTAAACTTCCACACAAATAAACTTACATTACTAAACTTACATATATATAAACTTACATTACTAAACTTCCACACAAATAAACTTACATTACTAAACTTACATATATATAAACTTACATTACTAAACTTCCACACAAATGAACTTACATTACAAACTTACACACAAATAAACTTACATTACTAAACTTACATATATATAAACTTACATTACTAAACTTCCACACAAATAAACTTACATTACTAAACTTCCACACAAATAAACTTACATTACTAAACTTACATATATATAAACTTACATTACTAAACTTCCACACAAATAAACTTACATTACTAAACTTCCACACAAATAAACTTACATTACTAAACTTACATATATATAAACTTACATTACTAAACTTCCACACAAATAAACTTACATTACTAAACTTACATATATATAAACTTACATTACTAAACTTCCACACAAATGAACTTACATTACTAAACTTACACACAAATAAACTTACATTACTAAACTTACATATATATAAACTTACATTACTAAACTTACATATATATAAACTTACATTACTAAACTTCCACACAAATAAACTTACATTACTAAACTTACACACATATAAACTTACATTACAAACTTCCACACAAATGAACTTACATTACTAAACTTACATATATATAAACTTACATTACTAAACTTCCACACAAATAAACTTACATTACTAAACTTCCACACAAATAAACTTACATTACTAAACTTACATATATATAAACTTACATTACTAAACTTCCACACAAATAAACTTACATTACTAAACTTCCACACAAATAAACTTACATTACTAAACTTACATATATATAAACTTACATTACTAAACTTCCACACAAATAAACTTACATTACTAAACTTACATATATATAAACTTACATTACTAAACTTCCACACAAATGAACTTACATTACTAAACTTACACACAAATAAACTTACATTACTAAACTTACATATATATAAACTTACATTACTAAACTTACATATATATAAACTTACATTACTAAACTTCCACACAAATAAACTTACATTACAAACTTACACAAACAAACTTACATTACTAAACTTACACACATATAAACTTACATTACAAACTTCCACACAAATGAACTTACATTACTAAACTTACATATATATAAACTTACATTACTAAACTTACACACATATGAACTTACATTACAAACTTACACACAAATGAACTTACATTACTAAACTTACACACATATAAACTTACATTACAAACTTACATTACAAACTTACACACATATAAACTTACATTACAAACTTACACACATATAAACTTACATTACTAAACTTACACACAAATAAACTTACATTACAAACTTACACAAATGAACTTACATTACTAAACTTACACACAAATAAACTTACATTACAAACTTACACAAATGAACTTACATTACTAAACTTACACACAAATAAACTTACATTACAAACTTACATATATATGAACTTACATTACAAACTTACACAAATGAACTTACATTACTAAACTTACACACAAATAAACTTACATTACAAACTTACATATATATGAATTTACATTACTAAACTTACACACATATAAACTTACATTACAAACTTACATATATATGAACTTACATTACTAAACTTACACACATATAAACTTACATTACAAACTTACATATATATAAACTTACATTACAAACTTCCACACAAATGAACTTACATTACTAAACTTACACACATATAAACTTACATTACTAAACTTACACACAAATAAACTTACATTACTAAACTTACACACATAAACTTACATTACTAAACTTACACACAAATAAACTTACATTACTAAACTTACACACATAAACTTACATTACTAAACTTACACACAAATAAACTTACATTACTAAACTTACACACATAAACTTACATTACTAAACTTACACACATAAACTTACATATATATAAACTTACATTACTAAACTTACACAAATAAACTTACATTACTAAACTTACACAAATAAACTTACATTACTAAACTTACACACATATAAACTTACATTACTAAACTTACATATATATGAACTTACATTACAAACTTACACAAATGAACTTACATTACTAAACTTACACACAAATAAACTTACATTACAAACTTACATATATATGAATTTACATTACTAAACTTACACACATATAAACTTACATTACAAACTTACATATATATGAACTTACATTACTAAACTTACACACATATAAACTTACATTACAAACTTACATATATATAAACTTACATTACAAACTTCCACACAAATGAACTTACATTACTAAACTTACACACATATAAACTTACATTACTAAACTTACACACAAATAAACTTACATTACTAAACTTACACACATAAACTTACATTACTAAACTTACACACAAATAAACTTACATTACTAAACTTACACACACATAAACTTACATTACTAAACGTTTAAGGGAAAAATATTGCATGCTCAGAAGTACACACTGCAGTAACAATGTGTTTTCCAATTGGAGTGCAATGGTTTGTGACATCATTATATAATACGCAATATATTAAAACACTCCAGTGAACTTTAATGTACTACAAGGTTAGTATGCATTATTTTCAATCATGAGTCTTAACTCATACAACAGCATTCTGTAATTTCTGTATGTGTGTTTATATATATATATATATATATATATATATATATATATATATATATATATATATATATATATATATATAAGATTAACCCATGAAATTGCTGGTGTCCGCCAGTAGTGGCCTGTGGTTCAGGTAGGCTGAGTGCTGAATTTCACTCTTGCAGAAAGTGAGATCATTCAATAATTAATAATGATAATTAATTAGTAACTATAACTATGAATCATTTACTAAGAAACAATTTCAGAACAGGGAAAAACTCACAAGCACAAAACTCTGGATTTATAAAAGGAAGAAAAAATACAAACTCATAACAACGTCCAACATAACTTTATGCTTTAGATTTCACTCTTTTATTCTGCTGCAGGATTTTAATGAGCAGTGTGTGAGATTTAGAGGGTTTATTAGCAGAAAGTCGGACGACAAAGAAGAATCCTTGTTGAAATGTCCTACGATAGCGCGATTACCAGCTGCTACATGTTTATATATAGCTTATATATTATATATAATAGTCTACATTATAAAAACTACAACTGCAAGGCTGAGGTCAGCTTCTCATTCACCAGCTTCATATCTGAATGTCCCTGTTCCACCTTTAATGGCAGTGCAGGCATTTCCTGGCCCTGCTATAGGGCGTCTTGTTCATCCTGCTCCACCTTAAATAGTGCAACAGATATCAAATGATTTATAGTCACTACTGAGTAATAAATCACAGGCAGAGTTTAATGTGAATCTTATCCGCAACCTAATCAGACCCCAAGTTAACCTCAGTTCTCTAAACCTAAGGGTCCTACACTTGTCAGGCTGCTGGTGGCCAACTGCTGACCGACCACCGCCCATAGCTTGTGCGGTGTTGACTGTGGCTGTAAATCAGAGCACCAGGACTGAGTCTGCATGCTCCACAGGACCCACACAGAGAGAAGCCTCACACAGACTAGAGGTGAGGGTGGTGTAACTTGGAGTTTATTCTTCGTCGTCGTCAGCCTTGTGTGTTCGGGCCCTAAGCTGCTGTATACACGGGTCATTCGGCTGAACTGATTCAGAGTCAGAGTTGAAAACACATCATAACTTTGCGACCTTAAGCCTCAACTATGTTTGTACTGTTAAATTAAATGACTTAACATTAATATTTGCCATTGCCAAAACAATTACAGGTTTGAGGCTGCTTTACAATAAAGGCGTGCGGCTAAAATAAGGCAATATCTTAATGAACAATATCTAAAGTCTGATTCATCCATACAAATCATTGAATTCAGGAGTTCCAATTACTTTCAAGGCCACAGGTGTATAAAAGCAGCTCCTGGTCATGCAGACTGCTTCTACACACATTAGTAAAGAGTGGGTCTCTCAGGAGCTCAGTGAACTCCAGCGTAGTACCGTGATAGGACACCACCTGTTTAACAAGTCCAGTGGTGAAGTTTCCTCACTACTAAATATTCCACAGTGGTGTGGTGGTGTTAGAACAAAGTGGAAGTGATTGAGAACGACAGCAACTCTGCCACCAAGTGGTAGAACACGTACAATGACAGAGCGGGTCAGCGGATGCTGAGGAGCATAGTGCACAGAGGTCACCAACTTTCTACAGAGTCCATCACTACAGACCTCCAAACTTCATGTGGCCTTCAGATCAGCTCAAGAACAGAGCGTAGAGAGCTTTATGGAATGGGTCTCCAGGCTGAGCAGCAGCATCCAAGCCTTACATCACCAAGTGTCCGATGCAGTGGAGTAAAGCACGCCGCCACTGGACTCTAGAGCAGTGGAGACGCGTTCTCTAGAGTGACCAATCACACTTCTGTCTCTGGATTTTAACAGTCGCCAGGAGAACGGTACTTGTCTGACTGCATTGTGCAGAGTGTAAAGTTTGGTGGAGGGGGGATTATGGTGTGGGGTTGTTTTCCAGGAGGTGGGCTTGGACCCTCAGTTCCAGTGAAAGGAATTCCTAATGCTAAGGCAGACCAAATAATTCAATTTCATGCTATCGACTTTGTGGGAACGTCCCCTTACTGTTCCAACATGGCTGCCCACCAGTGCACAAAGCAGCTCCATAAAGACATGGAGGAGTGAGTTTGGTGAGGAAGAACTTGACTGTCCTGCGCAGAGTCCTGACCTCAACCTGATAGAACACCTTTGGGATGAATTAGAGCGGAGACTGTGAGCCAGACCTTCTCGTCCAACATCAGTGTCTGACCTCACCAATGGTCTTCTGGAAGAACTGTTGGTCAAACACTCTCCTAAACCGTGTGGAGAGCCTTCCCAGAAGAGCTGAAGCTGTTATAGCTGCAAAGGTTGGGCCAACATCATGTTAAACCCTATGTATTAAGAATGGGACTCAATATATATATATATATATATATATATATATATATATATATATATATATATATATATATATATATATATATATATATATATATATATAAGGCTGGAATATATATTTAAGTAAAAGACAGCTTTAAAAAAAGGAGTCATACAAATTGATTTCAGGCATCTTTTCTCTTTTCATTTGTTTTTTATTCCTTTTTTAGGGACATTCGGTTCTCAGTCTCAGAAAAAACACGATAGTTCCAGTCAGTGCCACACCTGGCAGCCTCAGGGGCTTTCTAAACACAGGGGGGGTGTCGGACAGGCACCGGTGGGCTTGAGTGTTTGTGTGTTCGCCAGTATTCAAATCAGCAGCCTTGACTCTGACACACCAAACACACACACACACACACACACACACACACACACACACACACACACACACACACACACACACACACACACACAGTTGTCGGAGCCCAAGGCAGCCCTGAGTGGCCTGCAGCAGAGCGTTCCCAGCGGGCCATGCAAATGTAAACAATGGCCAAACACAAACGAGGTCAGGCTCATCACAGCACCTCACTTAAATTCTTAATGCTCCTACATGGTCCCCCCCCCCTCCCCAACACACACACACACACACACACACACACACACACACACAGTGACATCCCTGTTTCAATTTCTAACAATTTTCCTCCATTATGCATGTGTGTTCCAGCCCAGTGTGAGGAAAACAAAGCAGGGTCGTGAAGCGGTGTTCCTCCACACTCCAAACAAAAAGCTTCCATCGGGGAATAAAGCTCCGGAGTGGCTGCAAAGCTCTCCTCAACACAAATACTACTTAAACCCCGCTCCTCAGACAGGTGCCTACAGCTATCTCCTTCCTCCCATAATGCCCTTGAACCCGTGCTATGACGGAGAGAGTGCTGCGGGGGTCTGTGGGGGCAGCAGAACGCCGTGTGAGAAGCTCTCTCTTCAAAAATCCACCACGTTATCCGCTCGGAGAGGGCTTAACAAGAGCATCCCCAACTCCGGCTCCATTGTGAAATTCAGCATAACGGCTGTGAACGGTCTCCTGGAGCACATATTCATGAGACGGAGTCAAATCTCCAGCTCTAACAGAGACATCCCCTCCTCCACCCCGCCCCCCCACCCACAACTACAGCACTTTTCACTTCATTACACCGCGTGAGGGGGGAACTTTTTGGAAAGGCGGCGGCTAATTGCTTTGATTCCGCGAATCTGTTTATGAGCGCAACTTTGATCAGGGTGTGGATGTTTTAAGAACCTTTAATTCTATTTACTTATCCCATCGCCCCCGGTCTGATTTAGGAACTTTCCAAACCCGGGGTTTGGAGAAGGGGTTGCGCGCCCGCGCCTCTTCCTAACGGGGCTGGGTTGGCGCGCGGCTAATTGTGAATGACGTGGCGAGTTCCTCGGGTGCTGCGGCGCGAGGCTGCTGCATTTTAATGAGGCGGAAGCGCCGCTAGCCAGCAGCGGAGAGCCGCCGCTCCGGGGCTTCGGGCCTCGCCGGGGTCCACTTTTCTTTCCCCACCAATTCTGGGCCTCCAATGCTGCGAGAGCGCGGCGAGCCCGACCCCCCCGGAGCACCTCGGCCAGCAGGTGCGTAACACGGTTAGTTAGAGAGGCTAATCCGTTTAGCCGTGCCAGCTAATGGATTTATTTGCCGGGGCGTAGCTGGGACGGTACGGCTCGGGTTGATTCGGTTGGTGCGGAAAGCGCTCTCCCGCATCACTAACAAATAAACAAACACAAACAAACAAACAAACAGGTCAACACAAGTACGGTGAGAAAGAGAGAAGGCGCGGCGTTCTGGGGGTAGCCCACCTTAACCCAACCTCCAGCAACCTTGCCACCCACTGAGCTGCTGGAGGAGAGGTTCTAAGTGGAGGAATGGGGCAGGAGGAGAGGAGAAGCGAGGAGGAGGCGGCGGCGGAGGCGGCGGGTGGGGTGGGGGTTGGGGAGGCGGTAGTGGAAGCAGGAGCCCAGCATGGTGGCGGCTGGGGGCTCCTTAACAAGCCCCAAAAAAGCGATGAGAGCTGACGTTTTCCCCCCTGGCTTGTTAGGACTGATTTCTCTGCATTTAACAGAGCTTCTTCATTTCCTATTGTCTTCCAAACTGACTGGCACGGTCTCCGCGGACCTCAGAGACAGGGATCGGCTTCAAACAGCCACAAACATCCGCAAAGCTCAGAAGCCAGCAACGCGGGCCAGTCGGAACAGCGCTCTCAAAGCAGACCGGGGCGTCAGCTAATGACTGGTTTTTAAGCAACACGGTTTTAGAGCAATCGCTGGGATTTGAGCTTCTGAGACAGGAAAGTTAATAAAAGCACACAAAATAAACCGTGACGAACGCGTGGAGAACGTAAACGGGGCCCGGCGATGACCACGGCTCCTGTTTTCTAGTGTTCTGGGTCATTAAAAAAAAAAAGAAAAGAAAGAAAGAAAGAACGAACGAGACTTGGCGCTAATGCAAGCCATAACATGGAATCTATATACAGTCACACTGTTTGGTAAAGACACGTTAATGCCAGTAACGGACGCACGCCAGCATCGGCATCTGCGGATCTCTGGCAGAAAGAATTTAAACCTCAAGGTTTCACCAGGAAACGCGGTCATGTTTTCACACGATGTCTGATCAAAAGGGAAATCTTACCATCTTCTCTCACTGTGTGCCTTTATATCCACACACACACACACACACACACACACACACACACACACACACACACACACACACAGAGAGGTGGATAAATTCACACTCCTTTCACACGGGCTCACATTGCAGGGCTGTTTTCTTTAATTAACCCGGAGAGAGCAGAGCCGACAAGGTCAACACTTGTGTCCCGTGTGGATACTCAACATACGCTTCCATTAGTTACATTTAAAGGGCTTGAGGAGAGAGCGAGAGGGTGCGGGAAATCTTAATGACACTTCGCTGAGCGCTGCTTCCGAACACGGTGCGGGCTTTTATCTGCTCCGAATCTGTTTCTTTTTTTTTCCGTTCCTGCTCTTGCCCACCTCTCCCGTTCCAGAGGTAAGGCTCTGAGCACCGCCGCGTACACAGTGAACTAAACAGAGAAGCATCTGAACTGTTCCATCAAATGAATACAGGCAGAGTCCCGGAGGGGCTTGTACGCTGAATGTTTTGAGAATCCCGTCCCGTAGGTCCTTCAGCGGCTCCGCTAAAGCACTGCCAGGTGTGCAAACAGCCTCCTCCACCGTATGGGACCAAACACCAGCATGAAAATGGTTTTGTTTGGTGGAGAATGATGGTATTTGGTGGAGAATGATGGTATTTAGTGGTGTTTGGTGGAGAACGATGGTGTTTGGTGGTGTTTGGTGGAGAATGATGGTGTTTAGTGGTGTTTGGTGGAGAATGATTGTGTTTAGTTGTGTTTGGTGGAGAATGATGGTGTTTGGTGGAGAACGATGGTGTTTGGTGGTGTTTGGTGGAGAATGATGGTGTTTGGTGGTGTTTGGTGGAGAATGATGGTGTTTAGTGGTGTTTGGTGGAGAATGATTGTGTTTAGTTGTGTTTGGTGGAGAATGATGGTATTTAGTGTTGTTTGGTGGAGAATGACGGTGTTTAGTAGTATTTGGTGGAGAATGATGGTGTTTAGTGGTGTTTGGTGGAGAATGACGGTGTTTAGTAGTATTTGGTGGAGAATGATGGTGTTTAGTGGTGTTTGGTGGAAAATGACGGTGTTTAGTGGAGAACTGTTTGGAGAATGCTGGTGTTTATTTGAGAATAGTAGTGTTTGGTGGTGACTGTGTTCAGCGAATAATGATGGTATTTGGTGGTGTTTAGTGGATAATGATGGTGTTTGTTGGAGAACTGTTGGAGAATGGTGGTGTTTATTTGAGAATGGTGGTGTTTGGTGGTGACTGTGTTCAGCGAATAATGACGGTATTTGGTGGTGTTTAGTGGATAATGATGGTATTTGGTGGTGTTTAGTGGATAATGGTGGTGTTTGGTGGTGTTTAGTGGATAATGATGGTGTTTGGTGGTGTTTAGTGGATAATGGTGGTGTTTGGTGGTGTTTAGTGGATAATGGTGGTGTTTGGTGGTGTTTAGTGGATAATGGTGGTATTTGGTGGTGTTTAGTGGATAATGGTGGTATTCGGTGGTGTTTAGTGGATAATGATGGTATTTTGTGGTGTTTAGTGGATAATGATGGTGTTTGTTGGAGAACTGTTGGAGAATGGTGGTGTTTATTTGAGAATGGTGGTGTTTGGTGGTGACTGTGTTCAGCGAATAATGACGGTATTTGGTGGTGTTTAGTGGATAATGATGGTATTTGGTGGTGTTTAGTGGATAATGGTGGTGTTTGGTGGTGTTTAGTGGATAATGGTGGTGTTTGGTGGTGTTTAGTGGATAATGATGGTGTTTGGTGGTGTTTAGTGGATAATGGTGGTGTTTGGTGGTGTTTAGTGGATAATGGTGGTGTTTGGTGGTGTTTAGTGGATAATGATGATATTTCGTGGTGTTTAGTGGATAATGGTGGTATTTGGTGGTGTTTAGTGGATAATGGTGGTATTTTGTGGTGTTTAGTGGATAATGATGGTGTTTGTTGGAGAACTGTTGGAGAATGCTGGTGTTTATTTGAGAATAGTAGTGTTTGATGGTGACTGTGTTCAGCGAATAATGATGGTGTTTGGTGGTGTTTAGTGGATAATGGTGGTATTTGGTGGCGTTTGTTGAAGAATGATGGTATTTGATGGAGAACTGTTGGAGAATGCTGGTGTTTATTTGAGATTAGAATTTATTGGAGCACAATGATGTAGAGAATGATGGTGTTCAGAGATGAATAGTGGTGTTCGGTGAAGAATAATGATACTTGTTGGAGAATTATAGTGTTGCTAGGTAACACTAGTGTTTGGTATTTGTTGTAACACTGGTGTTGGTTGGAGAACAATGCTCTGATGAAGAAGGCTGGTGGTGTTTGGTGGAAAGTTGTACTGTTTAATGCTTGTGTTTATTCAGTAGAACATGATAGTGTTTGTTTTCTGGAGAACGCTGGACTTTAATGGTCACTTACTGGCCCTGCACATCCTCCACCTCCCTCAGCTGCTCCTTCACCACCCTGTAGTTGGTCTGAATCAGACGCAGACGATCGTGACGCTTCGCATGAGCTTTCTTTAACTCCTCGTTCTCTTCAGTCTGCAACACACACACACACACACACACACACACACACACAACAATTAAAACATGTCCTTTGTTTCAAGTCCTAATTCAAAAAAGTCTTTATTGGGGAAAATAATGATGGCAGATAAATAATTTAGGAGGCACATAATTAGTTAATGAGGGTTTTTAAGCCAAAGTGAATATACTTTCCTAACATCTATCCATTCCACACAGAGTCTGAGGGGTCTCGACACCAACAGTGGGCTTACTTTGTTAGGAAAACTTTTCCCTTACAAGGAAAAAAAAAAAAAAACCAAACACCCCCAAACAACAGAAGACGAAGTGCTCTCCCTCTTTCACGCTTGTCTTTCTTTCGCTCTCGCTTTCTTTTAGAACCAGGCACTGATAAGCGTTTCCACGCCAACCTGGCACCTGAGACATAATTACAGCCTGACATTTCGCCGGCCGGCCAACGGGGAGAGGCCGACTCCTTCACTCCAACTTAAGCCGCTCAGCGGGGGGTAACTCGGGGGCTGTGGAGGGGGGGCGGTTAGGGGAGTAGGGTCGCTTCCCAATCGCCTGAAAATATTGGCCTTGGTCTGGCAGCTATTTGAAGAAGAAGAGGGGAAAAAAAGAAGGAGAAGAGGGAGGAAAAAAAAGATCACCACTAAAGATTACATGGGACTTTTCAGGGGTGAACATATAGATTTTCCTGACAAGAAGCCCCCCTATTATTCTGACCTTAGCGAGGGCGCGAGCTGGCAGAGCCAGTCAGCTCAGCTTTCTGCTTGAGCGGCCAGAGCCGGGAGACGAGAGGAGCCGAACGCTCAGAGTGAGAGAGAGAGAGAGAGAGAGAGAGAGAGAGAGAGAGAGAGAGAGAGAGAGAGAGAGAGAGAGAGAGAGAGAGAGAGAGAGAGAGAGAGAGAGAGAGAGAGAGGGAAGGAAGGAAGAAAGCTTGTTTACGGCTGCGATGACACGGCAGGCCTGCCAGCCGGGAAAAGCACAGAACCCTGAACCCTGTTATTATTAACAAGGACAAAGAGAACAAGCCGGCCTCGGCCCCTCCGCCTGTGTGACAAGTATGGATTTACTGCTCACATATTCACCAGAGGACACCCAGGCAGACCCTTCAGAAAGAAGAGGAAGGGAAGGGAAGTGAGAGAAGAGAGAGGGCTGGAAGCGTGAGCAGCAGTGTGGAGCTCTAATGAACAGCAGCGTGGCTCGGCTCCGATTGACAGGCAAGTGTTTCCCGTTTCCAGTGACAGGGCGTTAGCCACATCACGGTGCAGGCAGGGGCCTGGGAGCGGACGGCGCGGCGCAGGCCGGATGCTGCGATCAATACGCACACCAAAACACACACACAGAAACGCCCGGGCTGACAGAAGGCAGCTCGTCCGCAGCCCCACTCTTATCCACCTGACGGCCAACAGCACACACTTCTGAGCTGAGCAGGGACTCGCAACCCACTGCAGACCCGCCCAGCCCTCTGCAACCACCCCACACTGCCACGAAAACTGTTAAAAACTAGTTAACTCAGCAGCAACTGTGGTTCTCCCAGTGAACACACTCTATAAGAGCAGTAAACAAATACAACACCAACAAATACCATCATTCTCCACCACACACCACTAAACACCATCAAAATACCATCATTCTCCACCAAACACCACCAAATACCATCAAAATACCATCATTCTCCACCAAATACCATCATTCTCCACCACACACTACTAAACACCATCAAAATACCATCATTCTCCACCACACACCACTAAACACCATCAAAATACCATCATTCTCCACCAAACACCACCAAATACCATCATTCTCCACCAAACACCACCAAATACCATCAAAATACCATCATTCTCCACCAAATACCATCATTCTCCACCACACACTACTAAACACCATCAAAATACCATCATTCTCCACCAAACACCACCAAATACCATCATTCTCCACCAAACACCACCAAATACCATCAAAATACCATCATTCTCCACCAAATACCATCATTCTCCACCACACACTACTAAACACCATCAAAATACCATCATTCTCCACCAAACACCACCAAATACCATCAAAATACCATCATTCTCCACCACACACCACTAAACACCATCAAAATACCATCATTCTCCACCAAACACCACCAAATACCATCATTCTCCACCACACACCACTAAACACCATCAAAATACCATCATTCTCCACCAAACACCACCAAATACCATCAAAATACCATCATTCTCCACCAAATACCATCATTCTCCATCACACACTACTAAACACCATCAAAATACCATCATTCTCCACCAAACACCATCAAATACCATCATTCTCCACCACACACCACTAAACACCATCAAAATACCATCATTCTCCACCAAATACCATCATTCTCCACCAAACACCACTAAACACCATCAAATACCATCATTCTCCACCAAATACCACCATTCTCCACCAAATACCACCATTCTCCACCGAACACCACTAAACACCATCAAAATACCATCATTCTCCAACAAATACCATCATTATCTACCAAACACCACCAAATACCATCAAAATACCATAATTCCCCACCAAATACCATCATTCCCCACCACACACTACTAAACACCATCAAATACCATCATTCCCCACCAAATACAATCATTACCTACCAAACACCACCAAATACCATCACAATACCATCATTCCCCACCAAATACCATCATTCTCTAACAAACACCACCAAATACCATCATTCCCCACCACACACCACTAAACACCATCAAATACCATCATTCCCCAACAAATACCACTAAATACCATCATTCCCCACCAAATACCATCATTCTCCACCAAATACCATCATTCTCCACCACACACCACTAAACACCATTAAATACCATCATTCTCCACCAAATACCATCATTCTCCACCACACACCACTAAACACCATCAAATACCACGATTCTCCATCAAATACCATCATTCTCCACCAAATACCATCATTCTCCACCACACACCACTAAACACCATCAAAATACCATCATTCTCCACCAAATACATCATAATCCACCAAACACCACTAAACACCACGAACACTGTACACTGTAAAAGAGCAGTAAACAAATAAAACAATCATAAAAAACAGTATTCATGCTATTTTCCATGACAACACTGGGGCGGCCATCTTTGTGTTAGAACTTCCGTTGATACTAATTACAACCAAAACGACAACAAACATATAAAATGACTAGAATAACATATTCAGTTAGAGGGAGTCAGTAACTGGAAGAAGAGGAAAACTTACAAGTTACAAACACAGCACATAAAGATCAGAGTGTTGTGAGACCACCTTCCAAATATGTATATATATATATATATATAACTGTTCAAAAGTTTAGGATCACTTTAGAATTTCATTTCATGCAATTTTCATGCAATTCACAAACAATATTGTCCATTTCACAATTCATTTAAATGTATTAGATTATTTTTAAAGAATAAAAATGTTTGTATATTATTGTATATAATTGTATATTATTATATTTTTGTATAGAGGCTTATTTTACATATAGTCTATTATCAGTAATTCTCAGTCCTCTGT